>OX453279.1:3490000-3647500 GCA_949710005.1 Ricordea florida | reverse complement strand
AAAAAAAAAAGAAAAAGAAAAATACTTTATAATCATACATTAAACCGCAAGCTGAATTTACATAAAGTTTGCAGTCCACGCAAGGAAGAAAATTTACATGCTATTACTAACTTAGGTTAGTTTTACTAGTATTTAAGTAATGTAAATTCACGTAAAGTTACAGTTCAAGAAAGAAAAGCGAAAAAAAAAATAGTCAATGACAGAATTAATTTTTCGAAGAAACATTTACAGGCTTTTACTTCATTGATGGTCTCAGTAACATAAATATAACAGAGGTGTCGGAACATACTCAAAAACAAAACCCGGAATATTTGCATTACAGGTGTGAAAATGGTAGTTGGTGATTTTCGTCTCAGTAACCGCAATATTAAAATGGAGATTCAGTTCACAGAAAACATGGACCACTTTCGTGTGTATGTTAATTAGACTCACTAGCCTCAATTTGGAACAAAAATTCTATTGAACTTTGTACATCCTAGCGAGGCCAACAAGGCTCATTACCATGAAAAGAAAAGAATTTTTGTTTGGTTGCCATTATGAAAGTGGTCTATGTGTTTGCAGATTATCAAGATTACGGTTTAAACTAACTACATTATTGTGAAAAATAGAAAAATTGTTCTCAGTTTCGTCACGGGGAGACAACTTAAGCTTAAAGGGTTAAAAAAACTCTCCCTTAACCCTTTAAGCCCTAAGAGTGACTAAATAGATTTTACTCTGGCTAACGCTGGACGTTTTTACCCGTCATGGGGAGACCCGTTAGAGCCTGAAGGGTTAAAAGCGTGTGGTTGGGGGGCTCATGAAGTTTGAAGGGAGGAATAGGTGAGGGAAGAACAGGGGTGGAGGTGAGGAAGAAAAATTCCAAAGGACGCTTAGTCCTCATAATCAGTCAATCTGAAGTAATATTGTACGACAACTCCTCAAGCAATAAAAACAGAGAAAGCAACCTTTTATTATTAAACTAACCATTAATATTGATCATTTCGATAAAATAGTACAAGGCCTGCAACCTGCTAGACCTGAAGTGTTTTGTGAGTTGTTGTTGGTGGCTGATTCTCTAACATATTAAAAGCTTGCAAAAACATGAATTTCTACACAAAATTCAAAGGGTACTTAACAACCAAACTTGACTTTCCTTCCCTTTTTTAATTACTGTTGATTCTCCTGTGTCATGAAGGAATCCTTGCTGGAATCAATAGCTTTTCTTAGAGTTTTCAGCTAAAAAAAAAAATCAAGAAAAAGGGGCACATGACATCTAACTCTCCAAAGAGGCAAGTCTTTCAATAAAAGTGGGAAAATCAATAGGACTTCAAAGTAGTATTAGGCTTCATTGGCCAAGTTGAATGACTACTGGGGTCATAACATGGTTTGCAACTTAGAGTGCCATTTTGGACAAGCTCACAGAATGCTTTACCTAAATATTGTAACATTTGCAAAAAAGGTGAAACTATTTCAGTCTACAAAATGTATTTCAATGTGTTGCACTTGCTTGTTACTACTGTATGTATGATAAGTATGACTTGGTACATATTTAAACCAGTGTGAGTGCGCCCACAACTAGGATGTCAAATTATGATGCAAGTTTACAAAGAAATAGTGCCAGTCAGGTACATCTAGTTTAGATTGTATCAAAAATTACAGAATTAAATGCTACAATTATGCCACTGTGACATTATCAAACCGATGATAGTGGCCATTCTCAGCATCTTCAGTATCATCTTTTCTAAAAAGCCCTACAAATAAACAAAAAGGTATATTTAACGATTAGATTATGAGCTCGAGATTTCTATGGGGTGATAGTTGATGACGCTGAATCAACTATCACCACATAGAAATCACTACAAATAATCTAATATTTTGAATGATTTACCTGATGGTCCTAACTCTACCATTAGACTTTTTGCTGATGATGTGATGTTATATGGGACAATTTGTTGTGATGAAGCCACAGCTGATCTCCAAGACAACTTGTATAGATTAAAAGATTGGTACAAAAAAGTGGAAGTTGGAATTTTAGTCCTTTAAAGTGAAGATCATGTGTTTTACAAGCAGGAGAGGTCTACCAAAGTGGGAATACATATTCTGTGGAGAAATCCGAGAAGTGGAATCTCACCCTAATCTGGGGGGAGTGCTCAATAACAAAATGAGGTGGTCACCACTTATTGAAACAATCACATATAGGGCAAATAAGGTCTTAGGACTTATCAAGCGAAACCTGAGGAACTGTCCAAAGTCAGTGAAAGAAACTGTGTATATGACACCCTATCAGACAGACAAAGCTGCTCTAGAAAGGGTACAGCAGAAAGCAGCTCATTTTGTCACTGGAAATTATGATCAAACATTGAGAATGACAGAAATGCTTTAAAACCTACAAGTACAGTGGGACACACTCGAAACAATGAGAAGGCACACAAGGCTCTCCACTATATACAAGATGTGTCATGGCCTTCTAGAAGGGGATAGGGGGATTATTTGATAACAAGCAGAGAAAGGGGGACTCAGAGAAGCCATGATTTTAACTTTATTGTACTGAAAGAAGATAAAGATATTCTTAGATCTTCATTCTTTCCCAGAACAATAACTGAATGGAACAAACTTCCAGAAGAAACTGTTTCCAGCCTCTGTACTTTGAAAAGCAAACATATTTAGTTTAATTTTTATCAGTAGTATTCAGTAGTTTATTTTAATACTTGTGTTAGTTTTTATTATCATGTTGTATAGTAATTTCTTAGTATAGCTTTATTTATTATTTTTTTAGAGTTGGCATGATGTCCTAGAAGATTTTGCCGACAAATGATATTTAGATTAAGACTAAAAATCATAATAAACAAATCATGTGTTGGTTAAAAAAATATTTCAAAATACTAAATTTTCATGTGAAACTTTGCTAGAGCACATTGCCACCACATGAACTATCAGCCATACGTAGTTCAATGCTGTAAAGGAGTCACTTTCTAAAACACATTATGCTGTATTGGTGAGAAAGTAAAAAAAAAAAAAAAATTGGGTAAATATGAACTGAGTTGAAACTACTGTAACATACACATAAACAGCAAAGAGAAAACTATTCAGTACACATGACTGATATAACATGTACATACCATATTTCTTTCTGATTTCATCATGTTTCTTCTGTCGTTCTGCTCGCCTTGAGGTAACAAACAAAGGTTCATGTACAATGCCAAACTCAGAATACCGGAATAATATTAATATAATAATAATATATTAATGGTACTTTATACTCTGAGTCATTATTGCCATACCATATTATGGTATGGCAATAGTGACTCAGAGTATAAAGTGCCATTAACCCTTTCGCTGCGTGCCACTTTTTCACCCCTGTGCGGACCAAATTCGGGTGATTATTACAAATTTTGTAATATACATTATATCTAATGTTTTAACCAGTTCTTGGCAAGGGGAATCAAATGTATAATTATAGCATGTCATAATACATTCTATTTGTGCATAATTTGTCAATAAAATGAACCACTTGAAACATTGTGCTCTGAACTTTCACACTCGTCGCCGTAATCTTCATTGCTTTCCTCGGTACTTTTATCACCAGAATCGTTTCAAACTCTATCCAGAACATCGTTGACTGTGTATTTACTGATTGTTTGAAGGATGCGTCCAAAAAAACGTCGAAGCTATCACACAAGTCACCAAAAAACAAACGTGTAAAATCCAAGATGGCGGACAATTTCACTTCAAAATAAACATGCAAAGATTGTAGGTTTTTCAATCATGTATCTGTCACCAAATGTACTAGTCTTTACCAGGCTCTCATAAGTTTATTTATATGCAGTTTAATTGTTTTTGCTGTGTGCGGTAGTATTCATACAGGCACTTCAATTTAGGACGTACTGAGTACGTCCTATAAGCATAAAAAACTAATCTGACACAGGACGTACTCAGTACGTCCTCAAAGCAGTGAAAGGGTTAACATGATGTGATATCTGAATCAGAATACTGGAAAGTGTGTGAAATAGCTAAAAGAAGGGGTTAATAAGTAAGAATATGACACACCCAAGAAAGGATACGAAACAAATATTTACCTCTCTTTGTGTTTGATCTCAATGTCCTCCCTCTGACGACGCCACTTGGCTTCTTCTTTGCCAGGTCTGGAGCAAATAACAGATTTATGGGTAAATAATTCAGACAACATGCTACCCTGCTAAAGGTCTCTTTACACTTTGCCACATTGAGTTCAGACTCTAACTCTTTGACATATGAGCAGGTGTGGATACAGGATTTTGTGGGGGGGGTGTCCCCTTGTATTTTATTAAAGCACTGAAATCAACGCTGGACTCGGGGACACTTTCAAACCATATTTGCATACTTCTGATGTTTTTGTAAAATTTTTCTCTTGAAACACAAAAGCTAATAAAAACGAAAAAGTGGGAAAAATATCCATGTCAACATCTTCATACCAGAAAAAAAAACAAGCCAACATTACATGTGGCTTTCCAAAACAAAAGTTACAGATGCTATGCGAGTGCACGTGGAAGGGGAATGCGACACATGTAAGTCCACATTTTTTATGTAATCAAAACGCACACTATGCTTTTCACTTGGCAAAAATTAAAATTGGAAATCTATCAACTTGGTCACAAAAAATGGTTGTTACTTCGGAATACATGAAACTTAGGGTTCTCTGTTTGTTAAAGGAAGGAATGAAAATTTCCAAAACGGCCTGGAATTGCAAGAAATAGACGGTGTGAAGATCAATTGTAAACCTGTCGCAAAGTTCTTGCAGAAGATGAAGACAAAATTTGTTGATCGCTAGTTGGCTAGCCACGCAATCCACCCCCCCTCCTCCCAGATTCACCCCTGATAAGAAATGTTTGGTAACTTTTTTCCAGCAAAGATCAAGTAAATAAAATCATAAGTTGTTATGATATTGTATTTACTAACATCCCTTAATAATTTATAAAGTGATTTTTTATTTGAGGAAACTGATAGATGCTGTGGTTGGTCGTAATGTTAAGGAATTAACATTTCTACCCAGAATAGGCACACATTAAAGAAACAATAATTTCATGTACGTAGCAAAGCAATAATGGTCACATAGTACCATTCACGTAGGACCATTCGCACAACCTACCCTCTTGTCTTCTTCTTTCGGCAGCAACAGCAGTAGATTGTACAACCAATGATTACAAGCAGCACAAAACCCGCCACAGGGAGAGCTATGATAAGTACCTTGCCAGAAACTGAAAAATATTATCTTCAAATAAGTACCTCGCCAGAAATTCAAAGTTATCATCTTTAAATAAATACTGACACAGACAATGGAAAAGATTATCATTAAAAAATACTTCCTTACTAAAATAATACTCCCCCATCCAAATACCTTTTCTCATGGTGGATCTACATACATTGGTGCAATGTATGTACAGCTACTTTTAAAAAAAAATTATTCACACACTGTTTCACAACAGCTTACTTGTAAAACAGATCTCTCCAATTTACATTTATTTGATTTTGCTGTTCTTTATGTGGAATTGACATTTGACATCATCAAGAGAATATTTAAAGTGACCCCTTGAATAGTTGGTAATCTTCATAATCACACTACTCTTCAAGGTTCCAACTGTGACTGTTATATACAGGGCTGACTTGACTCACTTATGCATTGTCCAACTTTCCAATCCTGCCCTTCACATGCCTTGTGCAATGCACTTTTAACCAGACTGCCAGCTGCACACTTCTTGGTAGGTTCACAATAATGGCACTGTAAGAAAAAAAAGAGATAAATTTTAAAAACACAGTTATTATAAAGGTTGCTGTGTTGCCACATTGTGATATTTGGCATGGCAACCCAGTGAGTTCACCCTGTAGTGAGTTTGCCCCCCTCAATTTTGCCCTCCATTTCAGAGTGGTTTCGCCCCGCAATCAACAAGTGTTAATAACCTGTTAATAAAGACAATAAATGTATGTGTCTGTGTGTATGATGAAACGCAAACAAGAACATCACTTAAAACGAGAAAAGTTACTGACTACCATGTTGAGATTAAAAAGCTATTGTTTCACCACCACATGGTCTGCAATTACATGTTATAATTTTCAAACTTACATTAATTTTTGCGTTTCGGGTTGCTTTTACATTCAAAACCCTATTGATTTCTTCAAATAGATATCTCGTGTATTTACTATGAAGAAAAGTTAACTTGTTTAGTTGGGGCAAACTCGGAACATTGGCGGCAAACTTGAAGAGTTCGGGGCAAACTCAAGGGGGGGCGAACTCACTACAGGGCGAACTCACTGATAATCTTCGCATGCACTATGACTAGTGCAATTGCTAATACACATAACGTACAGAGTGGTTTCAAAGATAACAAAAAGCCTCACCCCTGAAACTGCCACACAGTCTTTGCATGTCGTATTACTGTGTTTATCACAATCTGAAATACAAAAATCATCACAATTCAGAACTTATTTAAGCTGACAGATGCTTTGGCAACCCAAGTGGAAGTGAACCTTGGAGTTACGGAAGGGTTCAAACCATTACAGTTTTACAAAATGATTCTAATAGAAGAAATACATATAACAGCAATCTACCCATTTCCACAGAATATTTGATTTACCACTGTGTTGTTGTGTGGGCATTGCTGAACTGTTTTTCTTTTGCATGACATTTTGTGGTCACACCATCCTGAACACTGAAACGCTAGTCTCACTTCCATGCAAAAAGGTTCAAAGATTATTTCTTAGCAAATTTATCTAGTTTTAACGTTGTAATTTCTAAGCCAACTTGTTTCGTATATAGTCATTCTACCTTACACATCTGTATCAGCCAATTTTGCTAACAAAATCTGCATTCCCCAACTTACTGTAATTACAAATGTTTATTCGTGACAAATGTTTATTCGTGACAAATGTTATTTAACCAACCAAACAGTATTAACCCTTTAAGCCCTAAGGGGTCTCCCTGTGACGAGTAAAATCATCTGATGTTAGCCAAGGTAAAATCTATTAAGTCACTCTTAGTACGTGTAACTGCATGGGCCCGTGGGCAATTTAGGATTAATTCCACTTGTATTTTCAAAGCTTTCCCGAAATTGCCCAAGTCACAAAGCAACAAGAGGAATTTTGGGAAAACTTTGAAAATACAAATGAAAAATAATTAATTCTTAATTGCCCAAGGGCACTTGCGATTACTTGTTTGTCACATAAAGGGCAAAATTTTTGAGGGAACTGCATTCGCACACGATGTCCACATGATGAAGCCCTTTCAATGCCGCCACAAGTGTAAAAAAAAACGTAACTGACCAATAGATTCAATGAACATTTTTTTCTCAAAATACAGTTAATAACGTTACATGGCTTCATTCAGTTATATTGCCATCAACACTAAATCGTTGCCACTAACAGCACAAAGGCTCAAAATGTATTTATGTGAACAATACATCTTAATTGGAGTCAGATTCTGGAGGAAAAATTCTTTTGTAACCTCGTTTGCTCTGGCTGAGACTTGCTTGGGAAGAATGATTTCCAGCAATGTTGAGAGTCACATTGCAATGGCTGAAATTGTAGATTTTACTCGGAGCTAAGACAGGCTTTGTTTGCACTGATGACAGTGGTTGAAGTACTTGTCTTGTAGTGGTAGTATTTGTGACAATGTCAATCATGTTGGACATCATTCTTTGCTCGTTTTCATCACCAGAGTCATAGTCATCCAAACCTTGTTGGGAACTGTGGCCAGTCATGTTTTTAATCTCACATTTCTGAATGCCAGAGCTCTTCAATTTCTTGACAACCATTTTTCTGGTGCTGTGGTTGGTAAGCTTCTTGTCTGGGCAGGTAACTTTCAGAGGTGAAGTTTTCCTTCGTTGCTTCCATGTTATTTAAGGTGTTTTTCCTCATGGGTGTCTTTTTGTACCACACACTGGTTTTTGGGTTTTCGATAACAACAAGGTACAATGGTATTAAGTACTTTTTCAACAAATCAACAGGACATCTCTTCTCATCAGATGTGAACATTTTTGGTGTAGCTAATGGTGCCTTGACTTGCAGTCCACCACCTCTTGTCTTTGTGGAGGCCCTGTTAGGGGTAAATTCTGACAAACAACATAGCCTTGAAACAGAGACACGAAGGAGATGAAATGACTATGAACGATGAACCGCTCACATGAAATTACGACAGTGACCTGCGAACCTTCCGAAATTGCGACGTGAAAAGGTTTGAAACTCAGATGGGCGACATAAAGAACCCCCTACTGAGGGCCTCTTTGTGAGGCCTTCAGCAAAAGTGACAAATTCAAAGCCACCATCATCTTTTTGAAATGAGAAGTCTTCGACTATCATATCATGGTGCTCTTGTCGGCCGCGTAGTCCAAAGAGCATCGTAAGCAGCCACCAGATTGTGTTTGAGTGACCGGGGGATTTTGTCTCCCAACTGCCCGTTTTCCCAAAATATTTCTTCTTCCTCTTTCGTAAGGCTCTGGGCTTTGTTCTGCATGCTTGGGTGAGTGCTTTGTTCAGCCGTGACACTTCGTAGCTGTCAATGTTCTCCTTTTTTCCTCCTGTTACAGCCCATTGTTTGAAAATGCCAGTCAAAATTATAGACAGTACGTTGTTTAGTGTTTTTGTTCCTACCACTGTACTTTAGTTCTTCAATTAAGGTTCCGTTGGCTTTCACAAAACTGGAAGCCATTATTACAAGTAATCATGCCCTCTACATTACTTTAAGTGCCCTTGTAATTAAGAAAAAATGCCCTCTGTCTCAGCCAATTAGCATTCAGTAATTTTGCCCCGCATGTGGTAAGGGCTTTTTAAGTGCCTAAACCATACAGAAAGGCAAATTAACTGACATTGTCAACAAAAGCAAAAGGCAGAAACATTGGTTCATAGATCCACTGCTCGTTATAAAACAACAACTACAGACAAATTTTTGGATACATGCTCGTTACTTCCAACATCTCGGCGAAATACACCGCGGAGTCAACTAGACCGTCTGTTGCATCATTACTTCAAAGACAAACGCAACATAAAAAGAGCAAGGATTGTCCACAAAACGGTGTTTTACAACTCTAAGTACTCTAACGCACTGCTACAAATGGTGAATACAACGTATCATGTAACTGAAAGTGCGTGCACTGAATTTCACATGATGAAGTCTCGAAAATCAAGCTTTAGACCAGAGGTAACAAGAGAGAAAATAATCTAACCTGAATCGTTAGTTCCTAACGCAATTCCTACGAACAAAAAGAGTATCACGCATGTAAACAGTAGCGTAGCTTTCTCTGAAATCATCTTCCACTGACGATGTTTTTTGTACAGGCAGGAAACGAATGCCTTACGACGACACAGCTGCATTCTGGGATATATACACGTACATGTCATGACGTATGAATCTGACGTAACGCATATTTTTAAGCTTTTCACTCCAGACTCTTCGCAGTTGTCATTTCTGTCAAGCGCAAGGCAAATATAAGATAGAGAGGGAAAACGATCTGTTTTACCTCCAGATCTCACACTCTTTCCTGCTTGTTTTTCGTTTCACGCTTGACGATCTAGCTAAGAAATGTGGCTCCAGTTTCTAGTCAGATTCGACTGTAGTTATCAGCTGAACATGCAAAGACTAGTTGGTTCACTTATTGTTGTAGAAACAAAGAAGTCTTTTTTGTCTACTAGATATACCAGAAGAGTTAATGTATAACATGAAGAATACGACTTATAGGATTATGCGCTCAATTTTTGCGACTATCCGAGCGCGCGAACAGTTCTCGACCACGTATGTCCGTTGCGTTTAGATTGGCTGATTTTTTAAGACCGTCTGACATATGCTATTTGTCTAGTATGGTATACAAAAGTGATAAACGGTATTCCAAATCTGAGCAACCCCTCCCCCCAACACTCATCAGAGAGCTGTTGGGTTTTGGCCAGGCCGCAAAGCAGCGCGCGCAGTTTCTTCTTCCACAACGAGTATCCATTATGACGAAAGATGTACCAGTACGACAGACAACTGACATGGTTTGTGTTGATGGCTTAACTACTAAAAATGCAGCAAGTTGTCAACAGGCTCTCTATGCTGATGCAGTTGGCTACCTTCGAGTTCGTTGAAGTTCAAGATAGTCGAATCAGAATTCGATTTGCCAAGAAAACAAAGGTGGCTCGCCTTAAGGCAGCCGATGAATGCGACTTCCAGGATGTCGCGACTGCCAAATCGGGTTTTATAAGCAGAGTAGTAAAGCGAGGAAAACCCAAGAGAAAGCAGGGTTATAAAGAACTGACAAATGATGTCAACGATGACCAATGGAAGTCATGCAATAGGTCATGTGACCCGTGTTTCACTGACAGCGAAAGTAACGCACCAAACAGTTTCCATGTCACAGATGTCGTATTGAAATTCAGTGACCAAAACACTTGGAAGGAGTCAAGCAAAGAGAAAGTGGAGAAATCATTTCTGTCCAGAGTCATGCCCACGATCAAGCGTGGAAGAAAAACTAAAATCCACAAAATACGGATATGAACTGTCTTCAGAGCCGATACCATTTTTACTTCTTGTGAAGACATTCAAACATATCGAAAGGCAATGATCTTTTAGTGACCAATTTGAAACAAAGGAACTGTTATGTAACTTTTACTTCTTTCTTAGCATATATAGAAATTTAAAATAAAAGAATAGTGTGCTTGACAATGAACTTTTTCATCTGTCGATGGGCTTCACTACTTTAATGTTCTGACTGAAGCTTTTAAAGCGAAAAAGTATGCAAAACAATCTCGTTTCTAGGGTGTTCCGAGTGCACCGAACTTTTTGCAGTTCTTTGAGCCAGGTTCGCACTTTTCACCAACTCAGAAACTTTTCAGTATTTGGCGCAATAATTGGCACTGCAGAATGTTCACAGATACCACTGAGACTATCAACTATTTGTCTTTCAAATAGATCAGTAGAATTAGTAATACATATCTTTTATGGATTACATGTTCGTTGCAGGTGCTCAAGGGCGCCTCACCATCGTCCAATCACAGTCCACTGTAAGCGCCTGCTGCCCGAATAAAGAAATTTGAGGCAGCTTTGGTGCCGGGAAGATAGAAAAACTAAACAGCATCAATACAAGCTGGAACCGTAGCTACGTATACTGCCTGCCAGTAAAAGTTCAGGCCATTGAGTATAACACAAGCAAAATATATAGCAAATGATTTTTTTACAATAACTGAGCGAATTCTCGCGCGCTGATTGGCTAATTTTTATCATCAATAAGAGTACAGACACATAAAATTTTAATTTATGCAAGGTTTTTTCGCGTGATAAGTGAGCTGTCAAACAGTCAGATTTTTACCCAATCAAATTGTATTACGTGTTGTCACAAGCCAATGAGAAGGCGAGAAAAGTTATTGAGAATAGTTGCGCCCTGATTGCGTCAATTTAAATAAAATTCAGCATTATTCGAGTTTACCTGCTGTTTACTTGCGTTTTCTTTTCATTTAAGTCTTCACTTGACCTTTTTCGCGTTTTGTTATTGTAAAAAACAAATTGACGTCCGTTTTTTATGCGTCTGTCGTCTTATTGATGATAAATTGCGTCATAACATTGTCAAAGTTTGTTGTAGATCCACTCGCCTATCGGCTCGTGGATCTACAACACTTTGACAATGTTATGACGCAATTTATCATCAATAAGAGGACAGACGCATAAAAAACGGACGTCAATTTGTTAAATTGAACTTTTCCCAGTCGTTTAAGACACAAAATCAGCTGTTGATATTAGATCGCACGTTTGACATTACCATGCTTGTCTACTAAGGGAATGGTCATTATTTATCCGGGGGGGGGGGGAGGTGGTGCAATGTAAAATATGCCATGTCAGGGCCATGCTTGATATTTCCCGACACCTCCTTTTACTTTCACATGATTTTTTCTGACCTCCCCCCAATCCCCTGCGTCCTCTGGAGATCAATGTTGTAAGATACTGATTTGTAAGTGTTAATAAAAGTTGTTTTTATAAATTTATTTTAATAGGCTGTATTTGCTGATGACATCCAGATGCGGCTTTTAACATTTTTGCTGTCAAAACATTTGCATATTTTTTAATCCCCCTCCTGCATAAAAAATGATGGTCCACCCCCTATTTGCACCAATCCCCGGCCCACCCCCTCCCGATAAATAATGACCAGTCCCTAAAAGTGCATCGAGTCGCGTTTAACTCCATGTCCCCTATACTTATAAGTAAAGCGTGATCAGCGCCATATATTTTCCCGTGAAACGCGACTTACACTATTATTTATCCGTGATTAGTGATTTCCATCCGGGTAAGTTTTCGTTTGAGCTTAGAGTGGCCATGGTATATGTTATTCCTGACAGATGAATAGTCCGTTCGTTGGGTACAAAAACCAGCATTTGAAAAATTACAGAGGCGTACGTGTTCCATAACCATGGAGGGAGGCACGTACGCATCCTTTAATATGTCAACCGTTATGATCAGTCAACATTACGATGCTTGCCAAATGTTAATAATACATGTCCCTCAAATTTGGCGTTTTTCTATAGTAATAAATATTGTCAGGAGCCCATCAACTGATATTCAGTCTTCATCAAAGAGTGTCATGATGTGCAATAACAAGCAACCTAACCCCCACCCCTGCAAGTTTTACCAGGCTTTCTAAATAGTTGCAAAGTTTAGGAGCTTGCGACAAAAAAGCAACAAAGCATCGCAGCATTGAATAAACATGACCAAATAAGGAATTAAAAGTGACTGAAATATCATTTGACATTGATTAACATGCAGTTTTTCCGAGAATTGCTTGCATGACGCCCTCATAAGATAAATAGTGGAGTTCTCGGAACTGAATTGCATTTCAATGGTCTTAACTTCTTCACAAAATGTCCCTGATCTTTAATCCCCAGACATCTAGAGGAACAGAAGAAAACGACAAAAAAGAGTTTGAAAGGTAGCTCATTCCTCTATCTTCTTGAATCGCTTGAAATAAGACCTAAATAAGTCTGCGGGAAGTACATACGGGGTTATTCAGAATTGAGATACTCTCAAAGTTGTAATTGAGTTATAATGGTCAGAATTTCCCGCTCTGCATCATTGACCGTGATTATAAGTACTCATTAACTGTAAATTACAGAGGGTGATTTTTGCCATATCGAGATAATCTGGAACTATAGAAGATGATCAATTCTTGGGAAAAGAAATGTAGAACTAGTCTAATGCTTGATGAAACATTGTCTCTGTTCATCAAGGACCATCAAGGCGTATCTAAGTACGTACCACCAACTGTGATCCACAGAGTAATCATGATATGTGGTGGACTTCCGTCCAGTCCAGGCAGTAGGATCGCTTATTCCCTTATATTAGTTGATATATTTTACAGAAACCGAGATAATCTCCAGCATTGAGACCCTACTATGACTTGTATGTAACCTTTCTTTGCCACTGAACACCAATAACACAAGATTGGCAAGTTTAATTTTGTTATTTTAGAACTGAAGCACATTTTAAGTTGGTAATTTGCACATTCAAGCTTTCCCTGAGCATGTCCTTATTCTGGGCTAGTTTAGGGGTGGCGACTGGTCCTTCAGAAACTCTGGGGTTGTTTACCATTTACCACAAATTCCCGAAAATTTCGGTTCGGAATTTTCGTTTGGAAAGAACGGTACCTGTCGTTTACCATTTGCCCCCAAATTTCCGGATTGTCGCGTCGCGCTAGACTGGATTCATATTTGTTGTTGTTGTTGAAGCGATTGCGCTCGGAAAGGCCTGAAACTAGTACGAAACTCGAGGAACTTGTAAATGGTAAACGAATTTCCATTCGGAACAACTCTGGCGTCCCAACCGGGAAAACGGGACTACCTTTTCAGAATTTCCGTTTGTCCCGGTAATTTTCCAGTGGGACGAACCGAAAAAACGTTTACCATTTACATCCCAACCGGAATTTCCGGGAATTTGTGATAAATGGTAAACAACCTGGGTCTCGCAAAATTTTAGTCAAATTTTACCGGTCTCGCAATCTAAAAAGTCAAAATGTCTCGGGCTCGGAAAACGCTAGTCTCGTCGTCTCGCAAAGTCTCGCATTTACCATTCGTCACCCCTTAGTTTCCGTTCGTCAGTAAAGAAGCCATTTTGTCACTTCCTCTCACTCTTTCTTGGTAAAAATCGTGGCCGAGTTACTATACCTTTTCCATATAGCACACCGTTTAAGAAGTAATAGTATGCTTGCATTCAAAAAACTGTCAATGAGTTTTTTAATCAGTTGATGGACTTCACTCCTTCAATGTTCTGATCGAAGCTTTTAAAGCGAGAAAGCATGCAAAACAATCTCGTTCCTAGGGTGTAGGGACTCCCTCTGAGTAAGCATCACCGAGGCGAATTAAAACTTTTCCAAGAATTCATATCACGCCATTTGACGTCATTGACATCCTGCGTTTTCTCGGAAATCGAAAGTTTATCGATTTAAACGCTTTTTACACGATTCACTTCCAAAAAGCTGAGGGTTTTGGAAGAGTTTCTTGGAAAACGGCGACGCTTTGATCAAACATGAAGGTAATGGAAAACGGGACGGTTAACACTAAAACCCGGGGTCTATATGCAAGAATATTTTATCTTTGAAACGATAGGGGCTAACTGCATGTTTTCGACTCTTGTATGCCTCGTTCGCAACATTACAGTCGCCAAGTTGATGTAATATAATTCGGCCTTTATTGGAAGGACTGGTATTTCTGTTCATACTGCCTAATCTTCGGTTAGTTCTTATAGTAACAAGAGGCTTCAAAAGCCTTCACTGGGTTGCAAATGGCTCAATTTTTTGAAACTGTTTTGTCAATCCATTTTAGTTTGCAGTGTCAGTTGTGTTCAATAAGAGAAGTGTACAAAGAGTTAATCAAAGGCTTCTATGAACAAACTCATGAATGCATTCGGTGCCACATGAGGAGAATTTTAGATTTCAGAACTCATTCAAATAATTTAATCAAGAAAGGCCTGTAGGGCTCTGCCATCTCGTGTTCCATTTACCAATTTAAAAAATATGCAGCCAAGGCCTGCATACAGCTTCACATTCTATATAGACAAGGGTATCTTTGAAAAAAAGAAAAGAAAATCGATTCAGTTTAAAAAAAGAACATAAAAAGAAAGTGAAAAAACCCCCACTAGGAATTGAACTCAGGCCATCTACTCCACAGTTCGGAATGCTATCCATTAGACCCGCAGAGTCACCTGATAACTATGGGTATATTTTATGTTTTATATGTTATAGATCTGTCGCTCGTACACTCTACTGAGTGAAGCTGTAAAAATTATATTTCATTTTTCAACGTTCATGAAAGGTAATCCGTCATTCCCGAGGCTTTATCTGGAAACCGATATTTAAAATGGAGATGCCGTCGTGGAATTGACAAATTTGTGGTAAACATTGACGAACGTGTTTTATTTTATGGTGGAAGTGAAACCTGAAACGTGACACGACAGCACAAACCCAGCCGTGAATACTTGGCATCTTCCCTTCAGAGTTCCTCTGACCCGTTTTGGAGGTTCAACATTTTATTTGAAAGCGTGAAGTTCACCAGAATTAGATATAAATATAAATGAACACTTTATGAGAATGCTTCCCCCGATGTTTTCGATTTGATCGCTTTTAGAAGTCAAGTAAGACGAAGTATCGTATTTTGACGTGCGTAACCAGCTTGTTATCTCGGATTCAAAATAATACCGTGATGTCACAGCGAGCCACACTCTTGCTTTCCAAACTTCAAGCGTGGATCGACTCATAAACTCGATGGACGTGGTCTGCTAAGCGTGAACCAATTCTTAAAAATAAGCTCTACATTTCCAACAGAAAAGATGTGAATCCTTTCACCGAGGGAATCGCTAACACCACAGACCTTGTTACGGTGTGCAATGCATCAGGGGAAGGACAATAAAGATTGCTGTAGTTTTCACACAACATGGCGTCGGCATAGTTCGCTCTGTGTCTAGAGACTTAACTTGGTGTCAGGAGTGGGATCAAAACAACCCCGAAAAACCAGAAGGACCTCGGCGAACTAAGTTTGAAACTAAACTAAACACAATTAAGGCGAACCAAACACGCTTTCGTCGATTAACACACTCGCATCCTTCGAGCACATGGCTGACAGCAAACCGCCAAAACTCACCCTCGGTGACGACAAGGCGGCCAGTGTGCGAATCTGGCGTCGGAAATTCAACGCCTGGTGCCTACTCCAGCGGTCCTGGCGGGACCCAAGCAAGAACCCGACTTCCCCCGAACATTGGGTCAAGGACAAAGCTCAATGTGAAATCGCCGCATTCTACTTAGCTCTCCCGGACGATGTGCTGAACATCTTCGACACTACAATCCTTGAGAAATTAACTCAGGAAGAAACGAGTCAACCATGGGTGTATCAACTGCGCCTAGAGGAACATTTTGTGGGGCAGGACGATGTAATGCCACAACGCCTCGCTTTCTTTAACTGCACTCAAAAGCCAGCGGAGTTCGTAACCGATTTTGAGACTCGCATTAGAAGTACAGCAAGAAAGACAAAATATGCAGAGATGACTAACCCTTTACAAGAACTAATGCGTGATCGTCTATGCACCGGTGTCCACAATAAGGATTTGAGAGAACTCCTCCTTCACCACTACAAAGAAGATGGGAAAACTCCCTACACATTTGAAGAACAGCTTGCCCGAGCAAAATCCTGGGAGGCAGCACACAACACCAACATTACCATCATGCATTCTGCTACTTCTCAAGTGGAAGAACAGGTCAATCGATTGACTAACAAACCCTCACTTCCGCAGGCAAAATGTAGGTGGTGTGGAGGCGCCAGACATCCCCGCAAGGACTGTCCAGCCACTAAGCCAGGCAACTTTTGCACCAATTGTTACATGATGGAAAACCACCTGGCAAAAGTTTGCAGATCCCCCAAAGACAAGTTCAAAGCAGAATTTGAAAGAAGCCATAAAGAATCCAACAGACGCCCACCCCCAAAGCGTGGAAGTGATGTCCACCAGTTCACAGCGGACACCTACTTGTCTGATGATGATGATGATGACGACTATGTCGTGCATTCCTTCTCTGTGTTCGCTCACCACCATCATGGCGACTCGCCGAAGGATGACAAATACTTCACCTGGCTTCCTGTGTCCATCAGTCCCAATAGGAGCGTCAAAGTGTTAATGCAGGTGGATTCAGCGGCCACATGTAACACTCTCCCGTCATCCATCTACAGCAAAATATCAGACGCTGCCCCGTTGAAGCCTTCTCGTGCAAAGATCTTCCCTTATTCTGGGAAAGCCATTCACCCTGTTGGCAGGGTCACCCTGGCCTGTGAAGGCGTAACCCATTTTGAAACACTAGAATTCGAAGTAATAGACACCAAGGACATTCCTGGAAAACCAGCACTGATCAGTGGAAAAGACAGCGAACGCCTAGGTCTGATTACATTCCACAGGGACAGGGTATTCTCCTCCACAACAATGGACATCAAGCCTAAGGAAACCCACGTCCATATGGCTACCTCACGTCACCTGAATACCCAACAGCCATTCCCTACGGCAGACTTGCAACCAGGCCTTCTCCAGAAAGTCGAACTGATATCAGTGTACAAGGACAACTTTACGGGCCTAGGAACTGTGGGTCAGCCAGTCAGCCTGACCCTTGACCCCAGTGTCACCCCGCGTCACGCAGGGGTCCACAGAATACCAGTCGCCAAACTTGAGAAAGTAAAAGAAAAGCTGGATGACATGGTGACAAGCGGAAAGCTCACAAAAGTAGATGAACCTACCAGCTGGTGCAGCAACATGACAGTCCGAGAGAAAGTCCTTCCAGACGGTAACACCAAAGTGCGCCTCTGCCTGGATCCGAGCCAAACACTAAACAAAGCCATTGTCATTCCGCACTACCAAATTCCCACCCTTCAGGAGATACTGCCCAGACTATCAGGCAAGAACTACAAGACCTTCTCTATCTTTGACGCACTGGATGGGTTCACCCAAATAGCACTGACCGATGAATCCAGCCTACTAACTACCATGCACACACCTTGGGGCAGGTATCGGTGGCTGCGCCTCCCTTACGGCATCAGCAGTGCCCCCGAGGAATTCCAGCTGCGAATGCATGAGGCACTTGAGGGACTACAAGATATTTACTGCATAGCGGATGACATTCTTGTTGTGGGCCAAGGAGAGACAAGAGAAGAGGCAAACAAACAGCACGACCTCAATGTCTTTGCCGTAATGAAACGTGCCCAGGAGAGGAACCTCAAATTCAACCCACAGAAGATCCAGTTTAAATTACCAAAGATAACCTTCATGGGCCACGTGATCTCTGACCAGGGTGTGGAACCAGACCCCAGCAAGGTAAAAGCCATAAATGACATGCCTACCCCAGTCGACAAGCAGGGGGTAATGAGATTTTGTGGTATGGTCAACTACTTGAACACTTTCTGCCCTTACCTGTCACAGACGATTAGCCCTCTCTTTGAACTCACAAAGAAAGACCATGAATTCATTTGGTCGGAAACTCACCAATCAGCCTTCCTCGCCGCAAAGCAGCTCATCGCGAGAGCTCCATGCCTAGCCTATTTCGACCACACCAGGCCTGTCACCCTCCAAGTGGACGCTTCCCAAGGAGGCCTTGGAGCTGCCCTCTTGCAACCAAATGACTCCGGTGATCTTCAACCTGTGGCCTACACCTCTTGCAAAATGCGACCAAATGAAGAAATGTGGGCTCAAATAGAGAAAGAATGTCTGGCCATAGTGTCAGCCTGTGATAAGTGGGACCTGTGGATCTATGGTCGCCAAGTTAATGTGCACACAGACCACCAGCCCTTGGAAACTATCTTTAAAAAACCACTTCACGCAGCTCCTCGTCGCCTACAGAAAATGATGATGCGCCTACAGCGATACCATATCAAAGTCAGCTACAAGAAAGGCGCATCACTCCTTTTGGCCGACACACTCTCCAGAGCCCCACTGCCTACAACCAATGACTCCAAGCAAACCAACTTCGAGGTCTTCAGAACTGACATAGATAACCATCCTGAAAACCCACGAATCAGCTCCCAAACACTCGCAGACATCAAGGCCTCCACAGCGAATGATCCGACTATGTGCACTTTAAACAAGATTATCATCAATGGCTGGCCTTCACAGAAGTCCCAACTACCTAAGAGCCTACAACCATTCTGGACCTATCGAGACGAACTCACCTCTCAAGATGGGATCATCTATAAGGGACAACAAGTGGTCATCCCCTTGGCTAAAAGGAACTATATGCTTCAGAAGGCCCACGTTGCACACTTTGGCCCCGAATCTAACACACCGCTGTGCAGGGATATCATATTTTGGCCTGGTATGCAAAGTGACATTCGGAATGCCTGCCAATCCTGTGGAAAATGCGCCCAGTTTCAGGCACAGAACTCAAAGGAACCCATGAAGAGCCAACCCATCCCACAATATCCCTGGCAATTTGTCAGCCAAGACCTCTGCATGTTTGAGTCGCACACCTATCTCATAACCGTAGATCATTACTCTGACTTTATTGAAGTTGACGAGGTCGAAAACACTCTGTCCACCACAATCGTAGCCAAAACAGAAGCTCACATTGCTCGTCATGGGGTACCTGAGGCCATCTTATCCGACAATGGATCTCAATTCATCGCTTCTGAATTCAAAGCATTTTGTGAAAAATACCAAATTCAACACATCACAAGCTCACCATATTGGCCTAAAGGTAACGGGAAAGCAGAAGCCGCCGTTAAAATTGTCAAGCGTATTCTCAAAAAGTCGGGAAAATGCAATCTTCAAGAGGCACTTCTCACATACAGAAACACCCCCCAGGAAGGACACGTCTTGAGCCCAGCACAACGGAGTATGGGGCGCCGCACTCGTGGACTACTCCCAGTATCTAGAGAGCTCCTACTTCCAAGTGACAACACTGCACTAGCCGTACAAGAAAGCATTGCCTCAAAGCGTGCAAAGGCCAAACAATACTATGATGCAACCGCAAGCAGCACCCTACCCCCATTGGCAATCGGAGATTTTGTTTACGCCAAGCCATCACCACACCACAAGTCAGGGCCTTGGCTCTATGGCCTCATCACCGCAGTACCAGCTCCCCGGTCCTACATTATTGAGACCCCCACCGGACTAACCAGAAGGAACCGCAGGCACCTGCGACCAGCTGCACGTCCACCCCCAGAGGCTCTAATTCCACGGTCATGGTTGAAGCAACTGTCTGCCAAAACACCCCCACCTGCTGTCAACCCCTCAGAACAAACCATGCCTGTTCCGCCATCTTCCCCACTCAAAGGGTCCAAACCAAGCACTCCTGCCAAGCCAACTCAGCCAAGTCCCACTGACACACCCTCTGCACCAATGCTAACTTCATCTCCAAATGTTTCGCAGGGTAAATCTAACCCATTGGAGTTGGTGTCACACCCTCGGACTGGATCAAACACCCACCTACCGCTGAAAGAAGGAACTGTGACAAAGACCAAATCAGGTCGGGTGTCCAAACCAGCAGCACGTCTGGACTTGTGAACTGTCTCTTCCCCAAAGAGCCATGTTGAACTCAACATGCTATAATGACATTACAAAGTCACAACATTGCTAAAAAAAAAAAAAAAATTTCTTTTATTTTGACTTTATTAATTTTTAGTTCATTTTTTTTTCTTTCTCAGTTGCCTACTAGGCCTGTGTACTGCTAGACTAAGAACATTGTTGTATACACTAGCTTTCTGGTTGAGGGCCAACTCGGAGCTCCAGCCCACTTTGCAGTACATTTCATTGCTGTTGTTGTTATGGAGCCGTAACTGTTGTGCTCTGCAAAAAAAAAAAAAAAAAAAAAAAAAAAAACAGAGAAAGGAAGATGTTACGGTGTGCAATGCATCAGGGGAAGGACAATAAAGATTGCTGTAGTTTTCACACAACATGGCGTCGGCATAGTTCGCTCTGTGTCTAGAGACTTAACTACCTCAACGTTTAAAGAAGAAAACACTCTCCAGCACGAAAACACATCCAGGAATAGCAAACATAGACACTAATAAAGTCATTTAGTGAATAAATCGAGTTAACAGCTCGAAAAGAGAGCAGCTCTACACAAGAAAAACACTTAGGCGAATGGAGTCCACATGAAACTTTTCACGTTCTATTCACCGTCGTGCTTACTTCAATCAGGTTGTTATGGCGATGTCCATGCCGAGCCAATCACCCAGCGGCGGCGTCTTTGCTAAGCCTTATATAGGCAATATTGCGCAAGAATTGCAATTTCTCACGGAGAAAAAAATACCAACCCCATTTTAATACTGGATTGCCATTGCCATGGCAACCCAGTAATGAGTGTATTTTGGTACAAGTTATATGTGGCAGTTCATGTGTAATAGTTACGGTCGCGATCGCTGTTTTCATGGCGTCAGAAACTGTAGGGTGATCTTGAGCTGACACAAGAAATTGGAATAATCAAACAAGTTGATAAAGTAAGTTATACCTGTTATACAACCGTAAGGTAAAAGGAGGTGCTCCGTTTCGAGCGTTAGCCCTTCGTCATTTCGCTCTGACAGATAGCTAACCAGGCTCTTCGTTTTCTTCTTCAGCACCTTCTATTTTTTTTACTTTATAGCAGTATAATATTTAACAATTATTCGCCGAAGGCGAAGTTAATATTGGCGAATATTTACCGAGCCGAAGGCGAGGTAAATATTCGCCAATATTAACTGCGCCTTCGGCGAATAATTGTTTTAGTATAATTTCAGAGCTGAACAACAGAGAAATCGGGATTTAACACACTTTATTTCCGGTTTAAATGTCACATGGGTCGTGCGCGGGTCCCATTCATGAGGCCGCGCACGAGAAATTGATCATCACATGGTACAAAGTTCAAACGGACTTCGTATGTTTCGTGTCAACTTTCAAACGACGTGGACAACGCAAAAGTCAATTAGCTGCACTTAAATTTGCAGCGAAGCAGTTCTTTAGAACGAAAAAGTCAAAAGGAAGCAGCTTAAAGTTTGTGGGATGCAAAAAGACATCGCATCACTTGTTGATGTTTACGTTGAACGTGAAAGAACATCCATGAAAGTTGCCCGATGGTAGTATCGCACTCGGTTTAACTCCGTTGGAAATGAAGACGTTCTCGTCGTTTTGAATGGAAGAGATGCTGGTTGGTCTTGTTGGAACGATCATTTCAGCTAGAGTGCTTGGGGCTCGAATACCGGTTGATTCTGAAGCTGGAGAGCACGCGGTTGCTGTTGGTGCCGTATTTTCCTTTCCTTGTATGAATGAACTTAGCGCCGAAGACATGTGCTGAAATTGATGCAGGGTAGGCCGTTCGCAGTAACTTTCGATGCATCGCTTTTGTGACCAGTCACTGCTTTAATTTGTCGTGTTTCCACGTTAACTGAGGAAAGAACAGTGACAGTAGTCGCCCTCAAAGAGTGGTTCGTGAAATGCGGTTGGATCCCGGCTCTCTGAGTCATGTTTTTCAGCATATTTTCCAACGTGCTGTGGCCCAAAACTTTCTTTTCGAACCAGACACTATCCCTTTCTGGACTGAACCTTAAAGATACATCCTTGAGCCGTTGGAATAAGGCATCTACCTCCGGATTCAGATGAAAAAGGTACGCTTTGATGGTCTGAACTGGGCACCTTTTGGAATCGGGGTTTGAAAATATTTTTCCATCTGCGTTGTCCTCGCTGCCATCAAGACCGCCTGAGTGATTTTTGGTGGAAAGCACCGCGCCTGGTTCTTCTTTGTTGAGCTCAAAGTATTCTTCACCTGAGGCCGTAACCGCCAGACGAAGCATGGTTTTTTTCATAACACTCTGATTCTCTCTGCCTCTTTTACCGAAATAGAGCGAAACGTAAAACCATGTTGTTTGCAGCAAAGCGCGAGGATTTGTTGTCTCTGCACTCGCCAATTCCCCCGCCTCGAACAATTTTTGGATTATTTCGGCTGTCAAGGGATTCTTGTGAATTGTCCCAGCAATTTTACCGGTACTGGCAAGGTGTTTTAGGTAAGAATTTAAAGCTTTATTTGCTTCGTTAAACTGAATTCCGTCGCAAATTGAGAATTTCTTGTTGAGCGGAGGTGAGCGTAGATAACGATCTAGGGCTGCTCGGATTGACGACAAACTTGTTTTCTTGAAATGGCTTCCGTCTTGTCGTCTTGCAGATAAATAAAACTTTGAAAGGCAGTTGTTCATTTTTATTGATTTCCATGCACTCAAACTCTGTTTCGAATTCGGTTTGTTGTGCGAACCATTCTGTGTAAGGTAAATTAAGAGTTACGACAGTTAATTAGCTGTTTCAGCCGTTGTTATCGGTACTGTTTCCGTTTGTAAAGATTCAAAGTAAAATAATAAGCCCAACGGAAGAGGCTGACATACCTTTGAAAAGTTTAACACCATATTTTGTTGCATTTTGCGTTGTTTTCGGGACTGCACTACTTTTTGTAGATTTGTACACGCTACTGGGAAATGCAGGACACAACTCTTGTCATTTTCGTGTTAAAACGAACACCTCGGTAAAATAAATGTTTACTCCAAGCAGGGTGCAAAGAAAATTAATTTTTCAGCTGTAACCAACATCTACCAGCCCGAAAAACATTTTTCACGAGAATGAAGAAATAATTATTAATTATTCTTTTCTTAATTACATTGTAAGTTTAAAAAATTACTGCCTTCATTTATTCACTACAATCAGCTGTAGTTACTTAACAAAAGAAATAAATAACCGTAAAAGTGTGAACTATAAGTAGACCTGGTCCAACGCAACACGTGAATGGCTAACATACATTTGAGACATTTTACAATTTAGAAGAACATTTTTTACGAAAACAACGGCGTTGAAACCAAAGTTCTCAATCGACACACAAATGACAACGTCGACAACGCGAAAAGCTGCCAGTGAAAGCGCTACATTCTGCAATTTGCCGCCAAGAGGAAATTTCTGCGGGAGTATTTCTTAGCCGTCGACCGGGAAGATGTTTATATGATTAAAGGACATAAAAATTTGAAATCTTTCATCAGTTTACTTCTCATTCAAAAGTTGTTCATTCAGAAGATCATTTTTCTGAAGAAGGTTTGTTTAGAAGTCGGTTTTCCAAGTCAAGTGTCAAGTTTAAGGGAAAGTGGAAAGTGCGAGTGCTGAGTCACGCATCAGTGAGCAAATATTAGGCAGACAAAACTTATGCAAATTTGTGGTCCATAGCACGGAGTCTTTCCACTTCTCGGCTTTCTTCGCTAAAATTTTGTCTGTTTTCCACAGCACGGAGTCTTTCCGCTTCTCGGCTTTCTTCGCAACAATTTTGTCTGTTTTCCACAGCACGGAGTCTTTCCGCTTCTCGGCTTTCTTCGCTACAATTTTGTCTGTTTTCCACAGCACGGAGTCTTTCCGCTTCTCGGCATTCTTCGCTACAATTTTGTCTGTTTTCCACAGCACGGAATCTTTCCGCTTCTCGGCGTTCTTCGTTAACATTTTGTCTATTTTCTCGAGCCCGGACTCTTTCTGCTTGTCGGCGTTCTTCGCTATAATTTCGTCTCCTTTCTCTTTCCCGAGCGCGCCTTCTTTGGCGATCTACTTCGCTCATTCTTCCTCAGTTAATTCTTGCTCTCTTTTCTGTTGCTCTTCACCTGAACCCTGTGCTCTGCAAATTATATTTTCTCTTCTATTGTTTGTTGACATAGCAATAGAAATTGTTTCGTTTATCCTTTAGTAAAACTTTAACAGTGTAGAGTAGTAATATTGTGTCTCAAAAAGACAATGAACTGAAAATTTCTTTTTCAGTCGTCAACGCAATTTCCCGCCAAAAATATGCGGGTTACCAGAACAGCTTCCAAAAAAATCACGTCACCTCGATGAGTTGACACATGAGCCCACAATATGGTCATGTGATGCTGGTCAGTGGCTATCCCGTTTTGACAGCTGTCAATTGACCATATTGTAAATGTCCAATATAAAAGATGTGGATTTGCCAAGACAAGCCTGAGATACCCCTCCCTTCCTTTTGATAGTCTCCCCTGCCCTACCCGTAAAATCTGTAGACGCGTACGTACGTACGCTCGGTCAGTCACGTGACAACCAAACGAAAAGAGGTTAACCATATTCCATGAGTATGGGGCTCGCGCGGGAGCCCCGCTATAAACTTGTCCGTGTCTGAAACACAAGAAATTGGGATAATCAAACAAGTTGATAAAGTTTATCAACTTGTTTGATTATCCCAATTTCTTGTGTTTCAGACACGGACACAGACACAGCACTAGTTTCTTTAGAAAATACCCCCACAATACTTGTCATCTTGAACTGGAAAAACCCGCCGTTTTTAACGCTAAATGCTAACCAGGCGCCGGAGAATTCTAAAAGAGCGTTTGAAAAGTTAGATTACAGATTAAAATTGCAAATAGTTGAAGAGTGGTTTGAAATTGACTGTGCTAGCAGAACTTTCATACGGCTTTATTAATCCTTCGTGCAAATACGAGACATGATTAACAGCAACAGTTCACTACAGAAATTTGTATACACGCGTAACTTGATCCAAACGTAAATTAACGAACGATGTGATGATACAATGACGTGATGATAAAACGATAACACCATAAAACGATGCGGTACAACGATGCGGTAACGAAAACTAAAGGAAATGAACAAAATATCCGTGCATTACATACGAATCAGAACGTGATAACGAAATACAATGATGGTCAAGGAATCTCAATAAACGGAAACTTACATCTGTGTCCTTGTTAGACCTTTCTGTCTTTAAAACCGTATCGAGTCCGTAGACCGTAAAACCGTAGATCGTAAAACCGTAGACAACCTTTAACTTGGCTAAACGTTCTGATACAAAGAACTCACTAATATGAAAAAACAAGCGTGGTCATCCGGGACCTACGACTAGGTCCAGACCACCGCAATGTCACGCAAATGCATACAATTAACGTTACGCACAATGCTGCGGTAACATTCCCGGCTCCTAAACGTCCGATAGGAGTTTACATATCCTTATCTCCTTCCTGTTCCTCCTTGGGCAAGACTAGAACAAGCTTGTTTACGGGTCTTCTCAGGGTACTTTCTTGCGTTTTAACAACAACAGACCGGACAAGGCCTTGGGCATCTGGGTTCACTTGCAAAACAATGGCCAACGACCAGGCATTACGCGGGGCATTGTCTTCTCGGATTAACACGATATCCCCTGCGATCAGACTTCGCTGTGGATGCTGCCATTTGTGTCGTTCCTGCATCGCAACCAGATACTCTCTTTTCCACCGAGACCAAAATAAATTTGCCAGGTATTGCACTCGTCGCCACTGGCGACGCATGTATACATCATTTTTCTGGAACTTTCCGGGTGGCGGCAATATCACAGTGGACTTGGACGTCAGGATATGGTTGGGAATAAGTGGCTCCAGATCATCGGGTTCTCCGGATACTGTTGTCAAGGGTCTTGAATTAATAATGGACTCAGTTTCACACATGAGTGTTCTAAATGACTCTTCATCCAAGCAGTGACCATATTCATCCATCAGGCCGGCAAGAATCTTCTTTGTGGTCTTAATCTGTCGCTCCCAGACGCCGCCCATGTGGCTGGCGGCTGGCGGGTTGAAGATTCAGTCGATGTTTTCCTTCTGTAATTTGGCTTGAATGTCTTCATGGTCCATCTCTTTTATGGCTTGGAGCAATTCTTTTCGTGCACCAACGAAATTCGTGCCGTTGTCACTTCTTATCTCTCTAACACGACCGCGTCGTGCAACGAAGCGCCGAAGAGCTTGAATAAATGAACTTGACTCGAGAGAACTGGCGACTTCGATATGGACTGCTCGGCTTACTAAACACGTGAACAGGGCGCCATACCTCTTCACTTCTTTGCGTCCTTCTTTAATCAGGAAAGGGCCAAAGTAGTCCACACCTGTGTAAGTGAATGGTGGTGCTGGAGAGATGCGATTCCTCGGTAGGTCAGCCATCTTTTGCTCGCCTGGCTTGCTGAACGACGACAGAAGACACACTTCGATATTATATGGCGTACCGCTGCATTAACCTTAATAATCCAATACCTCTCTCGTAGGCTTGCAATGACATGACTGCGCCCAGCATGACCCAACCGTTTGTGAGCATAACGAATAAGTAGCGTTGTAACGTGGCCTTTCTGTGGCAAAACTGCTGGGTGCTTCGTCTCATGTGGTAGGTCTGCACGTCTGAGTCGACCTCCAACTCTGAGGATACCCTGGTCTAGGAAGGGATCAAGACGTCGAATGGGGCTGTCATTCTTTATACCTCCTTTCTTCTGCCCTCGCGGCTTCTTTCCGACTGGATTCTTCTCGCTTTGTTTGAGAGCAAGGATTTCCTTTCCAAAGGCTGAAGACTGGACAAACTTCAGAATGGCGTATTCAGCTTTCACTAAGTCTTGTACGGTGAGAGGCGAGTGTAATTCTCCAGCATCTTTAGGTTTGGCTGCTTTGGTTGTTACAGGTGTTTCTTGCTTTGCATGGCTTCTATCATTACTAGGAATGTCATCCTTGACATCGAAACGATCGTTCCGTCGGCCTTGCAAGGTCTCCTTAACTCGCAGGAACACAGCTGCGGCCTTTCTTAATCGATGCCAATCTGAAAAATGTTCAATAAGCTTTCTTGTGGCGTCATCTGAAGTCTGATTTATTATGGCTGCGTTGCTTGTGACCGTCTTCCGTACTTCTGGGTCATCACTCGGGACTTGGCCCAATGTGAATGGTTGTTGCGGCCACTCGCTCTCGGGTTTCCACAAGAATCCTGGACCTTTAAGCCAGAGCTGTCCTTCTAAAAGAGAAAGTCCATCAAGGCCCCTGGAAGCATCGTCTGCCGGATTCTCCTTAGTATCAACATACCTCCACTGACTGATATGGGAATGGTCACGGATGAGTTGTACTCGGTTCGCTACAAACACATGAAAACGTTGCTGTTCATTAGCGATATAACGCAACACAGTTCCGGAATCAGTATGGTACATGAACTCCGGTTCACCATCGACCTCTCTCTTCAACAATTCTCCAACTCGAATGGATACGGTAGCAGCTGTCAGCTCAAGTCGTGGAATTGTGACCGCCTTGATCGGTGCAAGACGTGCCTTCCCCATCAAGAAGGTGCAGTGAATGCGATTGCTGTCGTCACACAATCGTAGGTAGGCAACGGTGCCATATCCCATAGAACTAGCGTCAGAGAAGACATGTATCTGCTGTGAAGTCACGGTTCCAAACTCTGGCGGCTTGACGCATCTGTTTACTTTGAACTGCTCCAGTAGAGGAAGCTCGCTTAGCCACCTGGCCCATCTACGATGGTACTGATCAGGAATGGTGTCATCCCATCCAATCTCTTCGCGACAAAGTTCCTGAAGTATCTTCTTTGCTGGAAGTGTAAATGGTGCGGTAAAGCCCAGTGGGTCATAAATCGATGAGACAATAGACAATATGCCTCTTCTTGTTGGTGGCTTGTTATTGACAACTATGCGAAATTCAAAGACGTCAGATTCCACGCACCATTGCACCCCGAGCGCCCGTTCAATAGGCAGACTGTCTTGGCCCAGATCAAGGTCCCTAACCTCCTTAGAACGCTTCTCCATTGGAACAGATTCGAGGACAGCACGACTGTTGCTTATAAACTTCGCCAAGTTGAAACCTCCATGCTCACATGCTTGACGCAGACCTTGGATTAGCTCAACAGCAGTTTGGTCGTCCTCAACTGAACGAAGGCAATCATCCACATAAAAATTTCGGCGTATTGTATCTGCCACAAGTGGACCACTTTCTGGTTCTGTGTCTCTTGCAGTCTCCTTTAATGCAAAGTTGCAGCAGCTTGGGGAGGAGGCTGCCCCGAAGAGGTGCACTGTCATTTGATATTCCTGGATGGGTGCTTCCAAATTACCATCGGGCCACCACAGAAACCGGAGGAAGTCACGTTGCTCATCGGGTACTCGTACTTGATAAAACATAGCCTCTACGTCTGCCATGAATGCCACACGATCCTGACGGAAGCGAGTGAGCACCCCGACGAGGGAATTGGTGAGGTCTGGACCAGACATCAGTTGGTCATTCAGGGAAGTACCTTCGTGTCTAGCACTGCAATCAAAGACGACGCGTACTTTCGGAGGCTTCTTTGGATGATAGACCCCGTGGTGTGGTAGATACCAAACTTTTCCGGGGCTGGCTTCCAGACGGTCATCTGGCACCCGTTGTGCATAACCCTTTTCTACCATTTCATTCACGAAGGTGACAGTGATTTCTGTAGCTCTCATCACGCAACATCTTCTTTCTCTGCCAATTTGCTCGTTTCAGTGCCTGATCTCGGTTGTTTGGCATAGTTACCAGGGGTTCTCTGAACGGCAGTGGTATTACGTAATGACCGTCGCGATGGTAGATGTTTTCCTTTATCTTACTGATGAACTTCTTGTCTTCTTGAGAGTAGCTGTATTCGTCGGGACCAGACTTTCGGTCATTGAAATCTAACTCGAACATTTGCTGTACAGCTTGGGGTGATACCACTTCCTTAACTGACTCTACTTCTCGAACCATGATCCTGTGACAAGTGACGTCGCTAGGACTTGAAATGTCCTTTACATGCAAGGGCCCTGTCAGACTCCAGCCGTGACGCAATCGCATTGCGTAAGGTCCTTTGTCACCGCCTGGCACCACCTCTAGAGGTTCCATAGCTGCCGGGCAATTACTCCCAATCAACAGACCAATTTCTAAGTTTGGTATAAACTTAGGCATCCCTTCAGCAACACTGTGAAGATGCTTCCACCGCTGTACTGCTTCGGGGATAGGGATCTGCTGTTCACTTACTGGTATCTCCATTTTTGTGTAAGATCGCGGTATCTTAATTGGATTCTTATCCTCCATATCAGTCACAACCAGTAGTAGTTACTAGGCTTTGGCCATGCATAGTGCTGAGCTGCAAATCTGTTGTTTTGCCATTCACACCCATCTTCTCTCTAAGGCTCTCTGTCAGGAAACAGCCACTGCTGCCATTATCGAAGAAAGCATAAGTAATGACGGTCTCAGTATTGCCTTTCTGTTTTACCCGTACTGGTAGGATGGCGTGTAGCACAACTGATTTCACAGGTCTAGTGGTATTACAGGAGGTAACTTGAAGGTTAATACAGGCGTTGCCTACTGCCTTGTCGTCCTCTTGCTTAACAGAGTTACTATTAGCCTTTGGCGGCAGTTGGAAACCATCGATGTGGAGGGCAGAGGGATGCAATCCTCCACAATATTTGCACTTTCGCTTGTTCAAGCAATTCTTTGAGAGGTGGTTCATTCCGTAACACCCAAAACACATGTTCTTTTCTCTCAGGTAGGCTCTTTTAAGTTCTGGTGTCTTCTTGGCAAACAGCTCACATTCATCCAGATCATGGGCATGCTGCAAAAATAGCATGAAGGTTTATCATGGCTACGTGAAGACCCGGCCCCATTTGAGGCTGGGGGCTTGACGGCGCCAAAGGATGTCGTTGCAAAGCTGTTTTCCTTATGTTTCCATGGATAACCTGGCTTCTTTGGTGGTCCTTTCCCTTTATTGGGTGGTTCCCTTTCTTTAGGTTTAACATCTCCCCTACTCTTGTTTAAGGCCTCCTTGCCGAACACTGGGTCATTGGCAGACTCCGATGCACACTCCACGAAATCAACGAGGTCTGCGAAACATGCCATACCATCTTCCCTTCGCTTCTTCTTTAACACCTGATCTCTCCATTTAGCTTGTAAGTTGGCAGGGAGCTTGGAGACCACTGACTGCATGTTTGGTGCATGATCGAGTACGCGCATGTATGAAATACTCTCCATAGCAATCTTACATTTTGTCAAGAATATTGACAGCCTCTTCAAGCGTTGGTTGTCATCATACTTTATGGGAGCCCAGTGAAGGATTTTGTTGAGGTAAGCAGTAGAGATCTTGTACGGGTCCCCATACTCTTTCTGAAGCAGCCGTCTGGCTTCCATATAACCTGCATCAGGGTCCATATGTAGGCATCCTTCAATAAGGTCTGCAGGTTCTCCCTCAAGATGCTGATTTAGATAATACAGGAGATCAGAACTGGAGGTCGCTTTAGTGTGAATACGTGTATCAAAGGCCATAACAAACGTTTTGTACTCAATTGGGTCACCTGAGAACTTTGTTATGGTTGGTTGGAGCAATGTCATAGCAGCAGTTAGCTGTTGGTGGGTCGCGATGATTGTCTCATTTTGTTTCTGTTGTAACTCAATTACATTCTGAAAGGTACGTTCCACCAGTTGAGGTGATTGAGCTTCATAGACTCCATTTATTTCCTTCGAAGTTTCCAGATGATTGGCATTGAATGGTGTCGACGAAGTTCCACCTACAAACGTGCGAGGAATGAATTCTGCAGCATTAGGATTTGTAGGAAGACTACTGGAAACTGTAGTTTTAGCAGGCCTTGCCTGAATCTCTGCAGAGGTAGAGAGTACAAATTGGTTGCAACTTAAAATGACATTGTTGGGTGATGGCGCTACTGTGGACTTACCTTCTCCCTTGCTTCGGCCCTTACTATTTCCAGCTCAAGCCTCAAATCTTCTTCTGCAGCCCGGATGGCCTGCTTTTTCTTCAGCATTGATCTTTCAGCCTTTAGCTCTGCTAAGCGGACTCTCTCCTTATCTCTTGCAGACAACCTGGAACTTGCCTTGGATGATCTTAGTGATCCCTTGCTACTGGCGTTCTCTAACTGATCACTCATGCGGCCCTCGGCTTGTGATACCCAAGCGTGCAGTGGTTGCAAATATGCCATCATATCCTTGACCTTTTCCTCATGATGGGCATGCTCTCGCTCCTTGTCTTCATCTCTGGTTAGATCTTCATAGTAAGCACTAAAGGCTTCCTTGTAATGCTCAATAAGATCGTTCAATCTGGCGATTTCATTCTTCACGAGGTGTAAATTATTTATATCAATCATGAGCTGGGATATTTCAGTTCTCTTTCTGGATACAGCTCGTAGGGCATTTGTGCATTGCTGCTTGAGCCTACTTAGTCTTTCTTTTAGACCCTTTTCCGTTGGCTTTCGCTGCCGAGGACCTAGGAGATCCTGTGGTTGACCGGCGTCCAGCAATTCGTTTGGAAGTTGTTCTTCGTTATTCCCTTCCGCCTTGCTTTCTTCATTATCCTCGAACTCCAGTTCGATAAGGTCGCCTGGAACATTTAAACCGCCGGCGTAGTTCTGGGAACCAGTTTCAGCCATACGTCTTTTATATATCTAGATATATATATATTCAAAGAGCAAATTTCCACAAAAAATACAAACTTAATCCAGAGACGATCACTGAGAATCCAACAAATAACGCCTTCGCAGTACGTAGAACGATAGTGTGGAGATTTTTCGTTACGAAATGTGCTAGCAGAACTTTCATTCGGCTTTATTAATCCTTCGTGCAAATACGAGACATGATTAACAGCAACAGTTTACTACAGAAATTTGTATACACGCATAACTTGATCCAAACGTAAATTAACGAACGATGTGAGGATACAATGACGTGATGATAAAACGATAACACCATAAAACGATGCGGTACAACGATGCGGTGCAACGATGCGGTAACGAAAACTAAAGGAAATGAACAAAATATCCGTGCGTTACATACGAATCAGAACGTGATAACGAAATACAATGATGGTCAAGGAATCTCAATAAACGGAAACTTACATCTGTGTCCTTGTTAGACCTTTCTGTCTTTAAAACCGTATCGAGTCCGTAGAACCGTAAACCGTAAAACCGTAGACCGTAAAACCGTAGACAACCTTTAACTTGGCTAAACGTTCTGATACAAAGAATTCACTCATATGAAAAAACAAGCGTGGTCATCCGGGACCTACGACTAGGTCCAGACCACCGCAATGTCACGCAAATGCATACAATTAACGTTACGCACAATGCTGCGGTAACATTGACAGCCGAAACACTTTCACATGATCTCGTATGAACAATTGATTCCTCGGAATTGACACCGCCTCTTCAGAGAACTGATCTGGAATACTTTGAACACTCCGTATTGCCGAGGATGTCAAAGACGGTAATCGTTGAAAAAGATTACGAAGTAAGTGTGAAGCTCAGGTCATCATGGAGGATAACAATTAAATTCAATCCCTGATTAACTATGTATTTTGATATTATTGGGTTTGTTTTGATCGTAAAATGATTGAGTAAAACTACTGAAAAACTCTGATTTCGCCGAATCGGAATAGAGCAAGTCGCTATGAATAAGCGCAACTTAACATCGTTTTCCAGCAGCTGAGTTGCCGATGTTCGATATCCCGTCCATTTTTAAAGCTACCTGCGATCATGCGTTCTTTCTTCAGGCTAGCTCGGTCCGATAGAGAATAGAACGAGAACAGTTGCTTGGTTGTTATCGCACACGACGCAGGAAGGCTGCAGTACCGATTCTCTGTACCTTTTACGGCAATTGCGGAATCTTACTTCTTAGTTCGCTATGATACTTCTAAATAGCTCACGCAAATCCTAAAAGGTTCTCAAGATTCAAATAAACAGACTTCAATAAATTGTCGATAAATAAGTAGCAAAATATAAATAAAAATGACTGAAAATTAATAGCAGCGGTCCGTTGAATAAAGTTCAAGTTATAGAGTCGCAAAAGAGGCACTTTCAGATTTGCAGTAGCTGTTGAAACTGAAATATGTGTTCTTCTATGAGTGAGGATGTAAAGTTTCTATATCACATGAGTTACGGTGCATTCCGTATTCGTCGGATATAGCATCTTATCGCGAAATCGTCTTATAAACGAAACGTCGAGTTACATCGCTGTTTCCAGTAGTATCACATGAGTCGTGAAAGCGTTGCGATGTTTAAGAACTGGAGTGTGCCACTGATTGTGCATCATAAAATACACTATCAACCTGTTAGTTTCAAAAGTTTTGATTTGAACTACACACCATTAAATTCACATGTGGGAATGTTTATGCAAGACTCTAACTGTTTTGAGAAGCAAAAATTTATCTGATTCCATTTGTGATTGTGATTCCTTAACATACCTCAATCCGGCTGTAGTTTATTACGTCAATGATTCTTGTAAATGAATCCAAAATGCCATTTTCACCGTACAAAAGTGGTAAGCATGGCAAATCTATCTCATGATCAATTACATCTGATTGCTATGTTTTAACTTTTAACTCTATGATAAATCAAACTAGTTCATATTATACTCTCTCCAGGCCCTCTTCACACAGTGAGTTTTGTGTTTTGGGGTGCTGAAGCCCTTTAAACTGCTACCTTTTTCATGTCAATCATTCAATCAATAACTTTATTTTATCCACAGTAGAGAAATCATCAGGCATGAAAAATTACTTAAAATAACTAATTAATATTATTGATATTACAAACAATGATAACAGTCATAATATAAGAATTAAAGTAAAATTATAATTAAACTGTGCATGCTTTCCATGTATACAGTGCAGCAAGGCTCATTGTTTACTCCTTGAAGGAAATCACTGCATTTGGATTTAAAAGAGGAGAGAGTTCTTGCTTGCTACAGCTTGACAGGTAGACTATTCCAAAGTACTGAACCACAATAAGTGAGGCTGTTTTGACATCATTGGTTTGGTTCACAGCAGAATACCAAGCTTGCCCTCGGAATCCCGTAGAGAATAACTAGAGATATGATTATGATAGGTAAATAAGCCCGGCTGAGTATTGTGGGGCAAGGCCATTTAGAGACTTGTAAACCATAGTTGCTGCTTGAATTTTCTGTTGAGTTTCAAGTTTTTTTCAGCCCAAAATAATAGATGTCTGAAAATAGCTCAGAATATAGGTGAATCAATAAACCCTTTCCATTTTTTAAACATTCTCAGAAATGGTAAGGTAATGGATATTAAACAGCCTTTGTATTGTCTAACTTCAGATGAGTTGACACTAACAGGAACACATACTTCCAACGTTTGAGATGGGTAAGTTCTTGATCACAAAAAGCTTCAGCTGTCCTCAGTCAGTGAAATAACAAGTTAATCACTCGGTGACAATGCTGCAGTCCGTGACTTCCAAGTTGTTTATTATTTAGTTATTGATCAAGGTGTCAACCAACCTGTCAATCAGTCAGTCAGCCAGCTGGGAAATCAGTCTGTCAACTAGCCAGTCAGCCATTCATTTTGCAGGACGGCCAGTAAGTCACTCATTAGATAACTTAGCCAGCAAGTCAGTCAGTAAGAATAGAAATAACCTAGCCAACCAGCCAGTCAATCAGCCAGCTAGAAAATCAGTCAGTCAACTAGTCAGTGAGTCAGTCATTCAATAAGTTAGCCAGCAAGTCAGTCAGCTGGTCAACAAGTAACCCAGACAGTTGATTAGTTCATTGGCCAACCAGTCAGTCAGCCATTCATTTTGCTGGTTAATCAGTAAGCCAGTCATTCCTGCAGACAGACATTCAGTCAGTAGGTCTACAAGACAGCCGGCGAGCTAGTCCATCAGTCAGTCAGTCAGTCAGTGAGTCAGTCAGTCAGTCAGTGAGTCAGTCAGTCAGACAGTCAGTCAGTCAGTCAGTGAGTGAGTCAGTCAGTCAGTCAGTCAGTCAGTCAGTCAGTCAGTGAGTCAGTCACTCAGTGAGTCAGTCAGTCAGTCAGTGAGTCAGTCAGTCAGTCAGTCACTCAGTCAGTCAGTCAGTCAGTCAGTGAGTCAGTCAGTGAGTCAGTCAGTCAGTGAGTCAGTCAGTCAGTCAGTGAGTCAGTCAGTCAGTCAGTCAGTCAGTCAGTCAGTGAGTCAGTCAGTGAGTGAGTCAGTCAGTCAGTCAGTGAGTCAGTCAGTCAGTCAGTCAGTCAGTGAGTCAGTCAGTGAGTCAGTCAGTCAGTCAGTCAGTCAGTCAGTGAGTCAGTCAGTCAGTCAGCCAGTCAGTCAGTGAGTCAGTCAGTCAGTCAGTCAGTCAGTGAGTCAGTCAGTCAGTCAGTCAGTCAGTCAGTCAGTGAGTCAGTCAGTCAGTGAGTCAGTCAGTCAGTCAGCGAGTCAGTCAGTCAGTCAGTCAGTCAGTGAGTCAGTCAGTGAGTGAGTCAGTCAGTCAGTCAGTGAGTCAGTCAGTCAGTCAGTCAGTGAGTCAGTCAGTCAGTCAGTAAGTCAGTCAGTGAGTCAGTCAGTGAGTCAGTCAGTCAGTCAGTGAGTCAGTCAGTGAGTCAGTGAGTCAGTCAGTCAGTGAGTCAGTCAGTCAGTCAGTCAGTCAGTCAGTCAGTCAGTCAGTGAGTCAGTCAGTGAGTGAGTGAGTCAGTCAGTCAGTGAGTCAGTCAGTCAGTCAGTCAGTGAGTCAGTCAGTCAGTCAGTCAGTCAGTGAGTCAGTCAGTGAGTCAGTCAGTCAGTCAGTGAGTCAGTCAGTGAGTCAGTCAGTGAGTCAGTCAGTCAGTGAGTGAGTCAGTGAGTCAGTGAGTCAGTCAGTCAGTGAGTCAGTCAGTCAGTCAGTGAGTCAGTCAGTCAGTCAGTCAGTCAGTCAGTGAGTCAGTCAGTCAGTCAGTGAGTCAGTCAGTGAGTAAGTCAGTCAGTCAGTCAGTGAGTCAGTGAGTCAGTGAGTCAGTCAGTCAGTCAGAGAGTCAGTGAGTCAGTCAGTCAGTGAGTCAGTCAGTGAGTCAGTCAGTGAGTCAGTGAGTCAGTCAGTGAGTCAGTGAGTGAGTCAGTCAGTCAGTGAGTCAGTCAGTCAGTCAGTCAGTCAGTCAGTCAGTGAGTCAGTCAGTGAATGAGTCAGTCAGTCAGTCAGTGAGTCAGTCAGTCAGTCAGTCAGTCAGTCAGTGAGTCAGTCAGTCAGTCAGTCAGTCAGTGAGTCAGTCAGTCAGTGAGTCAGTCAGTCAGTGAGTCAGTCAGTGAGTGAGTCAGTCAGTCAGTCAGTGAGTCAGTCAGTCAGTCAGTCAGTCAGTCAGTGAGTCAGTCAGTGAGTCAGTCAGTCAGTCAGTGAGTCAGTCAGTGAGTCAGTCAGTCAGTCAGTCAGTCAGTGAGTGAGTCAGTGAGTCAGTCAGTCAGTCAGTGAGTCAGTGAGTCAGTGAGTCAGTCAGTCAGTCAGTCAGTGAGTCAAACAGTGAGTCAGTCAGTCAGTCAGTCAGTGAGTCAGTCAGTCAGTCAGTCAGTGAGTGAGTCAGTGAGTCAGTCAGTGAGTCAGTCAGTAAGTCAGTCAGTCAGTCAGTCAGTCAAGTCAGACAGGCAATGAGACAACCAATATAGATCACACGTCAGACAGTCAGTCAGTTATTCGGCCATCTAGTCAGTCAAGCAATCAATCACAAATCAGTCCGTCAAACAGTCAGTTGAACAATAAAGTAATCAGCAAGTCAACCAGCCAGCAAGCCAGTGAGCGAATCATTCTACAGTCACTCGATCGAGTCAACGATTAAGGCAGTAGAAATAAGACGAACAACTACTACCATTCTTGCAATCAGTTCAAGAGTTATTCGTTGAAAAAGTGTTATAATTATGTTTTTCCAACAGACATAGATGATGAAGGATTTGACCTAATTCAGCCAACTCTGATTCAACAGTTGAAGAGCATCTTAGATCAGTATCCAGACGATGGGCAAATTCTTAAGGTAACAAAGACTAAAACTGTGCACTGCGTATTCGGTCCGAGATTACATGGATCCTGGTTCGTCAACGAAACCAATAAACCATTGTACAGAGTGGATTCATCGGTTTCTTTGATGCGTTGTGTTCCGAGCGATCTCGGATCACAAATCCTGATTTGGATCGTACCTAAGGGACGCACCCTTAGTGTTATTCAACAGCCTGTGGTTAATACTCGAAACTGATCGTCAAGGAGCTATTGAGCATTACCACTACGTCGGTTCTCAGTTAGTATCAGGCCTGTGATTCTCGAAAGACGTTTTGGGCTTGAAAAGCCACTAGTAAGAACAAACAGCGCGTAATCGATTAAGCTGCCGATAGCTTGGCAAATTGATAGAAAATCAAACGTTGGGGATTGTAACACGTCTCTAGAAGTGTGATGTCCAGTACTGCAACATACGTTTTATATATGTTGCCAGAGAAGTTGCAGGAATTATTAACTATAGAGTAACAGTACTCTTACTTGGATTTAAGATTAAAACTGACAATATTCTGCTTAACAGGAGTTAATTCAAAACGCCGAAGATGCAGGTGCAAAAAGAGTGAAGTTCCTACACGATAAACGAAGTTACCCAACATCGCGACTCCACAATGAAGGCCTCGCTCAGTTTCAGGTGATGCAGTGGGACTAGTGATCCGTGCAGTAAACTCTCTCCACCAAGTCACGCCCATCAAAATAATTCAATAAAGGGCTGGCAAATCAGTATTCTATCGCCTAAGAAATTTCGCATTAGACACCCTTGTGGGTTTTAAATATTAGGTTCATAGTTTTAATTCAGTTATTTTGCTTGTGACGATATTTACCCAGTTTATCTATTGGACTTTGTAACCAGCTCGGTAACTAAGCTGCAATGAGTTTTAACTTATTTTTTTTTATTAATATCATATTAGGGACCAGCTCTTTATGCCTACAATAGCGCGCGGTTCAGCAAGGAAGACTGGAGAGGAATCCGCATGTTGTGTGACAGTATCAAGGTCAAAGACCCAATGAAGGTTGGCCGGTTTGGCTTGGGTTTCAAGTCGGTGTTTCACGTGACAGGTATAGTGGTGTCCTTGAATTATGATGGTATGAAATTCTGAATTGGTTACTGAAAAAGTTGTTAATCTCGTATGGCTTAAAATCTTGTAAAGTGCGACCTATATAAAGCGACCACCCTGGGGACTTTGAAAAGTGGCCGCTTAGTAGAAGTTGGAATAGAGGTATTGGACAGAAAAAAACGGTCAACGCGGTTTATAGCAAAATGCTTTTTGAAGAGAGTTAAATACGTGAAGAGACATTCAAATAAATCTATTTTTCACGCAAGTAGTCGGCCCAAAATCGATTGCAGTTCAAAGCCTTTGATTAGTGAAAGATTTCGACGTTTATACATATTGCGGCTCGTGACTTGTCATTACAATGGAGATTAAACTGCAGTTCTTGTTGTTATCAGTTATTAACTATTCTTATTGCCGTGTTCCTGTCACCATTTCGATCGAAAAGATAATTTACTGGCCGCTTAATTAAGGTTAAAAAAACTAAATAATGACCAAAACAATAATTAGTGACCAAAAAAAGGAGGCCGCGCCCGCTTAATCGAGGTGGCCGTTGAATAGAGGTATAGAGTACAGCATTTTAGTGACAATTAATTCGGGACTGCAGAGACTGGCGGGTGGTCGCTTAATTATAGAGGTCGCACTGTATTTTCATAGAGTTTCTTGTACAATAATTATATACGTACAAGAAGCAGAAAAACTGTGCAACAGTTGACTTAACATATCCTTTCTAAAAGACCCCAGAAGGGAATCAAGTCGTAGGAGATTTTACAAGATTTTTCCCTCTGGTTTCTGCTGTACACAAACAGAACGTTTCAATGATTCAAGCTTCTCGTGTGAAACCAGCAACAATTTTTATTATTGTTCAGGTCCTCTGTCACCCAAGGGTCGTTTTAATGACAAAGACAGCAGGGATCACATGTAAAGCATTATGAAGACGTCGGAAAGAAGGGCACCAAATAGTAGCGTCACTTAAAACAGCTATACTTTCTCAACTGCATCACGTTTTGTTCCTTTATCATCCCTTGTATGGTTTGGTTTTGATAGGTTGGTGATCAAATATAGAATATTGGGCTACTTTATAAACCAATTAAAAGTAGGTTCTCTCAACAAGAACTGAGTTGTCTTTTGGATGCTTCTTTCTTCAGATCTGCCAAGCATTTTCAGCGATACACAAATCGGTGTGATTGATCCTCACGAAGAGCACTTTGCAGACAGACGAAACCGGCGAACAGGTTACCACTGGAGACTTCGGGAAGACAGAGAAGCGATGAACCAGATACCAGACCAGTTTCTTCCTTACAAAGGAATTTTTGACAGTACAGATGATGTCTTTGCGCAAGGATCGTATAATGGGACTTTATTTCGATTTCCTTTGCGTACTAAGCCCTCAGAGCTCTCACAGACACTTTACTCTGAAGATAAATTGCGCGCGCTTTTCGAGAGTTTCATGGCCGACGCCCACTTGGTGCTCCTGTTCTTGCAGCATATTGAATCCATCGAGCTGTACGTTCGGGACGAAAGCGAACTTGAACCAAGAAGACTCTTTCAGGTGAAAATCGCCGATGATAGTCTACAGATGGTTCAAACGAAAAGGATGGAGTTCAAAACCAAGATCGGAACTGGTGAAGTGATGCCCGAAGCTGTGACAGCGACTTTTGTGATCTCAGTAGAAACACGGAAATTTAATATTTTTTCAGGTCAAGAGGTTGTCGAGGCCAAGGAGCGATATACGTTTCTTGTGTCGAACTACTTCTGTGGGGGAGAAATTTCTTCAGACTTCAAGAAGTTGGTGACCGAGAAGGAGCTCAGTTACTTGCCATGTGTGGGTGTTGCCATGCCGTTGCCAATAGATCCCGAAGACCCCACACCTGAGATTCAAGGTCATGTTTTCTGCTTTCTGCCACTGCCAGTACAAAAGAAGAGCTTGACCGGTTTGCCTGTGCATGTAAATGGGTTTTTTGCTTTAAGTCAAAACAGACGCCATATCAAGTCCCCTAGTGCAGAACAGGAGGACCGAGAACGGTCAGGTGAGAAACTGACTGATAAGTCTTTGCTGTGGAACAAGTGTCTCCTCGAGGAAGCTATACCTAAAGCTTACTGCAACCTGTTAATGGAGGCCATCACTGAGAGGAGCTTTAATGCACAGACAGAGGCGATATTTAGGTAAGTGAAACATTCCCCTTTTACGGGATGCAACATGATATTGATATGAATCATCACAGGAAAAGCATTTTGGTTGCTAATGCTTATGTTCACCATGTCGCAAGGGCGGTATAAATAAAACCCTAGCTGTTAAAAGTACTCTCTTTTCCTCTCTTATCTACTTACAGAGCATGGCCTGATGTTCAGAGTGTCGACCCCAACTGGAAGAAAACGTTGAGACCTGTGTTTGAAATGCTTTTCGCTAATGAGGTCATTTACACCTCTGCTCACGGAGGTAAATGGCTCAAAGTTCAGGATGCAATCTTTGACAAGCTCTCAGCCGAAGACCCAAAGACGTTGATTGTAGACGTACTCTTGTCTGCTGATCAAAATGTCGTTTGCTTACCAAGTCATGTTCTAGGTGCCATCGATAAGTACTGGAGCAGTGTTGTTTCTACGATTACTCCAGCACTGGTAAGAAGAACACTCAAGGACTCTCCTTCATGCTACAAGAATCGAACAGGGTTTGAAAAGAGGCAGCTTCTCAAATTCACACTCAAAGATGAAAACCATCCGGATCTTATTGGTTTGGAGCTGTTGCCAGTCAGTAATGGCGACTTCACGTCGTTCTTAGGAGCCGGTCGTGGCGAACCCATATATATTTCTTCCACAGTGCATCCGCAAGAGCTTTTGCCAGGCTTACAACATCGGTTTGTGGACAAGAGCGTCGATAGCGAAACTGCTGGGCTCTTAGAACATGTGGCCAATCAAGGTAGGGGGGTTCATTGCTATAAAATCACTCTATCACAGTAAAACAAACATGAAACACTCCATAGATAAATTCAAATGCTCACTACTTAGAAGTAAGTCCTCAGTAACTAAAGATTTAAGGTTGAATAGATAAATGTCTTTGACTTAATTTTCCGTTCCTCATTTTCACTCTTGCTCCATATATAGGATACAAAATATCGGCAATAAAAATTCACATTCACCATTTTGTGGAACTGCGGAAATTCCCTTGAATGCTTCATAGGAGTACAGTATAATGATAGTTTTTTTTCCGTTGCGTTCCTGCCGACATTGTAGGAGAAAATGTGCATTATATCTCTTTCAGGACAAACGCATTTACGTCATCTCCGCACAGACGACGTAGTTTTTCTGCTACCGAGAGCTTTACCACCGGATTGGAGTAAGGGAACCGAAGTGCTTTGGTACTTCGTCGACAGTAATCAAAATCATCCACCCAAGAGCTGGCTTGAGTTAGTTTGGGAATATCTAAAGAAGAACTTCACTACTGCAGGTGATCTAAGCATGCTTGGAAATCTTCCTGTGATTCCTCTGGACATGTCCTCACATCCTGTCTCCTTGACAAGACTCAGTCAGCCGTCCAGAGTCATTGTTAAGAAGCTGAACGACGATCGCCTCGATGACGATTTAGTTGAGGTATTGAAGCTTCTTGGAGTGGTCGTCCTGCAGGATTTTCCTCCTTTCATGGGATGTCACCCTGCTGTTCTAGGAAACTTTGTTCATCCGCCATCTGTTTATGGTGTGATTAGTGCTTTGATGGTTGCTTCATCTCAAATGGGTGAAGGTATGCATTCGGCAATTTTCCTAAGCAAGGTGAGTAGCGCTGGGAAACGGGCTTTGCGCTCATTTCTTGCTAAAGCCTCGACACTTAAAAAGGCCGTAAAGCAATATCTGGCCCAACTTCCACTTCTCGAGACCACTTCCATGAGATTCGTGGCAAAGCTAGAAGGCCTTTGTGCAGCTCCTATTGAGGCTTTTCCAGTGCAACCAAAGAAAGAGCTTATCAGCATTGAGGAAGAAAACTGCAAGAGGTTTGCACGCTTGTTGGACGTTAAGAAGCTGCAAGTGACCGAATTTTTGTGCGAAATTCTTTTTCCAGATATCAAGGATGGACACTTTTCTGAGGACGAAATCGACAAGCTCATGACCTACATAATAGATCGATTTTCAGTTTACAACAGTGAAGATTCAAGATTCAAGAGGGAATTAAGCCTTCTACCATTTGTCCCAAAACACTCAGGACGTGTAACCGCCTCAGAGCTTTTTGATCCAAGAAACGAGACTCTGAAGAAACTCTTTTCCAATGAAGATGTTTTTCCAACTGGTGACTTTTACAACAAACCATCGGTGCTCGTGCTTCTTAAAGACCTTGGTCTGAAGGGCGAGAGCGACATCTCCGGACAAGAACTTTTCAAAACCGCTGGGAAAATACAGAGCGTGTCCTTTTCTTCCGGTGAAATGAAGTCGAAAGCTCTTATGACATTTCTTCATAATTATCCTTCAAAACTACACGAGTGGGTTTCTGATGAACCACTTGGAACATTGTTGAAGAAGATTTCATGGGTATTAAGATTGAAAGAGAGGCCTCAAAGGCTTCCTCACAGTCTTCCCTTCTGGACAGAACCGGAAAATGAGAGACGATTCTACAAACCCGTAGAGCTTATCAGCAGCGAATACATTTCTCTCCTTGGAAGCGTAAAGCCAGTTGTCGAGGTAGAACCGTCAAGTCCAGTGGCTGAGTACTTTGGGTGGCAGAAGTCTCCGGAAGTAACAGATGTTATAGCACAACTACAAGTGGTAACTAGGTGCTACAGCAAGGACGAAAAACCTTATTACATGGTCATAGTAGAAGAGATATATTCATACTTAAGTCATGCAAACACGGATGATGTTAAGCAAGCCTACCAAAGTTTCGGAGTTGAAGAATGGGTATGGAATGGGGATGGATTTTCCTCCCCTAAACTTGTCCTTGCTAGCAAACCACAGATTGACCTTTCGCCATACATCTGTCCAATCCCCACAGAGGTAAGCAGATACTCCGAGCTCTTTTCCAACTTTGGAATGCGCGCAGAGTGTGATGAAGTTCTTTTGCTCCAAGTCCTCGGTATGATAAAAACGAAACATGACAGTGGACAAAATATCAGCGCGTCAGAGGTAAAACGTGATCTTCAGTTATCCATTGATATCTTGAATGAAGTAAAACCAGATTCCGACGGTGAGCTTTCCCTTCATTTGCAAGAAATGATTCTTATCCCAACTTTAGTGGAAGACGATTCGCGTGTGAGGCTGGAACCGGTGGAAAATTGTATGTATTGTGAACACGAGTGGCTTAGAAGGGACAACGATGATGAAGATATTGGCTACTTTTATGTACACCCCAACATCCCTAACAGTACAGCCGACAGGCTAGGTGTTCCAACCCTCGCGAATCGAATGCTCGACTCCGATGAACTGTCTATAGGAGAGGAGTTTGGACAAGAAGAGAAACTGACTCGCAGGCTTAACAGACTTTTAGAAGATTACACCGATGGATTTGCCGTACCAAAAGAGCTTATTCAAAATGCAGACGATGCCGGAGCTACCGAAGTAAAATTCCTCTATGATGAAAGAACCAATAAGGAAGCCATGACCTGTCTAATCGACGAAGCAATGAAAGAATGCCAAGGCCCTGCTCTGTGGGTTTACAATGATGCGAAGTTCCAGGATAAAGATTTTGAGAACATCACAAAATTAAATGGTGGCACAAAGGAAAGTGACACAGAGAAGATTGGTAAGTTTGGATTGGGTTTTAACGCGGTTTACAATTTGACTGATGTTCCAAGCTTTGTAAGCAGAAACTACATTGCCATCTTTGATCCCCATACTCTCTACCTTGGCAAAGCGATCAAGGACAAGGGGAAACCAGGAATAAGGATTGACACCAACAAGAACGTGAAGAGATTGAGAAAGTTTAGAAACCAGTTTAAACCATTCAATGGCATTTTTGGTTGCGATCTTCACCTTGACAAAGAAGACAATTCCTTTAATGGAACTCTGTTTCGTTTTCCCTTGAGAACAAGAGAGCAAGCCATAAAAAGTGAAATTAAACAACTATATTATGACGACACACAAATGCGAGAACTGCTGGAAATTTTCATACGTGGTGCAAGACCGTTGCTTCTCTTTACGCAAAATGTTCGTCAAGTCAGCATTCTAAGCTTGACAAATGCACAGAGTGAATGTGTGGAGCCCAAGTTGATTTTCCAGGTCAGCAAAACATTGAATACAATTTTGAGAGAGTTGCCAGTCCCAGTTACCCTACCATTCACTGCAGAAAGACTCAGCGGGGCAGATCAAGACCTTTTGCGGCAGTGCAACTTCCTGCGAGCAACTTCCTCTGAAGTGGCGAAATGTACTTCATCTAAGAGTTTGCTTAGTTCCTCAATGACCATTGATATGAAGTGTAGCCTCACAGAAGACGGCAAGAACTTCTTCTCTGGGAACTCTCAAGTGTGCGATTCCGAGACCTGGATTGTTGCTTCTTCAATGGGGAAGGGTGAAGCATTACAATACGCCAGGAAAGACTCCACACTTATTCCCGCAGCAGGAGTGGCTGTGCAAGTACTTCAAGGAGCGTTTGAGGGATTGTCACCAGCACCTATTACAGGTAGTGGAGATGGACAACTTCAAAGTGCCACTCTGTTTTGCTACCTACCGCTTCCAATTCGCAGTGGACTGCCTGTCCATGTTAATGGCGCCTTCGCAATTGCCTCTAACAGGCGTCACCTTGCCCTGAAAACTGACGATGACAAGATGTGTATTGGAGTTAAGTGGAACAGTGTTCTCTTCCAAGATTCCATTTGCTCGGCATATTTAGATCTCCTTGAAGACATCAAAAGAAGTGGAGCGCGTTGTCAAGACACGTTTTATTCATTGTGGCCAAGGAGCTGCAAAATTGAGGTACAGTGCAAGGCTTTGCTGGAATCGTTTTACAGGGCCATTGCCACCGGAGATCGTTCCCTTTTCACAGATGGAGAACGATGGGTAGATTTGAACAAAGTAGTCTTCCTTCACCCTGATCTACGTGTGCATCCACTGATAGGGAAGGAATCTTTGGAAGTTCTTAAGGTTTTAGCAAAAGAAAACGAAGTTGTTGTTGATCTCCCCAGTGCCATTTTTGAGTCGTTTGTAGATTGTGGTCTAAAAGAAGAAGTCCGGAACAGATGTTATGACAAGCAGAGACTGTTCCGTGATCTCTTTTTTCCGAGCATTTTGTCTGTTAAACCTCACCTGAGAGACGCTTTGACTTTGTATGTCCTGGACGATACTGGAGGAGAATTGGACGACCTTCTAAGAAATTACGCCTGCATTCCTTCATGTCCTAATGGTGAAAGACTTAAGCGTCCCGGGGAGCTTATCAGTCCAGGGAAAAAGGCAGCGTCTTTGTTTTCCCCAGACGATGAAAGGTTTCCCTATGGTTCCCAGGAAACATTTTTGAGCACCTTTCGTGTTGCCAAACTCGAACAACTTGGTATGCTGACGGATGACTTACCATGGGATGAAGTGGCAGAAAGGGCGGAAAGTATCAGCAAACTGCATGCTCTCGATTGCTATGCAGCACTTAAGCGAGGAAAAGCATTGATAACGTTTTTAAAGCGTAAGCTCTGTTGGGAAAATAGTAAGACACCTGTTATTCCCGAGGCAATTCGAGAGCGGATTTTGGAGGCTAAATTCCTTCCAATTCTAAGAAAGCCGGAACAATTTCCTCTCTCGTGGAAATGCAACGATTTCCAGAATGGGTCAGACATTTTGGTAGCGCCCAAGAATGTTTTTATGGAAGATTTCAAATACCTGGTTTGTTGCAGTGAGCTGTTGGTTTCTGTGGGCATTCCAAAGGATGTCAAGGGGTTTCTGAAGCTAGACCAGAAGCTCCCAAATTTGATTCATGTAAAATGCCAACTGAGTAATGCTATGGAAACTGCACTTGACAGAACAGATGTTGTCGGATGGAAGGAGGTTAAAGAAGTGTGTAACGCAGCCTACTCTTACGTACAAACTATATTAGATCAGGAAGAAGATCAGATAAAACATTATCTTCATGGGAAGAAGTTCATCCTTATTGATACACATTTCGTATCTGCTAGTCAAGTGGCTTTTGATCTCGATCGTGATTGCTCTCCATACCTTTTCCGGCTCCCTTTTGACCTTGCCAAGGGGTATCACAGGCTCATGAAGGTAGCAGGCGTGAGACAACTGTTCGAGGCATACGACTTCGTTGCCGCTTTGAAGCAACTGAAAGAGGAATTCGGAAAAACCAAGCTCAACGAATCGACTATTAGAATAGCTAGGAACATGGCAGATCTGTTGGTGAAATCCGTCAGTACTCGAAACTCTGATTCTGACGACATACTAGAGAAACTCGGGGTTGTTTTTCTTCCTGACACCGAAGGCCTTATGCGACAATCAACCGAGCTGTGCATCAAGGACTGCCCATGGATAGAAGACGACAGTGGTGCCCACTTTGTACATGAAACAATTTCTTGGAAAACGTGTCTCAAGTTAGGCGTGAAAACAAGACGGGAAGAGGCCCTTCGAGATCATTCAATCGGAATCGCTTTCGGTCAGAAAGAAAAATTGACCAAACGCATAAGTCGTATCTTGGAAGGCTATCCAGGAGAAAAAGATATTTTGAAGGAACTTATTCAAAATGCTGATGACGCAAAGGCGAGTGAAATTTGTTTCATTAAAGACCCTAGACACCACCCACAGAACAAAGTGTTTGAGGAGTGTTGGAAACCTTTACAAGGACCTGCTTTGTGTGTCTACAACAACAAACCCTTTACCAAAGCAGACATTGTAGGCATTCAGAATCTTGGAGAGGGTAGTAAGGGAGACGATCCTAACAAGACTGGTCAGTATGGTGTTGGTTTTAATGCGGTGTACCATTTGACGGACGCACCTTCGTTTAAGTCCACCGGTGAAGAAATTGGAGATGTTTTGTGTGTTTTTGATCCACATTGCAAATACGTACCCGGTGCAAGTTTCAGGGAGCCCGGAAGAATGTTTCGCAACACCGAGACGCTTAAACACGTTTTTCCTGATGTTTTTCTTTGCTATCTTGAGGATAAATTTTCAACGAAAGATGCTACGATGTTCCGCTTCCCTCTGAGAAGTTTTCAGATGGCTAAGGAAAGCGAAGTTTGCAAAGAGGCCGTAACAGTTGAACAACTGGAAAAAATGATGGAAACGCTCAAGAAAGAGTTATTTGAAGTTCTCTTGTTCGTTAACAACATCAGGAAAATCTCTCTTTACGATCTACAGGAAGGAAATGGGAAATGTGTGAATACTTACTCAGTCGAGGTCGAAATGTCAGAGGAAGACGCCATACAAAGGCAGGACTTCACCAATCACGTCAAACGCTTTGGAAAAACAGTGAAGGAGACGAGCAACATTTGTCTTCCAGAAATTGAGGTAAAGAAGTGTTTCTACACTTTGCACCTTAAAGATAGTGATGGCAACGAAGAGTCTTGGTTCATTGTCCAGCAGATTGGATTTGAGGGCCCAGTTAACGAGCGCATTAAGAAAGCATTCAGCAGACAAGAGTTGGGGATGCTTCCCAGAGGTGGTGTTGCTTGTCGTCTGGAACGAAAATACAGAAGCGGCGATAGAATGGGCAGTGAAGGTAAAGCTTTTTGCTTTCTTCCTCTTCCATTCAACACAGGTCTACCAGTCCATATCAATGGTCATTTTGCACTTGATCACGAAGCCAGAAGAAGTCTGTGGAAAACTGACGAAAGCGCGGATTATCGTAATGACTGGAACAAGGTTTTGCTGCAAGACGTTATAATGTCGTGTTATCTAACTCTACTGGACAAGATCCGTACCTTTCTTCAACTGCCGCTTGCTCAAGAATCGAGCTGCAGCAAGCACGAGGCCCTTGAAAGTATTCGCAAGTATGAAAGGCTATTTCCACAGTCTCCATTTGAAGACTCTTATTGGAAAACACTGGCTGTTTCTGTTTATCAGCAGATAAGCAAAAAGAAATTAAAGTTACTTCCCGTAGTGCGAAATACATCAACAGACGCCAATAGTCAATTGACTGGTAATGAGGAGGTTGTGAAAGTCCATCTTAAGTGGCATCCTCCCACTGGTACCGGTGAGAACAAGGCATTCTTCAATAACCTTGAAGAAGATGGTTGCTTTGCGCGACGTAAATCTAATAAGCAAGATACGAAAACGGAGAAAAGGAGAATTATGGACAAATCAGCCTTCGAAAACATTCTGGCAGATAGTGGCTTTAACCTGGTTGCCATGTCATTGTCGATTTTTAAGGCTTTTCAGGAATCTGAAGTTGACGCTTGTTGTATCTCACCCGGGTCTGTCATGGAGTTTCTGCAAACATTCCGCAGTCAACGTCCCCTTTGTAACATTGGTCAGATTCCTTGTAGTGTAGAGGAAAGCAAGTTTAAAACTACGAAGGGTGTAATAATTGTGCTTACATATTGCAAAGATGCAAGCAATTTCTGGGGGAACCTGGCTGGCTCGCCGCTTCTTCTTACGCAAGACAACAGCCTTAGAGAATTCGATGTGAAGGATCCAATATTTCTATCCCAGTACCATGATGTTTTACCTGGCTCCAAACATTTGTTTGTTCATGAGGCCGTACAGAGAATTTTCTCTGGGAAAGAAAGTCTTGAAGCCCAGGTATTTAAACCGTTTGATGTGACAGCATTTGCCAACAATTTGTGTCAGACTCTTTCTTTGGAACTTTTCGGTTCAGCCAAATGCGTCGCCTGGTGTCCAGATGGCGAAAGCATCCCAAACAAAAGGTGGATATCAAGAGTGTGGAGTTTCCTTCGTCAAACCACAAAATGGCTGTCAGGTCTATCAAACATCCCCAATAAAGACCAGGTGAAAGAATTACTTTCGTCGCTATCTGATTGGAGCCTTCTGCCGGCCACTGAGACAACCTACAAAAAACAGACACAGCACGGAGAGTTCTTTTTTGCTGGGGTACAAAAGCCAAAGGAAATCAAGCATTTCCTGGTTCCCCTGATGTTAGCACAATCCATTCTCGATATCACACATACTGACACTGACAGTGAGAAACTGATCGAGATTGTACACAGCCTTGGTCTGCTGGAGCTGAATGATGCAATGATGTGTTTCGATGTCGGTCGTTTTGCTTCTGACTTAGTAGTGACACAGAACATCCCCCATTCGTTTGTTTTGTCTCTTGATCAAAAGATGAGATCAGCGCTTTTTGTCCTTGAAGGTAAACTGAAAGAAGGTCAATGCAGGTTCCTCTTAGACTATTTCAGCAAGAACGTCAAGTGCCTCAAACATGAAGACAAGTGTATACTGAAGAAACTGCCTTTTTTCCCTGCAACAAGTGGTGGGCTTATCAGACTCGATAATCGTAGAGCTCAAGTTCTCCCGCTTGACATACCTCGCAATGGAATAGAAAAGTTGGAATGCAAACTAGGTCTTTTCTTTCTGAAGTCATGGTCAAGTATGAGAAAGCTTTATGAATTCCTGGAATTTGAATTCGTTTCTCCTTCTGACCTATATTGCAGTTTTATCTTGAAAGACTTTGATATCTTCGATGAAGCAGCAAGATTGGCTCATCTTACGTACATTCGTGATTCTCTTACAAGAGACGCCACAGAAGAGAATGAAAGACACAGAATTTTGAACTGTTTGAGGAACGTGAATTTGCTTCAAGCTAAAGATGGCTCTTTGAAAGTTTCTTCATGTTTTTTTGATCCTAAAAATGATGTATTCAGTACCATGCTTTCAGAAGACAAGTTTCCGTTGGCCCCTTTTGACTCAGAAGATTGGTTGCCCTTCTTGAGAGATATAGGCTTAGTTCATACAGTTTCACGAGATCATTTTATTACCTTTGCGCGTGATGTTTCAGCCGAAGCGGCAACGCAGCCCAGTAAAGCAACGGATTCTAAGTCTAAGCTGCTTGTAAAACACCTCTTTAAAAGAACACAAGTCACCAGCGAAGCGGAGCTCATTGAACATGTTAGTCGTGTTCGTTTTGTAACTGCAGGTGAGGCTAACAATGACCTACATGACCTCTCTCCGCAGTATGGTGCCAAGGATGGCGGTCACCTTCCATACATTGCATTCAAAGATGCTGTTGTACAAGACCACGCAGAAATTGTTTGGACGACAGCAATCTTGCTTCCAAGTTGGGCAGATGCTAGAGATTATGAGAACGAAGTAACTGTACCAAACGGTTTTGTTTCGTACAATTACCGCTGTTCTATACTGCAGCATCTTGGAGTGATCCTAAAGCCAGCAGTAGATCTAGTTATCCACCATTGTATGAACATCTGCAGTCACTTTCAAGCGGTCAAGGAAGCAAACGTCTCAGAAAACCAGTGCTATAAAAGACTATCAGTGATGAAGAAAATCTACAAATTCTTACAAGGAGAGACAGGCGATAAAGATGCTATTAGAGAACGACTAGAATTTGTGCCTTGCATTGTGGTTGAGGCTGGAAAGAGATTTGTTTTGCCAAAACAAGTAGTCCTTGAGCTGTACGAGTGTCACGAGATCCGGCCCTTTCTGTACAGACTACCACAAGAAATTGGCAAGTTTCAAGAACTGTTTGAAAAGCTTGGTTGCTGTAAATCTGTTACAGTTAATCACTATGCTATGGTTTTAGAGAAGTTATTCGAAAGGTCGCAGAGTGGCCACCTTCAGCCCCATGAGACTGACAGCGCCTTTAGAGCGGTTAAAGGACTCTTCGAAATCTTGCAAGAGGCACCCAAGTTCGAGGGCACCTTATCTATACTGTATCTTTTAGCAACACGACAAGTGGACGAGTCACTTCATCATACCCTGTTGACGTCGACTGAGCTGATCTTTGATGATGCACCGCACTTCCAAGGTCGCCTTGGGGCTTTCGAAGAATTCTTTGTTGTTGACTTGTACAAGACAGGCTTTCGTTGCAATTCCTCGGCAAATCACAAGGAACTAATGATGATGCTACCTTCTTCTATACGGCCCAAAATGCTATCAGCAGTTGTTGAGGAAAAACTCGTCGAATCCGGAAACAGCCTAGTGAGTGCTGTCAGTATCGCCGATTCTCTTAAGCATTTGGTGTCATCGCCACAGTTTTGTCGGGGTATCGTTAGATTAATACGACACACACTGAATAAAGCAAGTGGAGCCGTGGACGAAGAATTCATCACATCTGTAAAACGGCGGCTTCAGAGTATTAAATTCTACGGCATGAAAAGGATTGAAACCAGGTTGATGCATGATGATGTCCCTATTCCAGGAAGCCAGGCAGAAGTGCCCTACTTTGTCGAGAAAGTGCTGATGTATGATCAAGAGAACTGGAGAGTGTACGTTAATGATGTAGTAGACAAAGATATCTCAACATTATCGTTAAGGTTAGCTCAAGTAGTCGCAGACGCATGTGATGGAGTTTTGGGAGATGCAGTTATTTTCATTCCAGAGATGTTGCGTACCAGTCCTAGCAAGATACGCGAGCTGCTTGATGCCTCGAGTATCCGCGAAGACAACTCCCAGGATTCAGCCAATGACGAGCCAGAGCCAGGCAGTTTCATTCCGATTGTGGACCATCATCTCTTAGACCAAGACTTTCAAAAGTTTCAACCGGGAGAGTATGTCGGTTGTGAGATGGATGACCCCGCCCTAGAGATGCTGGAAGGAGAACCCATCTTCATGTACGCTGTTATTATCGAAGAGATGACGACAGAAGACGGCGCATCTGACTTTACAAAGAAATACAAAATCAACATCGGACATGACCGTAAACCCGTAGTTGCTGAAGCGGTTGACCTTTACAAGTTTAATAGTCTTCAGGCATCGACCTCCGAGATATTTCTGTCTGATGAGCAAAATCATCGTGTTGGAACAAGGGACAGACAGAATGTATTTGATGAGATATCACATGTCCTTGAAGTTGCGCGGCAGCTACCAAAAATCAGACAAAGAAAGATTGTCAAGCGACTGTACTTACTGTGGCATCCGAGTAAGAACCGAGAAGATGAAGAATTGTGCAGAGAGGTTTGTCAACGCCTAAAGAGTGAGATCACACGATTGTATGGTGAAGAGCAGGCGTTTTACAACGACCTCTTTCGTCTCTTGGACCTCCGAGCTGGGCGGCATTGCTCCGAACGGAAGCAATACAGAAGTAATGTCTCCCGTTATTTCGCTTCCTCTGGATCTTTTTTGGGTCGACGTTCATATTCAAATGTCACCAGGTACTACAAGAGTAGTGGTAGTAATCACAAGTATGAAAATCCCGCAAGGTAAAAAAGGCGCACACGAGCATCAAGGCCTACAAGGCCGGAGCTCATTCCGGTTTCAATAGCGCGAAGCACCTGGGAGTAGTATTACTCCCCCCTGGATGGGATTCTAGCCCAACTATTATTAGCCCAGTTTAAAAATGTGTTTTCACTAATTAAGCTACCACCTCGTACCTGATCAGCTGAAATCGGACAATTAGATCAACCAATCATTTTCATTGCTCCTAGTAAAATTAATCCAATCACAACATTGATTATAGTAATTCTAGCAACCAAAAGTTTCTTTCAAGAGCTACACCTTTTACTATAGTTCTAATTCCGGGTGTATAAAGACATTCTGTCACTTGTGTTCTTACGTTTTTGCTCGGAATGTTCAATAGTTATGATTAATCTGGAAGCGGACTCTGTGTCGTCCAACTAGGTTCTATGCTCATGACAAACAAATCGGACCCCCGTTGTGCGGCAGTCCCATTCTATTATCAATCGTATACATTTCAGATTGAATACGACTCCCCTTACTCCTAATACCATCGTAAACTTACTCTTGCTCGTCGGCAATTAGGTTTTTTTATAACGTCACATACTTATAGTGGCGCTTAAAGACCATTCGCTTTCACAAATGTGAAATGAAACGCAAACTATAAGATAATAGGAATTTCATACTGAAATTTTGAACGTCACTTTTTTTCTGTTTGTTCTGTTGTCATATTGCTAGAAAGCCTCCAAATCACCTGAATTTAGGTTGAACGTTCAGTCAGCTATAGCGTAAGAACTCTTTGTCATTCCCTTTGTAAGTGTAATGGGGTTGTCGCAATTAGGTCGTCATCTTTATATTTTCTCTCCCAAGTTTTGTAGCCAAGTGATGTAAATCTTTACAAAGTTTGTTTTATCTGCTTGTCAAATCCAAACTTGCAATCATCTCGTGACCTTGTTCATATGGAAACATGGCGGCTATAGCTGATAGAATAAGTTTGGCTCACGGCAGGCATATAGAAAAAATGTAACATGTATATAAAGTAACTGAAAAGATATACTTTTTTCTGCAGGCTTCAGAAAAGGCGCTCAAGGCTGCTCAATTTTCTGTTGACGCATTTAAGACGAATGTTCACAGTTTAGTTCAGAATTGCTCGACTCTTGGCGATTCTGACTTGACCAGGCTTGCAAGCCAACTCGATGCCGAGGTGGGGTCCTCAACACGCATGCGTTATCCCGACCAATTACGTTACCCGCAAGTTCCAAACGATGTGTATTCGCTGGAAATGGCCAACAAAGCTGTGCAGCTAGCAAAGCAGATTTTGGATAGAGTGAGGCGTAAAGTGAATTAAGGTTTGTTATGAAAAGAAAAAGATAATCCATAAAATTTCTTTCTACTTGCATCTGACTATTCCTCATTGTGGATGTCTAAGGAGGGCATTCACGGTAACTGCAGAAACTTAAGGAGCGGTATTGGAGCAGTGGTGAGAGCAAATACCTCCCATTCGTGTAACACATGATTCGGTTCTGCAGATGGTCTTAGTTGGTTCTTGGTTTTTAACATTTTTGCGCGGGTTTTATCTGTTCCTTCTACAGTTTTCCTCCTTCTACAACATTGAAATCATAACCCATGGGATAAAGGGCCAATCTGTGAATATGTCTGAACTTATTTAGCCAAAGAAAACGAGACATTTTGAAATTTTTCTAGGAAGCAAGTTAACCCTTCCAATGCCACAGGTGACCCATACGTAAATTTTTCCTACAATTCCAATACACTACCGCACAAACAGATTATCAGAATTGAGTACATGTTCAACTCAAGGATGCTGAATCGATCAACCGCCACATTCTCCTAAATAAAATATAAGGAACTTAGCAATCTTGGCAGTGAACGGGTAAAACAATCCCGAGGCACAATTGAAAAAAATCTCCACCCTCTTTCAAATGGTCGCATTACATAGATACTACATGTGAGGCGTTTGTTATAACGGTGTATTTCTTAGTGTTTTAGTTGCTTGCATGAATTAATTAATGTCCTGTCTAGTTTTTGTTGTCATTTTTTAAGATGTGGGGCAAAAAGCAGCTGCAAGCAAGTTCCCTATTTACTCTACAAGAGGCAAAAAGGCACTTGTGCCATGACAGTCCTTTTTGCGCTTTGTCAAGGGCTTGTCATGGTACCAAGTTTGGTCCAATTCTCTAATTACGTTGTTATAAACATAAGTGAGCACCGGACATTTTGAGGGAAAGATAAAACGTGTGCTCTCTGATTGCACTGAACAATTTGGCCGTGTACATAAAATCTGTAACGTCATGAATGTTTTGTTTCGAGTTTTTTTCAACTGTTCATTTTTCCTTCTACTGTGAGTCCTTTGCACATAATGAGTACGGTACTCGTTCAGTCACAAAATGGTTTGATTAATTTCTCCAGGACTCCGAGGAACACCAGTTTGTGCACCTGTTTCGTTTCCACCCAAATCAACTTGAGAAGCGAGATCATGCAACCGTAAAACGAATGGCATTGGGTTCACAGCATGGCGCAGTCCGGTACTAAACCGAGTTATTGTTGTTCTTAGTTCGATATCTTAGTTCTATATATTTGTAGTTAAGATCGTAAGGAACGTTCGTTATGATCAGTTGCAATGTGTAGGGCCAATGTGCTCTTGCAGAGTGATTTTAATGTAAACATCGTATCTTGTAATAATTTGCTAAGAATAGAAGAATTGAGAACTTGTGAAGTGTTCTATTCATGTGCCAATCAGGCGCCGTTGGTTCGCGGACTTTACTTATCTTTAAGGGAATCAATTTAACACGATAATTCCAGTTGGAGTTGTTTTACGTTTGCTATTGACTGTTTTATGTTCCTTTTCTTATTAGAAGATTGTTAACTAAATCTCGAATTTTGTCGCCACAAGAGAGCTCTGATGGTGGTTTGCTATTTTCGTGATTGAATACGAGTGTAGAGAGAGTTGCAAAGTTAAACGAAACAATCCAAACTATATTTCTAATATTTTCATAAGTAGCGTTTGGTATGAGTTTGATAATTTCCTCAGAGTTGCTCGGTGGTAAAACAAGTTTTTGTGGTTTGACAAGAATCATAATCAGGTCGTAATCTATTCGTAGATGTAGAAGATGAAGTAAAAAAGCTTGTGTTCAAATGCTAAGCCTGAAGGTTTCTTTACTCCAGGAGCGTCTGCAGTATATTACGTAAATTACTGGAACAAGGACCTGTTGAGTGCGTTTAAATACAGCGATTGAAAGCAATTAGGACGATTTGAATCGAGCGGCAAGGTGAACTGTAATACATTTCAGTGGTGTTGAGCATCTTAGGTTGTGTACAGTTGCATATTTTCCCTTACATTCACCGAGTAAATCGCTTCATTCCTTTATCCACCAAACAGAAACATGCGTACAATTGGCCAATGAGGTTTGGCTTTCTCCTCAGATTTACTGCGTCAACTTTTGGAATATGGCGGCTAAACGAACTGGGCGACTTTCTCGGCGAGTGAATGGGAAAACAGGGAACTGTAAAGATCATCAAACCAATGAAGCGTCCCTGATCCCAGACTGAGTGGGAATGTTGTGTAGATTCAACAACTAAGTGCAAACTAAACAAAAGCGGAAAAAGTATTTGTTTATTGAAAAAAATGGAGAGTGCTGTAGCCAAAAATAACGAGAATCAGTCACCTGTACAATTGCCAATGGAAAATACATTGAGGACTTAAAATGCGCAGATAAACACACTACCAACTTCCTGTAATCATAAATAGCAGCTGCTGTCACCGTACAGCTAGCAATTTTGTTTCCAGAGCCCGCGTCTCCTTGACCAGCGGTCGGGATCGACAACCGCTGGTCAAGAGTACGGGGGCTCTGATAGCGCGGTTGCACAGCTAATCATGAAGGTAGGGCCATGCGCACTAGAACAAATGAAGAGAGAACACAGTTCGGGTAGGGCTCGTTCATTGCCTGAAACGGATTGTTTTGCTCAAAAAGAATTAAACTTACTTCAGCTGACAGGCGGAAACATTACATACAATAAATAACTGGTAATATTCAAATGAATACTTCACCCTCGGTAGAAATGTTTCTTTTACGAATCGCCCAAAATGTGGCAAGAGCCGTTCTTGTTAATTTTGCATGCATTAGTTCATCGTCAGGCAGAAAACTCACCGCTACACTTGTTTTAATTAAACATTCGCGCTGTGGGATGTCGAGCGAAGCTTCCCATTTGCGTGTGTCAAATATTGTAGGAAACATCCTCAGCTCTACACGTGTAGTTCAGTTTCTTCTTCTGCTACTGAAGTAACAGCTGTAGTAACGCATACGTCAGACTTGTCTGGCAACATTGTACACTCTAAAGGAACAGACAAATATAAAGTGAGACAAGGCCTAGGTGTTACCAGATTCTTTACGTACGGCTGCTCTGTAAACTAAAAGCCCGGGGGGGTACTCCCAGAAAAAAACTGGGTAGGGTTTTGCGGCCTGCTTCCCGAAACCCCTACCCTATTTATGACCAAAATCTGCGATTTTCCTACCCTACTTACGACATGACCAAAAATCTGATACCATTTTATGACCTGACCCTGAAATAAATACCCTGTTTCAGACCTGCTTTATAAGTATTTCCCTGGTTGATACTAAAGTTAAAGTCAATTTTTATCTGCTTTTATTAGGTAAGTTACAATGTGCAAAGTTTCAAGCTCAGAATTCCACACCATAACTAGACTGCAAAAGTCGATAGCCTATTTGTGACAAAAACGGCTGAAAAACTATACCTATATAACCCATATAAGGGAGTACCCCCACGGGTACTAAAGACAAAAGCGTGTATCAATATGCCATGCACATCTTCACTGTGCGTTAAACAAGGACAGTGTACTGAGTACTTTCGCCACAACTCTGTTTTAGGGAGCCGCCCGAGACACGCTTTGTAAAAAAATAGATTTTATGAAACAAAAAGTTAGATGAATCTATTGACAAAGCACAAACCTTTAAATAGCCTAGCCTAAATGCCATATAGCCTTTACGAAAGTTCAACAAAAATACAGCGTACAAGATTGGTTCCAGGCTCGCTGGCAGAAACGACGCCGCTATTGCATACTGGGAAAATTCCGCACTGATCTGGTGACTAGACATGATACCTCCTATGGCAATCTGGAAACGTAACCATGAGAACAACTGTTAAGAGAAGCCAGCCGTTAATTATCCCACTGACAAACCTATAAGTTAATAAGGTTCTGTCGTTATCCTAGAGTAAAATAGGCCACAATATTAGCATTTTGAAGTGTTTTCGTCCTACTTAAACATTCGTACTACAAGCATGGTGAATAAAACACCAGACATTTCGTGTAGGTAACTTGTAACTTTTTCAGTTCCATTTATTATTTTAAACCATCGTAGAATCAAACTATGTCTGATTGTTTACCTGGTTGTAATGTGCGCATTTCTTTTAAGCATACTGAAAAATGTCTAGGCTGAGAAACTTGGCCCAAAAACCTCAATGCGTTACGTAATTTTTTGCTAACGTCGTCTGCGATTGTTTTGCTTGGCCACATTTCAACTGAAACAAACGACGAGAAAAAGACGCGACAAAAACAACCAGTCCCTGCCCTTGGATAAGGAATAAAATGCAATTTTAAGGGACGGACCATTAGAAAAGTGATGGGGGGGCGGGGGGGGCGGTGGGGAAAAAAACAAAAAAAAATTCATGCAAGTGAAAATGCCACGAAAAAAAATTCATGCAGAAGGAAGGTCCAATTGTGACTTTTTCACACGTAGTAAAAAAAATTCGTGTAGAGGGGTTCACCTGAAAAAAAATTCCTGCACAAGCAGTGAGCGAAAAAAAAATTCGTGCAAGCTGAAAATTCCCCCCCCCCCCCCCCCCATTCACTAACCGCCGACCGGTTAGCTCAGTTGGTAGAGCACCGGACTCTCGTGCGGGAGGTCGTGAGTTCAAACCTCGGCCGGACCAACACTCAGAGTCTTAAAATAACTGAGGAGAATGTGCTGTCTTTGTCATGTTATCTGCAAATCGTTAGACTTTCTAGTCTTCTCGGATAAGGACAATAAACCGTAGGTCCCGTCTCACAACACTGGATACTGATAATCTGTGGGACGTAAAAGAACCCATGGCACAGTTCGAAAAAAATAGGGAGTGTTCCCGGTGTCATGGTCTAGCTGAAATGTGCCGTCATTGGTCTGGGTGGGTGGGGTGAGATCATTCATGGACTGAGGTGGCAGCCAGAGGCGCCTTCTATATGCTGATGTACGATCTCACCCTCTGGTTCCTCCGTAATTCAGCTACTAGCTGCACGTGAGGAAAGTGGCACCTTTACCTTTACCTTTTACCTTTACTTTTCTAATGGTCCGTCCCTAAAGTAAACCGTAATGCCTGGTTACACGATCTCACTACAGTGTCATTAAGAAGATGGGAGACTGCCATTCCCATATTCTAACTACTATTCCATGAAACACAAGCCTAACTCATGGAAAGCTACCTACCATCAATGGCCAAAAGAGTACGTTTCCGCGGCAAACGTAATTAATGAAGACGTAAGCTCGCACTGTGGAGAGAGCGAGTATTAGTGATTCTTTACTTTTGTGTGTTTTGTTGATCATAAACAGCAAAAAGATGCACTGTTTTGACCTTGCTCTCGCGAACAATACTCTCTCTAATCTGGCTTTAAATAGACTTTTCCTCTGAGTGAAACACGATAATTTATAATCTAGACTTGTTTTTGATAGGACCACAGGAACACGTAAGTGGTTACATAAACAACTACCTCTAGTTTTCCAGACTCTTTACTCGTTTTGCACTTATATTTGGTTTTGTTTCTCTGCCCATAACCGACTACTTGACGCGTAAAATTTCATACATGAACGAAGAAACATGAACGAAGATATTAGATAAGAGTCTTTTTGGATAAGAGTTTTCACGGGGAAATACATAGTCAGTGACCAGTGAGTTTGCAAGACAAAGTTATGAAACTCATGAAAATTTAAAGTTGTAATCCATTTTCATCCTTTCTATATGCAGTAACAGCGACCGATAGTTTTATTGCAGCCGTGTATTTGCAGCAATGATTGATTGAGTTTGCCCTTCCTACATACATGCTCCGTTATGGTAATTGTGGCAGTGCAGCTGCTCTCGATCTGTCGAGCATTATCGACAATGGACTCGGCAACCTCTTCTGGTTTTCTAGATCTGAGATCATTATTGCCAACATGTAATATCACTTCGCTTGGCTCGTGCCTTAAGTCTGGTTGGAAAGATTTTCGCACAGGTCCCTACTTCATTATGCATGCTGTAGCTGTATTGCCTTGGGCATTGTACGCGCAAACTTATTTTGGAGGAACGAAATAGTATATCTACAGCATGCATAATGAAGTAGGGACCTGTGGGGAAATCATTCCACTGCCTGTCCTAATCATTTTCTTTTCCCTGGATATTTGTTACCACTGAATCTCCGATGAGTAAAGTGGAGCGTGTTTTTTCCAGCTCTGTTGCGATACGTTCCGTGGATTCATCAGATTCTGCTTTCTTGGTTTTCTTTTTTTCTTTTGCTCCTTTGTTTTGCCACACTAACAGTTTGTCATGGCTTTCCCTCATCACTTGAAACAATAGCATCATTGTTAGAGGCGATAGGAGGCCCAGTAGATGTAGTCGCTTGATTAGCCGCTTCCCTTGAAATAACTTGATTAAAGCACGAAGTTTGGCATTTTCAGATTTGAGATCTTCCATTTCTCCTTCGGATCGTCCTTTAAATGAGTCCATAAACTCTGTACTTCAGTTTTCAGGAAATCCAGCTTGCTGTAACATGGCGGTATGGCTCCTTCATCTCCTTTCACAACAGTAACCGTTTCATCTTGCAACTGAAGCAATCTTCTTAGTTCAGCCTTAGCAGATTTCAGGGACGGCGGAGCCGGGGGGGCTTGAGGGTGGTGGGGGGGGGCTTTAGCCCCCCCCACTTTTGAGAAGGATGACATTTTATTTTGTTTAAGCTACAACTTTATACAAGCCTCGTCGGAAACTTTTCGCGTCTACGTATTTTTAACATTTTCTCAGCGTGTGCTTCCTTCCCACAGACGGGAAGCTTGTGTCCAAAAATCGCAGGGTAGCGTTGGAGACCGGAAGGCTGAGAAATAACCTCCAAAATATTGCTGTAAGCATTAAAAGTACCTTTCATTTTACGCTTTATCCAGGCTAATTATTTCAAGAAGTATGTCGCGGAGAATGTTGTAAATACGATTTCCAAGACGCTAGATTTCAAGATTTTCTGGGGAAGGATGCCCCCCCCCCCACTTCAAAATACGCTCTGCCGTCCCTGGATTTTGCCTCTAAACCTTGAACTTGGAGAGTCCCTGTGCTGTTAAATAGTATTAGTGTAACACTCTTTGACTTCAGCCGTGAACTAGATCTTTCTGTGGTGCACACCGTCGAGGCATCCAATTTCAAAACATTAATACTTAATTTTTGGAGCTCCTCTAGACTTCCTTTCCACTTAAAAGGAGTAGGTTTCTCATCCCATTGTAACAGGCTTTTGAAAGGTAGTACAGAGTCCACCGGTTCGATTGAAGCCGCTGAAGTCGCAGAGCCCTCAGAAACACGTCCACTCGCCATGACGCGAACTGTGAACACAGTACACTTTAAGTACCTGCTGCCCGGATAAAGGAACTTGAAGCAGCTTTGGTGCCGGGTAGATAGAAGTACTAAACAGCATCAATGCAAGCTGGAACCGTATCTACGTTTATTGTCTGCCAGATAAAGTTCAGGACACGGAGTATACCACAAGCAAAATATATATGTGCTAAGCTTGATATTTGCTGACACCTCCTTTTACTTTCACATGATTTTTGCTGACCTCCCCCCCCCCCCCCCCCATCTCTTCCGTTTCCTCTGGAGATCAATGTTGTAAGATACTGATTTGTAAGTGTAAATAAAAATTGTTTTTGTAAATTTATTTTAATAGGCTGTATTTGTTGATGGCATCCAGATGCAGCTTTTGCATATTTTTTAATGCCCCCCACCCCCCCTGCATAAAAAATGGTGTCCGCCCCCTATTTGCACCAACCCCCGGCCCACCCGCTCCCGATAAATAATGACCAGTCCCTAAAAGTGCATCGAGTCGCGTTTAACTCCATGACCCCTATCTATTAAAGTAAAGCGTGATCGATCAGCGCCATATATTTTCCGTGAAACGCGACTTACACTATTATTTACCCGTGATTAGTGATTTCCATCCGGTACGTTTTCGTTTGAGCTTAAAGTGGTTTGTTATTCGTGACAGATGACTGGTCCGTTCGTTGGGTAGAAAAACCAGAATTTGAAAATTTACAAAGAGGCGTGTTCCATCCTAATATGCATGGCAGCAGAGAAAATCAAGATGTGATGTCACGATGGAGGCACGTACGCATGTTTTAACAGGTCAACCGTTATGATCAGTCAACATTACGATGCTTGCTAAATGTTAACAATACATGTCCCTCAAATTTGGCGTTTATCTTTAGTAATAAATACTGTTTTTATTAAGGAGTGCCAGGATGTGCCATAACAACCCCACCCCCACCCCTGCAAGTTTTACAAGGCTTTCTAAATAGTTGCAAAGTTTAGGAGCTTGCAACAAAGAAGCAACAAAGCATCGCAGCATTGAATAAACATGACCAAATAAGGAATTAAAAGTGACTGAAATATCATTTGACATTAATTAACATGCAGTTTTTCCGAGAATTGCTTGCATGACGCCCTCATAAGATAAATAGTGGAGTTCTCGGAACTGAATTGCATTTCAATGGTCTGAACTTCTTCACAAAATGTCCCTGATCTTTAATCCCCAGACATCTAGAGGAACAGAAGAAAACGACAAAAAAGACTTTAAAAGGTAGCTCATTCCTGTATCTTCTTGGACCGCTTGAAATAAGACTTAATAAGTCTGCGGGATTTACATACGGGGTTCATTCAGAAATGAGATAGTTCCAATGTTGTAATTGAGTTATAATGGTCAAAATTTCCCGCTCTTCATGATTGACCATGATTATAAGTACTCATTAACTGTAAATTACAGAGGGTGATTTTCGCCATATCGAGATAATCTTGAACTATAGAAGAAGATTAATTCTTGGTGGAAAGAAATGTAGAACTAGTCGAATACTTGGTGAAACATTGTCTCTGTTCATCAAGGCGTATCTTAGTACGTACCAGCAACTGTGATCCAAATAGTAATCATGTGATGGACTTCCATCCAGTCCAGGCAGGAGGTTTGCTTATTCCCTCATATTAGTTGATATATTTTACAGAAACCAAGATAATCTCCAGCATTGAGCCCCTGCTATGACTCGTCTGTAACCTTTCTTTGCCACTGAACACCAACACAAGATTGGCAAGTTTAATTTTGTTATTTTAGAACTGAAGCACATTTTAAGTTGGTAATTTGGCTAGTTTCTGTTCGTCAGTAAAGAAACAAGTTTGTCTCCCCTCACTCCCTCTGAGTAAAAATTGTGGCCTAGTTATAACTTTTCCATATAGCACACCCTTTAAGAAATATTATAGTTCAACACTAAATTTTCTCCGATTGTTATTGGTTTAAATTCATCACGTGACGCGATAATGTTCGTTCGCGGAGACACACTGCCCTTTCGAGGAAAATACCCGGATGGATAGTGCCCGTCCGTGAAAATGTGAATTTTCTGACAGTTATACCGTATTTTTTAGGCAGTGTATGTTGCGAATTATTGAAATTTCAGGCTGTGCATATGGATAAAAATTTGATTGATCTGCTTTTATTGGGTTTTGACTGTTTTTCAACTGGCGCGCGGAAGAAAATTTGGTGGTGAACAATAAAGACAATAGAGTGTTTATGTCTCCGAAATATCGGTCCGATAGTTGCCCCGTAAAAATTTGATGTTCTTAAAACTGGCATATTTGCCCTCGAAGCTTCGCTTTTCGAGCAAATATTTGTTTTAAGAACATCAAATTTCCGCGGGGCAACTATCAGCCGATAGTTTCTTGGAAAACGGCGACGCTCTAATCAAACATGAAGGTAATGGAAAACGGGACGGTTAACACTAAATCCCGGGGTCTATATGCAGGAATATTTTATCTTTGAAACAATAGGGGCTAACTGCATGTTTTCGACTCTTGTATGCCTCGTTCGCGACATTACAGTCGCCAAGTTAATGTAATATAATTCGGCCTTTATTGGAAGGACTGGTATTTCTGTTCATACTGCCTAATCTTCGGTTAGTTCTTATAGTAATGAATGTATTTTGATACAAGTTATATGTGGCAGTTCATATGTAATAGTTACGGTCGCGATCGCTGTTTTCATGGCGTCAGAAACTGTAGGGTGATCTTGAGCCGACACAAGAAATTGGGATGGTCAAACATGTTGATAAACTTTTTTTTGTAAGTTATACAACCGTAAGGTAAAACGAGGTGCTGCGTTTCGAGCGTTAGCCCCTAGTCATTTCGCTCTGACGGAGAGCTAACCAGGCTCTTCGTGCTCTTCTTCAACACATCCTGTTTTTTACCTTACAGTAGTATAACTTACTTTATCAACTTCTTTGATTATCCCAATTTATTGTGTTTCAGACACGGACACAGACACAGCACCAGTTTCTTTAGAAAATACCCCCGCAATACTTGTCATCTTGAGTAGTAGGTGAAAGTAGTTATTGTCCCCTTCATCAATCAGAGTTCTTCAGCAGTTTTACTCAATCATTTTACGATCAAAACAAACCCAATAATATCAAAATACATAGTTAATCAGGGATTGAATTTGATTGTTACACTCCATGATGACCTGAGCTTCACTTACTTCATAATCGTTTTCAACGATTACCGTCTTTGACATTCTCGGCAATACGAAGTGTTCAAAGTAATCGAGATCAGTTCTCTGAAGAGGCGGTGTCAATTCCGAGAAATCAATTGTTCATACGAGATCACGTGAAAGTGTTTCGGCTGTCAATTTCAAACCACTCTCCAACTATTTGCAATTTTAAACTGTAATCTAACTTTTCAAACGCTCTTTTAGACTTCTCCGGAGCCTGGTTAGCATTTAGCGTTAAAAACGGCGGGTTTTCCCAGCTCAAGAAGTAGTAGGTGAAAGTAGTTATTGTCCCCTTTTCTGTCATTTTTCAGTCTTTCTGTCAAGACTCAGTCAAGGCTCAGCTAAGGCTTAATTGTCCGTCATTTTTTGAGTCATTTTTTAGTCATTTTATTGAACCTTTTTTTTGAAAATGTGCCGATTTTTTATTGGCCAATTTTTATTCCTCCTTTTTTTTAAAAAATACACCGATTTTATAAAAATGATTTTTCTAAAAATTCATAAAACCTATTTAAAAGAATAAACCTAAATTATATAAATGGAGAATTTAATTGTTTGTAAAAAATTAGCAGCCTGGTTGAAAAATAAGAAATGTATTTACTCGGTCGATGGGTATTATGATAATTTAAGTTTTTGGAGATGTCTTCAAATTTATTGCGGTAATAGGAATAAAGAATCAAGACCCGCAAAAGATATTACTAGAAAATCATTAAGACTAGCCCGTTTTTTTTATGACAATCCAAAACTGAAAGTTAGGGAGGTAGGAAAAACAAGTTTTATTGAAATTGATGAGGTCTCAAAAATGTATTGTGTTAACTTTAGGGTATTTGAACTAAATGATGAAGATGAGTGGGTATTGACGCATGGTAAAGACGAGAACGAAAATGAATTACCAATTGTGAATATGGGTTATTATAACGAGCACTTCTTCTTCATCAAGGATATCGAAGTATTAAAAAGTCTCTGGGTATGTTCAAAATGTCATCATAAATTTAACAGACACGACAATTATAAAGAACATTTTTTATGGAAAGGATTTTGTAAAGAAAAGAAAGATAATTAATGTTGTATAACGCAATAAAGTGTTATATAACATAACAAAAGAACTTACCGTGCTGTGATTCAACATTTTTTGAGTCATTTATTGAAAATGTGACGATTTTATAAAAATGATTTTTCTAAAAATTCGTAAAACCTATTTAAAAGAATAAACCTAAATTTAAAAAGATGGAAGAAAGAGTTTGTTTACGTTATGAAAATGAAAAAAAATTAAGTTTCACTCATTTTATTGAGGAAATAAAAGAAGATTTATTAAAAAATTTATCAAAAAATAGAGAGTTTATTGATTATTATGTTAAAGATGAAAATGATTATTATCTTGAAGATGAAAATAATTATTATCTTGCTAAATTTGTAATTACTTATTGTCCTTATGATTATGAAGATGATTATGATATTAATTATTATGGCGGGTATGTTATTGTTTTTAAAACTGGTATAAATTTTGATATTGATGGTATATGTGTTGATAATTTTGTAAAATCGGCATTAATTTCTTTTCATGGAAGATTAGCAAATTATGTTAGCGGTTATGATAAGCCATATTTTTATTACTTCGATCGAAATTATGCTAAATATGATAAGAGACGTGATATTAATAAGTTTAATAAAGATTATATTGTTAAATCATTAGATGTTATTATATATGTAAATGAAGATAAAATAAATCATAAAAACAAATTTTACAAAAGTTTGCATGACGAACTAATTAAAGTAGCATGGCACCCATCTAGATATTTAGATTGGTGTATTGATGTTGAGGAGTTAAAGTTTTTGGAAGAGTTATGGGGTGAAGATTAATTAAAACTAATTATGTTGTATAACGCAAATAAGTGTTACATAACAAAAAAATTTATCTAAATCTTAAACTAAAAGTTATGGGAGAACCCTTCATATCAAGTTTTTTCCATTCATTGTCTAAGATGCTTAAATCAAAGTGGTTTATTAGGGTATCATATTTTCGAACTGGAATTGTTGGATATTCTTTTGAGGGTATGTTTGCAAGTAGGTGTGATGGCGAGAGTTTAACAAGTTCTCCATATTTGGTTTTATTCATATATGAAGACTTATTATCTACTATACTACACATAAGTCTCAGTGGTTCCTTAATCTGTATATTTATGGGGTATAATACACCCGGATTTATAACTTCAGGCACTCCTAAACCAACCGCTAACCCTCTCGTAAATTTAATGTTGAAGTTCTTATTTGAATATAGATAGTCAACAGTATCAGTCTCAATTATTGTTATCTTTGCCTTATCAGTATCATTAAGAAAGATCGATTGAATATCACGCAATGAATATGTACCAGGTTGTATTATTATAAAGCCACAATTCTTATCATTGAATAATATCTGTTGATCCTTGAAATTAATCAATCTTTTGGTTTGTATATTACAATCCAGTAGCCGTATCTCCCTAAGATTTTTCATCGGAGGATCTAAATAAATCCTAGTTTCAGACTCATACATGGTAATACTCAACATTTTGTTTTGATTACATCATATTCATCTTTAAATTTATATAATCAAAACATTAACAAAAATTTGCATTGACGTAATCACATTCCTGAGCGACGTTAGAAACCGACTTTTTTGAAGTAAACATAAAATCTACTTTTCGATTTCAAATCCACTTTACATTTTGCTTGTTGCTATGTCGTAAAAGTATGCAATCTATTGTTCTACACGTGAACACTAATCCAAAAAACAATGATAATCACGTGAAATTTACCGAAATAGATACCACGCCAACCCTCCACTGATAATTATAAATGTTAATATACGCACTTCATGCTCACTTTGTGCATTGGTTTCATGTTGCGTGGTCACGTCCGATCGAGCGAGACCCTGCGGGCCGCGAAGCAAGCTCTCCACGGTGGAGCCGGACTTTTTATTTTGCGTTGGGAGGATTTTTGGTTTAGGATTTGTCTCAATTATTGAATGAGGTAAATTTATTTTTGAAGACCCTAAGTTATGACTTATTCCAACTTGTTTTGCTTCAGTGTTTAGGGAATTATTCACACCAAAATTCATATCATCTGTCGCTTTCATAAGTTTGTTATTATATCCAACCACACTCTCTGTGTTTATGATCATATTACTTGGCATCAACCATATACCTGGTGCAACAGCTAAATCAAGCCGTAATTTCGTTTCCTGTACAGATTTTTGATAATTTTTAATCGAATTAGAAATATCATCTTCTAAAACACTACTTTCAAATAAAGATAAGAATTCTTGTTGTGTCTCAATCGCTCCACCACCGTTACCATAAATCGAATTTCTAGTGTTGGCTTGAGCTCCTAATATACAGTAAACAAAAGCTTCAGCAGATCGATTCAATCTACCAAGTCCAGCTTTAGTGAGTCCATGACCACTTGTAGGGATAAACCAAGCATATTTGAAATCAGCAAAGTCATCATTACGGATAAATGAGATGAGATTACCCTTTTCTTTCTTACCTCCTTCATCAGCAAATTTACCACCTTCACCAGGCCACTGATCTGCTTCAACATCGTAATTTCTTACTATATGTACATTTTGATATCCCCCTCCTTTTCCATGATATCCAGAACCATAATCAAGAAATATATCTCCCAATCCGCCGTTTCTACCCCCTTTCCATCTAAAGTCAGAATTATTAGAAATTCCAAATTCAGCACACAATCGTTGATATGCAACTTTACTATATGGATTATTATTTATTACAAAAGGTTGCTCATCAGGTAAGGGAAGGCTTAATTCATATAATATCCGTCTTATTGTGAAATACACATGAAATTTAATGAAGCTATTAACTACTTTGGGGTAATTTAGACTTTCAAAAGGACTTATCCCACAACCAGATGTTGCACACCAAACTGCAAAGTTAAGTTGTTGCGGCCAATAATTCATATCAGCGGCGTTCAACCATTTTCTACTTTGCTTTCCAAACTTGAAAGTAACAACTTGATTGGTAAAAACATCACGCATCTTTGCTGTGAATTTCTTCGTATTTGAAACGTATATATCTAGAGAGGTTAGCATTTTTGTTACATCAGTTGTAAAGTCATCAAAGTTAATAGCTGGTATAGGATAGCTTTGGTTAGTCATGGTTAAACTCTTTGGGAATGAACTCAAGTTATTCGATTCACTCAGTCCTAAATCTTTCCATAAAAGTCTTTTCAAACGGGGTGACAGATCATCAATCCATGTTTTTCCAGTAGGATCATCATTGGACATTATTGTTGTACCATCAACTTGCCACTTAATATATCCACCATACGAATCAGGCACAAATGTGAAATGACTTATATCAGCCCTTGGGTACATATTTCTGAAATCATTGAATAATGACATTTTTTTGTTCATAACATGTTGCTTTTAAATCACCTCTTTTCTTATAAATGATTCTCTCATTGCTTTTTTAGCAACATATCCAACTCCAGCAGCTAATCCGATAATCACCGCTGAATCAGTAACAGTTTTCACAAGTTTATTTTCGCTTGACATGATTTATAAGATACTTTGCCTACCCTTTAAATCTTATAACATTCCTATTTTCGGCGGAGCAGGTCCCACGGATTTAGGTTGTGATTGGGAGGGTGGAACTTTAGTTGGAACTTGGGATAAATCTACTATCCTATTTTTATCATCCTCCTTTTCAGCAGAGCCGGTCCTACGGATTTGTCGGTATCTCATAAACATATCAAATGCTGTAAACCCTATTCCAACAATGGATAATACAGTAGTAAAAGATAGCTCCGGAATCCATGCCTTAGATTCACTCTCTGTATTTATTTTTTCTGATTTAGCTTCCTCCTCTTGTTCCCTTTCACGTTTCATTTGCTCCGCAGCCCTTAGGGTCTCCCTAGCTAACGCTTCTTTAGCTTTTTTGTTATATTCAGCCAATTTCTTACCGGCAGCGACTTTTTTAGGATCTTTCTCTCTCATTTCATTACGTTTCTTTTTTGAATCTTTCTTTTCAGACGAGGGATCCATTGTAATTCGCTCGAAGAGCGGCCCCGGCTGAGCCGGAATTTGTTCAACAGCTTCTTCTGACATTATTATTTTATTTCTCAAAGTAAAGAATCTTTAAATCAGTATCTGGATAAGTTTTGCTAGCATCACTACGTATTTGTTCTTTTAGCATCTCAATATCTTTTATAATTTCTTTATTTTGTTGGTTTTTATGATCTAGCATCCTTTTAACATTTGCAATAAGTTTTAAAGCTTTTTGATTTTCAATTTCCATATCTCTTTTATATTATACCAACATTATTTATTTTTGTATTCAGTAACCTGCTCAGTTGTGTTAATTAGTATGTTCAGTGAACTGCTCAGTTTTGTTAGCATTATCTGAAACTTCTTGAATTTTACTTATTTTAATATGCTTAGCAACCTGGAATAGTCCGCTAGCAAGTGCTGCCAATCTTCCTGCCTTCAATGCTAATAGACCAACAATGTTTGTCAGTTCGCGATTAACCAAATCATCATTTTTCAAATCATCACAAAGTGCTTCTATATCATCCACAGGAACCATGTAAGAAATAACTTGAGAAACTAATTGAAGAGATGAATCTACTAATCCACCACTAATTTTCCTACCTAATACTGCTTGATATCGATTATAATATTTTTCAATGTCTTTTACCGTTAGTTTCTTTATATCACCCAGACTCATATCAACCCCTAAATATTCCTTTGTAGTTCCAAGAGATGCGAGAATAGCTAGTGATTCTTGTTTTATTTCAATATCATCAGATTTTACATTGTCTTTTACCTCAGGTTGTTCTTCTATATAATCTTCAACTTCTGTCATCTTATAATTTTCTAATAATACAAAGATTCTTTTAAATCACCTCAGGGATCTCCAAATAACATTGGAATGGATAACGTAAACATAAACAAAGCCTAGAATATTTTTCAGTTTTCAGGAGTTGTACAAACTTTTTACTAGTTTCAGGGTCTAAATCACCTCCATAATCTTCGAAAAGCATCTTCATACCTTTTTGTGATGGGTTATGGAAAGTAACAACACAAGCTACATTTTCACGGAATGGTTTTGCTATCGATGTTAATTGCTGAGTGAGAACCCACATTGATAATCCATGATGCCTTCCAGAGAATGCTAAATCTATAAACTTATTAGATCACTTCTTCAGATCATTCGAAACAGCACAATCATCTAAAATTATTAGTGTATTTGTTCCAGAGAATAAAGTTTGACAATCAGTTAACAATTCATTAATCTCATCAACGTTACTAGCATCAGGTGATAATACATAGAAATGTTTATCTCCTCTAGCAAAATTATGATATGTTTTATTTTTAGAATAAGTTGGACATATTAAAACAATGAATTCAAACAATTTTCGAAATGGACCTCGGAGTTGATCTATGATGTACTTTGTCTTTCCACAATTTGTTGGACCTGTTATAATGCAGTGAAAAGGAATTTTATCTCGTAATTCTTCCATCTTTTTCTTTTAACTAATACATGATTGATCTTAAGTTTGAATTCATAACCTCCATTAACGCATCAGCTACAACAAACATGTAACAAGTCATAATACCAGACCCACTAACTTTTCTTTTCATTTCTATTTTTACACCATCTTGTGCATTGTTTAGGGCAAGACCTCCTCCATGAATACTATTATCTGGGTTAGTTCTCAAATCGATCCACAGAGCAAACTTATTACCATAAAAATCCTTTTCCTTTACCGACCATCGAGCAAAGCTCTCCCCGGCGAAGCCGGAACGGAAGGAACCAAAGTTAAGCGACCGACTGAAACGTTTCTTTACCGACTCCCAGAGGTCTGAAGGTACCATTCCCTTAGAGTAGAAACGATTTGGAACACCATTAACATCGATATTGATTGAAGTGATACCTGGATTGAAAAAATTCTCAGAATCTCGTGCTCCTCCACCATATGGTAATGTAAACAAACATAATATCCCCGTAATTGATCTTCTAGGTAGATTAATATGTTGATTTATAACGCTGTCTGTAGGTCTGGATATGGTGAAAGTTTTGTGTAGGGTGACATTCTCATAAAAGAATCCTTTACCAACCTGATAAGCTGCTTGTGCCTCACGAGCCAAGTATTCGCTTGATATACAAGAATATTCCAACTCAAGGTTTGTGATTTTATAAGTTGGAGTCTTTGTCGTATCAGAATAAACAACAATATCATGAACTGGAGCTAGTGTAATCTCAAAGATTAGTTGATGATCTAATGCTTTTGGGTAGAAAACCCCATGATCATTTAGAATAGGATGGTTTAGTGGGATATGGTACTTTGTGTTGTGTACTACTGCAAGGGCTACTTCTTTTGCATCTGTGTCTACCTTATCACCCGCATTTGTTCTAAGTTTCCTCATGTTTTCAGAAGAAATACCTTGCCTTAATCTATCCTCTCGTTCTTCATCTGTTAAGAATAATTCATGGTATGTTTGAAATAGATCGTATCTTTGAGTATCCTGTAGTGTTTCACCACCAAAAAAAACCCTGAGTCTGGATACAAGGTTACTACCTACATTATTCACTAGGGTGTTATCTTCATGCCCCCCAACAGTCAAGTTAAATACTAGAGATACAGTTCCAGGTACTAGAACTAAATTCTGGGTAAGTTTTGGAATATTTATATATAGTGTTTCTCCAGGATCAGCTGATGATGGATTTAGTGTAATTCTATTCAATATTGATTCCGCTTTCAAACCGAGTGGCTCTCTTGGAATCCTGTTTGGATTAATTTTTTCAGATACGGTTGTCATATTTATTTTAAGGAAGGGAGGAGTAATCTTTAAATGAGTTCTACCTTATCAAAAAATTTCAGTAGTATTTATTATTCAACTGAGGGATATTGGAAAGGATATTCTGCAATCTCTAAATTAGCTCAAAAATACGGCGAAGCCTACCCCGAAGGGAAAGCAAAAGTAAGTGAATATGTAGCAAAACAATGGCTTGAAAAACAGGCAATATGGCAAATATATCTACCAGCTCCAAAATATATTCCAAGACCACATTGGACTGTAGATAAACCTAATCAGATTCATCAAGCAGATTTATTATTTTTACCGTATGATAGAGTTGGAAGAAAAACATATAAATATGCATTAGTTGTGGTTGATGTTGCCTCGAGATATAAAGATGCAGAGCCATTAACTTCAAAAGAAAGTCGTGAGATATCTAAAGCTTTTGAAAAAATATATTCCAGAAGAATAGACCGCGAAGCGAAATTAAAATATCCTAAAACATTAATTGTTGATCCAGGAAGAGAATTTATGGGCGATGTTACAAAACTTATGAATTACCATAATGTAAAAATCCAGAGAAGTGAAGCCGGAAACCATAGAGCCATATACCTATAACCATATATTTCATAGTACCTATTCCAGGTCATATTATTCTGTCGTTCAATTGTTCCTTTACAACTAAATTTTGTTTTTCCGTTCGGATCTTGTGCGAAATAACATTTTGGTGAAAGAGCAATCATTCTATCCCCTGTAAATTCTGTCTTGAAAAGACCTGGTGTTCTATCGTGATATAATGATGTTGACAAGAATTTTTCTTTACCTTCTCTAAAATATTCCTCTCGTAATTCTGGTTTTACCAGATTATCTAAATTTTCATCAGACAAAGAATAGTAGAAACTATCGGTGTCGGAATAATTCAACTCAAAATCTCTTCTATCAAAATATTTATCTAGAAAGTCATAGTAATATTCTAACATACGAAGTTTGGCTAATTGATATACAGCAATACCACACTGATAAGGCCTATTAATTTCGATTTTACGTTTTCGCATTGTAACTTCGGCTGTTTCATTTATTTTTTCATAATCGTGAAAGAACGGGTTTCTAATTTTTTCGCAAACCATATCCCAATCTTGAGTAAAGAATACATCCAAGTGTTTTTCTAAATTTTCAATCATTTTACCGTAAAACGAGTTCCCCAGCAGCTTATAAGTATCGGCTAATTCTTTCTTTCCTGCGTACTTTGTAAGTATTTTTTTAGCCAATACTCCAACATCTTCATTCTCCTCAATCAATGGCACCACATCAGGGAATTGTTTTAATTCCCCCATAATTTTTTCAATATTAAAAGTTTTGTGTAATTTTTCAACATCCTTAATCTCAGTAAATTGTTTTAATTCGTTCATAATTTCCTCTCTTTGTTCGTCGTTAACAGCTTTGTTTAATTTTTCGATTATAGTATTAACATTAACAGCTACATGCAACATTTCACCCAGTACCTCAATATCTCCTTCCCTTCGGGCGTTACTAACTTCTTCTGCAAACCACTCAAAAGGTGTTCCCGATTTATATTTTGCTATATTATGCACAGCGGTTATTACTAAACCATGCTCAAGATACCATTTTATTTTCGGTGTATACAGCAAAATTTTATTTGCTCTAGTTACATTTATCAATTTTTTTGAGTCTTTTATAGTCTTCCTGCCCGTAGCTTTTTGATATTCTTTCATGTGTTCGGGTATTAAATGATCTGGAACAGTATCAATAATAAAAAAGGGAGGTAACTCTTCAAATTTTTCCAAAAGATGATCAGGTGTATGAATATCTACTTGTGCAAACCCAAATAACTCGCCTGTAAGAACATCATTACAAAATTTTTTGACATATTCAGGATCCTTTGGGTTTTCTACTTCAATTAATTCTTCTTTTCCACACGGCATTTCTTGTGCCGCCGCCCATAAATATAAACCATTAGCATCATCACCACGAATAATTTTGCATATTTTTGGATTTTCATATTTATGGGGACGAATTTTTGTTTGATTTTTTATTGCAAGCCTACAAAACACCTGAGCCTGTCCACCAACCATACCGGTTTTCAAAAGATTATAAGCTTTATTTTTATGGCATACAGTGCATTCTTTCTTTTTAATTCTACACTTTTCACAAGCTTTTCCCTTCTTACCTCTATTACGGCATTCATCAGAACATTTGTGGATGCAGGGTTCCCCTGGAGCATATAAATCCCACTCACCTTTCTTTATACTTGTGTTTAGCACATGGGTCATTGATATCCCGGGAATTGATACTGCATCTTTTAACATATCGATTTCATCGCAGTAATATTTTTTACAAGTTTTCTCAAGGGCTTCATTAAAAGGAGTAACATCACCAATGTTATATTCTCGCAACCAATCGCCCATTGTAATACACCCCCGTTTTTCGAACTCAAGGATAAATTCATCATGCTGTTTTCTTGATATCGGTATTTTATTGTGAATGGATGAGTAGAAAGCTTCATATTTAACAGGTCCAACATGATCAAGTTTATCATAATCATCAAACCATTCATACGGGAGCACAAGTTTTTGAGTCTTACAATTATTTGCTCTGCACCACTTATCAAAAGACACCCCTGGAGCTAAATAATTCATTACATCTAAAAATTTAAAATTCGCGGTTTTCAAGAACATATACTTATTTTCCTTTTTTGCAACCTTTACTTTTTCTGAAAGTTCAGTAATTGCTTTTACAAAATGTTCCTTTATCAAATTTATATCATACCTCCCCGAATTGAACCCAACAACAGGGACCTGATCACACCATTCTTCATACTGCTTTTTTACATTATCTGGAAGACTTTCTGGATCTGGTAGGGGGTAATCTTTTCTAACTTGTTCGGAAATGGCTTTTTGTCTTTTATCTAATTCCATAACAAAATCTTCTATAAGCTTTTTTGGGTCCCGATTTACAAGATAGGCCGGTGTGTTTGATAAATTATCAGAAATTGCAACACTAAGAGGGATCTGTTAATTTATAAAAGTTAGATCCCCTGTTATTTTTTCAGATAGTTTTTGTTGAAGAGACTCAAAATCATATGATATGAAATAAGGGTATGGGATAAATTTCTTCTTAAAATTCACATAAGCTAATTCTGGTTTTTCACACTCCCAAACTGATACAACATTATAACCCGCAGCTTTGATTCTATTTTCCTTTTCTATCGTTTCCTTGTACCATTTTTTACCATCCTCTCTTTTTTGACATGAACACCCGTGCCAATAACAACCATAATATTGGAAAACTGTATTTGTCCCGGGTTCATAACCATCAACAAGAATTTTATATTTTTTCTTACCGCCTGAAATTTCAACTTCCCTTTCACCACCGTGCCCACATAATGCGTGATGAATATGTTTACCAAGAATTTGAGACTGTCTTTCAATCCATTTGCATCCTATATAACTGTATTGTATGTTTCCACCATAAAATATTCTTTCAGATCTATTCATTATATGTTTAATTTTCTCACCCCTACAAATAACTTCCGTTTCACCTCCTGAACAGCTTTTATTTGTAAAGTGGGCGTTATAATTATCATGCCTATTGAATCTTTGGTGACAACCCGAACATTCCCAAAGGCTAGTTAATAATGACATATCCTTGATGAAGAAGATGTGGCCTTCATAAAGCCCTAAATCCGCGGTAGGCCACCCTTTCCTAATTTTATCCTTTCCATACACTAACATCCACACCGTTTTGCTTTTTTCTTTTTGTTCAAATATCCTAATATTAACATTAAACATTTTTGAAACATCCTCAAGTTCAATAAAACTTATTCTTTTGACATCAACTCTTTTCAATTTAGGGTTCTTATAAAATTTTCTGGCTAAATTAAGAGCATCTCTTGTTGTTTTCTTTTCTGGTCTTTCTTTCTTATTCATACGATTAAAAAGTATTTGAAGAGCTCTCCAAAAACATAAATTATCATCATAATCCTCAAGTGCATAAGCACATTTCTTACTTTTTAGCCAATCAGGTAATTTTCCACAACCCATTAACGGTTCATCTGTATGGATTATTCTTACATTTACGCTGGTAAACTCAACTCTCCCCTCGTAAACCCCTGGTCTGTCAATAACTTTTGATGCGGGTAGATATGCTTTACTCCAAATTTCCTCGTCATCCAAATCTAACCTTCGCATTTCACACCTTCTTATGTAATCTTCAATTCTTGCCATTGTGGTGAAAACCCCCTCATTTCTAAATATTTTTCCGTAATTTTCAACAACTTCACCGTTCCCGCGATGAATGTTACAAACGAAACCTATGACAACCCTTGTTCTCATATGAATTTCTGGTCTTACTCTATCAATAATTGATTGGGATATGTCGTTATTCAGATTTTCAATAACAAAAACAGTATTTTCCAAAATCCTTCTTGGTCGTCTTGCTTCAAACGGAGTAAATTTAAAAGTAGTAGGTGGCACTAATTTCTTCACATCCTTTTTATCGGTGGATTCTGGAGGTTGAGCTTTAGTTTTAGTATCTTTCTTCTCGTCCTTTTTTTTATCGCCAGATTCGGGAGGTTGAGCTTTAGTTTTATTTTTTCTTGGAGCTGGAACGGGAGTCGGCGGCTTCTTTGAAGGAACAATAACATCTTTTTTAGCTAATTTCTCAAGCTCATTATAAAACTTAACCCTATCTTTAACCGAAAAATTTTTTGATACTTTATTTGGTGTTGTAGAAATTGTGATTGTATCTCTTCTGCTTTTTTCATTATAAGGTTTCTTACGGGACTCAAAAAATTTTATACTCTCAGCTACACTTACTTTTTTGTTTTCGATTTTTGGTTTTTGTTTTGTTACATTTTCATTAAGAGCTTCAAAAATTTTCCGTCCTTCTGCCACACTTACATTTTTATTTTCTTTCTCCTCCCTTTGTCTTCGTGTTAGTTTTTTAGGTGAAAATTTATCCAACGCTTCATCAATTACTGGATTTTTACGCATCTCTTCCCTAAGTTTATCAACCCCAATTTTTTTACCATGTTCTTCCATAATTCTTTTCAATTCTTTTACTATTTCTTCTTTTAGTTCATTCATTTTTTTTAAATTTAGGCTTATTCTTTTAAATAGGTTTTATGAATTTTTAGAAAAATCATTTTTATAAAATCGGTGTATTTTTTAAAAAAAAGGAGGAATAAAAATTGGCCAATAAAAAATCGGCACATTTTCAAAAAAAGGTTCAATAAAATGACTAAAAAATGACTCAAAAAATGACGGACAATTAAGCCTTAGCTGAGCCTTGACTGAGTCTTGACAGAAAGACTGAAAAATGACAGAAAGACTGAAAAATGACAGAAAAGGGGACAATAACTACTTTCACCTACTACTTCTTGAGCTGGGAAAACCCGCCGTTTTTAACGCTAAATGCTAACCAGGCTCCGGAGAAGTCTAAAAGAGCGTTTGAAAAGTTAGATTACAGATTAAAATTGCAAATAGTTGGAGAGTGGTTTGAAATTGACAGCCGAAACACTTTCACGTGATCTCGTATGAACAATTGATTTCTCGGAATTGACACCGCCTCTTCAGAGAACTGATCTCGATTACTTTGAACACTTCGTATTGCCGAGAATGTCAAAGACGGTAATCGTTGAAAACGATTATGAAGTAAGTGAAGCTCAGGTCATCATGGAGTGTAACAATCAAATTCAATCCCTGATTAACTATGTATTTTGATATTATTGGGTTTGTTTTGATCGTAAAATGATTGAGTAAAACTGCTGAAGAACTCTGATTTCGCCGAATCGGAATAGAGCAAGTCGCTATGAATAAGCTCAACTTAACATCGTTTTCCAGCAGCTGAGTTGCCGATGTTCGATACCCCGTCAATTTTTAAAGCTACCTGCGATCATGCGTTCTGTTAGTTTCACAAGTTTTGATTTGAACTACGCACCATTAAATTCACATGTGGGAATGTTCATGCAAAACTCTAACTGTTTTGAGAAGCAAAAATTTACCTGATTCCATTTGTGATTGTGATTCCTTAACATGCCTCAATCCGGCTGTAGTTTATTATGTCAATGATAATTTTCTTGTAAATGGATCCAAAATGCTATTTTCACCGTACAAAAGTGGTAAACATGGCAAATCTATCTCATGATCAATTACATCTGATTGCTATGTTTTAACTTATCTTTTAACTCTATGATAAATAAAGCTAGTTCATATTATACTCACTCCAGGCCCTCTTCACACAGTGAGTTTTGTGTTTTGGGGTGCTGAAGCCCTTTAACTGCTACCTTTTTCATGTCAATCATTCAATCAATAACTTTATTTTATCCACAGTAGAGAAATCATCAGGCATGAAAAATTACGTAAAGTAACTAACTAATACTAGAAATACGACTCCCGCAAAAACCTCGCGAAGCTAGTTTTTGAAGAAGTCACAATGCTTTCATATTTTATTCTTTATTTTTTTTTATATTATATATTTTATTTTTTATATTAGCGTAATCCCCATTATTTTATTTCTTATGCTGTGTTTGGTACACAATTAGTGACACCTGGTGCAAATTACAAGATCAGTATACCGCTCAACACAGTGCTTAAAAATTGACCTTCATTTAGCTCTTTCACTGCCACTGAGATTGCACCAGAGGGAATAGAAGTAAAATTATTTATTATCTTGACAGGGAATACAGAGTCGATGAAGTATCACAATAATATTCACTTAACACAAATTGAAAATGATTGTAAATCTTTTGCAGGTGAAATCTTGAAGAGTTGATATGAATGCTTGTGTTTACCACGGTGTAAAAACCTGTGTTTTTTTTCTTTAGTTTTATTTTCTTAGTCTCTACTGCTTTGTCTTCTTTGTTGTACATCACTTTTGAACACAATATGTTCTTACACAGAGGATGAGCTGAACGCTCCAATTATTTTTTGTTTATGTTTTTTTGGTTATAATTGCATGAGATTCATTGTAAGAAGAATCTTCTGATTAGATATTTTATTGTCTACTGCAGTCATTATTTCATTCCCGGGTAACCACAATTGAGAGCATTATGAATAGTGCATGTTTTAATGTGTGTACTCTTTCCAGTTGCAATGGTACCCCCAGTGGTAGATAGAAAAATTCCTCTTCCCTCAAAAGAGATGCCATATCAACAAATTGGGGGTAAAACAATTGGATTCTACAAAAGCTTTGAATAAAGGTTTGGTAATAGTGAGTGCCCACTGTATAGTATGTGGTTGTGCTATTGTTAGGTCATATCATAAAAACAATACATGTAAGAAAGAGTTATTGAAATCTTAATATGTTCAAAAAGATTGCTGCACTACGTACTCCTGTAAAAAAATAATGTGAAATCAACATCAATCAGTCAAAAGTATATACCACATGAAAGTTTAATTGTGCTGTTACAGAAACAGGCAAAATATCCATACCCAACCATAGAATAGTACATTATTTTGAATATATGAAAATTTCTATTATAAAAACTGCAGAAGAAAGATTTAATATAAGGACGGTATTTCATCGAAAAAGTCATGGCAGCCAGAGGTATTGAACTGTAACCAATGACATATAGTAACGAGAAGAGCTATCATTATATTATTATCATTATTATTATCATTACTATTATTATTACTGGTATTGATATTATTATTGTTATATTTTTTATGTTAAACATAATATATTTTTATGGGGTGGGATTCATGTCTTAATCTTGGTAAAGTTATTGTTACTCTACTACTAAAAGCAATACAAAAATCTTCTTAATAGGCTTTCCATCAGAGGTGGTAGTAATCAAAACAGCTCCAAACAATACCATTTCTTCTTAAAGGCTTAGAATCTAGTGCAGTCATTTGTCTAGAAAGTTTGTGTGGAAAATCATTATTGAAAGCATAGGGCATTTAGGAAACTTGAAACACTTGTTACTACATACAGCACACTTGCAATGAATATATGAGAAAGATCATAAACATTTTGGCATTACAAAATTTATTTTCTTCTTTATAAAGTTTTTCCAATGTAAAAGGTTAATTGCATGTTGTGGTTGTTATGAAATATTGATATTTGACATAAAAATAAAGTAAATGGCAGAAAGTAACAAAGTTAATATGTTATGTCTAACTTTGCAAATTAAGGCTTGAATTAACATTTCATTTGTGAAAAAAGGGCAGGGGTTCTAGATAGCAATATTATCAGGGGGGGGGGGGGGGGTCATTGCACTCTAAGGTAAAACTGACCCATTGTGAAAAGGCTATGAAACTTGTCTCTACACAATATTATTGAAACCTTTCAATCAGAGAATACATACATATATATATATATACATATATATATATATATATACATATATATATATATATATATATATATATATATATATATATATATATATATATAGCAAAGAGAAATACTACTCAGAATTCAGTAATCACATTTGCTTTATTTTAAAATGATCACATTGATCACTGATAATATTGCAGAACCAGTACTTTATAGTGACACAGGGTATACATTCTGTTGAAAATGTTTAACATAACTGCTAGATCAAGAAAATTTACAATATTTTCACTGTTGCAATGATATCAGATCACATCGTTATAAATGATTGCTATAACAACTGCAACTCTCTGTGTTGGAAATTACTTCAAACTGGAAACGCTATCGTTTTATTATGAAAAATACCTATTTACATTCTCTTGTAATCTGTTGGTCGTCTTCCGATTCCGGTTTTAGACTAATAGAATTATTTTCCAGAGACATCTCCAATCGTTGAAGTCGTTCTTACTCGGTGTCCCTTCTAAGTCGTTTTGCTAAATGTAGTACACCAATGTAATCGTTATGTAATCGTTCACTCATGTCCTGTATTTCTATCAATAACACATTCAAATTCAAAACTAACTTGATTGAATTCCTGGTCCTTTTCCCTGCTGTTTCGTTTGCCTTTTTCTGGAGCGAGCAGTTGTTGTCTTGGCTGCGATTTCTGTTGTTATTCTCCCTGCTGTCGTTTCTCTATCCCTGCTTTGAGTCGTGCTTTCCTCGTGTTGATTTTCACGGTATTCGAACTTACTCGGCGACGATCTCGTGCTAATATTTCTTGAATATCTTGGAGATCACCTTGCTGGGATGTACTTCCAGGACGAGTGAAATCGGTTTCCACAAAATTTACATTACTTTCAAAAAGGCATCACCGAATAATGGCGGAAATTCAGCGTTCTCAAGTGCGTTACTATTGCCAGGTAACCTGGCCTGCGAACGGACACCTTTAAAATATAGATATATATATATATATATATATATACATATATATATATACATATATAAAAACTCTCGGCTCGATTTACTCGGGCTTGCGAGCCACGTGGTCTGACCGGAACCGACACGATTAGTAACCTCGCTACGCTCGGCCTTCGGCCTCGCTTCGCGAGGAATTATTGATACTACTAACAATGATAACAGTCATAATATAAGAATTAAAGTAAAATAAAAAATTAAACTGTGCATGCTTTCCATGAATGCAGTGCAGCAAGGGTCATTGTTTATTCTTGAAGGAAATCACTGCATTTGGATTTAAAAGAGGAGAGAGTTCTTGCTTACTACAGCTTGACAGGCAGACTATTCCAAAGTACTGAACCACAATCAGTGACGCTGTTTTTGACATCATTGGTTCGGTTCACAGCAGAATAGCAAGCTTGTCCTCGGAGTCCATTAGAGCCGGAATAATTAGAGATATGATTATGATAGGTAAACAAGCCCGGCTGAGTATTGTGGGGCAAGGCCATTTAGAGACTTGTAAACCATAGTTGCTGTTTGAATTTTCTGTTGAGTTTCAAGTTTTTTTCAGCCCAAAGAAATAGATGTCTGAAAATAGCTCAGAATATAGGTGAATCAATAAACCCTTTCCATTTTTGAAACATTCTCAGAAATGGTAAGGTAATGGATATTAACTAGCCTTTGTATTGTCTAACTTTAGATGAGTTGACACTTACAGGAACACATACTTCCAACGTTTGAGATGGGTAAGTTCTTTATCACAAAAAGCTTTAGCTGTCCTCAGTCAGTGAAATAACAAGTTAATCACTCGGTGACAATGCTGCAGTCCGTGACTTGCAGGTTGTTTATTATTTAGTGACTGATGAAGGTGTCACCCAACCTGTCAATCAGTCAGTCAGCCAGCTGGGAAATCAGTCTGTCAACTAGCCAGTCAGCCATTCATTTTGCAGGACAGCCATTAATTCACTCATTAGAAAACGTAGCCAGCAAGTCAGTCAGTAAGACTAGAAATAACCCAGCCAATCAGCCAGTCAATCAGCCAGCCAGAAAATCAGTCAGTCAACTATTCAGTGAGTCAGTCATTTAATAAGTTAGCCAGCAAGTCAGTCAGCTGGTCAACAAGTAACCCAGACAGTTGATTAGTTCATTGGCCAACCAGTCAGTCAGCCATTCATTTTGCTGGTTAATCAGTCAGCCAGTCATTCCTGCAGACAGACATTCAGTCAGTAGATCTACAAGACAGCCGGCGAGCTAGTCCGTCAGTCAGTCAGTCAGTCAGTCAGTCAGTCAGTGAGTGAGTGAGTGAGTGAGTCAGTCAGTCAGTCAGTCAGTGAGTCAGTCAGTCAGTCAGTCAGTCAGTCAGTCAGTGAGTCAGTCAGTGACTCAGTCAGTGAGTCAGTCAGTGAGTCAGTCAGTCAGTCAGTCAGTCAGTCAGTGAGTCAGTCAGTCAGTCAGTCAGTGAGTCAGTCAGTGAGTCAGTCAAGTCAGACAGGCAATGAGACAACCAATACAGATCACACGTCAGACAGTCAGTCAGGTATTCGGCCATCTAGTCAGTCAGGCAATCAACCACAAATCAGTCCGTCAAACACTCAGTTAAACAATGAAGTAATCAGCAAGTCAACCAGCCAGCAAGCCAGTGAGCGAATCATTCCACTGTCACTCGATCGAGTCAACGATTAAGGCAGTAGAAATAAGACGAACAACTACTGCCATTCTTGCAATCAGTTCAAGAGTTATTCGTTGAAAAAGTGTTATAATTATGTTTTTCCAACAGACATAGATGATGAAGGATTCGACCTAATTCAGCCAACTCTGATTCAACAGTTGAAGAGCATCTTAGATCAGTATCCAGACGATGGGCAAATTCTTAAGGTAACAAAGACTAAGACTGTGCACTGCGTATTCGGGTGCGTTCCTTTTTTATAATTCAGATCAAGATTTGTGGTCCGAGATCACATGGATCGTGGTTCGTCAACGAAACCAATAAACCATTGTACAGGGTGGATTCATCGGTTTCTTTGATGCGTCATGTTCCGAGCGATCTCGGATCACAAATCCTGATCTGGATCGTACCTAAGGAACGCACCCTTAGTGTTATTTAACAGCCTGTGGTTAATACTCGAAACTGATCGTCAAGGAGCTGTTGAGCATTACGTCGGTTCTCAGTGAGTTAGTATCAGGCCTGTGATTCTCGAAAGACGTTTTGGGCTTGAAAAGCCAATAGTAAGAACAAATAGCGCGTAATCGATTAAGCTGCCGATAGCTTGGCAAATTGATAGAAAATCAAACGTTGGGATTGTAACACATCTCTAGAAGTGTGATGTCCAGTACTGCAACATACGCTTTACATGTTTTGCCAGAGAAGTTGCACGAATCATTAACTAGAGTAACAGCACTTTTACTTGGATTTAAGATTAAAACTGACAATGTTCTGCTTAACAGGAGTTAATTCAAAACGCCGAAGATGCAGGTGCAAAAAGAGTGAAGTTCCTACACGATAAACGAAGTTACCCAACATCGCGACTCCACAATGAAGGCCTCGCTCAGTTTCAGGTGATGCAGTGGGACTAGTGATCCGTGCAGTAAACTCTCTCCACCAAGTCACGCCCATCAAAATAATTCAATAAAGGGCTGGCAAATCAGTATTCTGTCACCTAAGAAATTTCGCATTAGACACCCTTGTGGGTTTTAAATATTAGGTTCATAGTTTTAATTCAGTTATTTTGCTTGTGACGATATTTACCCAGTTTATCTATTGGACTTTGTAACCAGCTCGGTAACTAAGCTGCAATGAGTTTTAACTTATTTTTTTTTATTAATATCATATTAGGGACCAGCTCTTTATGCCTACAATAGCGCGCGGTTCAGCAAGGAGGACTGGAGAGGAATCCGCATGCTGTGTGACAGTATCAAGGTCAAAGACCCAATGAAGGTTGGCCGGTTTGGCTTGGGTTTCAAGTCGGTGTTTCACGTGACAGGTATAGTGGTGTCCTTGAATTATGATGGTATGAAATTCTGAAATGGTAACTGAAAAAGTGATTAGTCTCGTATGGCTTAAAATATTGTACAGTGCAACCTATATAAAGCGGCCACCCTGGGGACTTTGAAAAGTGGCCGCTTAGTAGAAGTTGGAATAGAGGTATTGGACAGAAAAAACGGTCAACGTGGTTTATTGACTGTATATAGCAAAATGCTTTCGAAGAGAGTTAAATACGTGAAGATACATTCAAAGAAATCTATTTTTCACGCAAGTAGTCGGCCCAAAATCGATTGCAGTTCAAAGCCTTTGATTAGTGAAAGATTTCCACGTTTATACATTTTGCGGCTTGTAACTTGTCATCACAATGGAGATTAAACTGCAGTTCTTGTTGTTATCAGTTATTACTTGTATTCTTATTGCCGTGTTCCTGTCACCATTTCGATCGAAAAGATAATTTACTGGCCGCTTAATTAAGGTTAAAAAAACTAAATAATGACCAAAACAATAAAGAGTGACCAAAAAAAGGAGGCCGCGCCCGCTTAATGGAGGTGGCCGTTGAATAGAGATATCGAGTACAGCATTTTAGTGACAATTAATTCGGGACTGCAGAGACTGGCGGGTGGTCGCTTAATTATAGAGGTCGCACTGTATTTTCATAGAGTTTCTTGTACAATAATTATATACGTACAAGAAGCAGAAAAACTGTGCAACAGTTGACTTAACATATAATTTCTAAAAGACCCCAGAAGGGAATCAAGTCGTAGGAGATTTTACAAGATTTTTCCCTCTGGTTTCTGCTGTACACAAACAGAACGTTTCAGTGATTCAAGCTTCTCGTGTGAAACCAGCAACAATTTTTATTATTGTTCAGGTCCTCTGTCACCCAAAGGTCGTTTTAATGACAAATACAACAGGGATCGCATGTAAAACATTATGAAGACGTCGGAAAGAAGGGCACCAAATAGTAGCGTCACTTAAAACAGCTATACTTTCTCAATTTAAAGTGAAAAAAAATCAATCAACTACTAATATAAAATAATATCAACTGCACCACGTTTTGTTTCTTTATCATCCCTTGCATGGTTTGGTTTTGATAAGGTGGCGATCAGATAAAGAATATCGGGCTACTTTATGAACCAGTTAGAAGTAGGTTCTCTCACCAAGAACTGAGTTGTCTTTTGGATGCTTCTTTCTTCAGATCTGCCAAGCATTTTCAGCGATACACAAATCGGTGTGATTGATCCTCACGAAGAGCACTTTGCAGACAGACGAAACCGGCGAACAGGTTACCACTGGAGACTTCGGGAAGACAGAGAAGCGATGAACCAGATACCAGACCAGTTTCTTCCTTACAAAGGAATTTTTGACAGTACAGATGATGTCTTTGCGCAAGGATCGTACAATGGGACTTTATTTCGATTTCCTTTGCGTACTAATCCCTCAGAGCTCTCACAGACACTTTACTCTGAAGATAAATTGTGCGCACTTTTCGAGAGTTTCATGGCCGACGCCCACTTGGTGCTCCTGTTCTTGCAGCATACTGAATCCATCGAGCTGTACGTTCGGGACGAAGGCGAACTTGAACCAAGAAGACTCTTTCAGGTAAAAATCGCCGATGATAGTCTACAGATGGTTCAAACGAAAAGGATGGAGTTCAAAACCAACATTGGAGCTGGTGAAGTGATGCCCGAAGCTGTGACTGCGACTTTTCCGATCTCAGTAGAAACACGGAAATTTAATGTTTTTTCAGGTCAAGAGGTTGTCGAGGCCAAGGAGCGATATACGTTTCTTGTGTCGAACTACTTCTGTGGGGGAGAAATTTCTTCAGACTTCAAGAAGTTGGTGACCGACAAGGAGCTCAGTTACTTGCCATGTGTGGGTGTTGCCATGCCAACAGATCCCGAAGACCCCACACCTGAGATTCAAGGTCATGTTTTCTGCTTTCTACCACTGCCAGTACAAAAGAAGAGCTTGACCGGTTTGCCTGTGCATGTAAATGGGTTTTTTGCTTTGAGTCAAAACAGACGCCATATCAAGTCCCCTAGTGCAGAACAGGAGGACCGAGAACGGTCAGGTGAGAAACTGACTGATAAGTTTTTGCTGTGGAACAAGTGTCTCCTCGAGGAAGCTATACCTAAAGCCTACTGCAATCTATTAATGCAGGCCATCACTGAAAGGAGCTTTAATGCAAAGACTGAGGCGATATTTAGGTAAGTGAAACATTACCCTTTTACGGGATGCAACATGATATTGATATGAATCATCACAGGAAAAGCATTTTGGTTGCTAATGATGCTATGTTCACCATGTCGCAAGGGCGGTATAAATAAAAACCCTAGCTGTTAAAAGTACTCTCTTTTCCTCTCTTCTCTACTTACAGAGCATGGCCTGATGTTCAGAGTGTCGACCCCAACTGGAAGAAAACGTTGAGACCTGTGTTTGAAATGCTTTTCGCTAAGGAGGTCATTTACACCTCTGCTAACGGAGGAAAATGGATCAAACTTCAGGATGCAATCTTTGACAAGCTCTCAGCCGAAGACCCAAAGACGTTGATTGTTGACGTACTTTTGTCCGCTGATCAAAATGTCGTTTGCTTACCAAGTCGTGTTCTACGTGCCATCGATAAGTACTGGAGCAGTGTTGTTTCTACGATTACTCCAGCACTGGTAAGAAGAACACTCAAGGACTCTCCTTCATGCTACAAGAATCGAACAGGGTCTGAAAAAAGGCAGCTTCTCAAATTCACACTCAAAGATGAAAACCATCCGGATCTTATTGGTTTGGAGCTGTTGCCAGTCAGTAATGGCGACTTCAAGTCGTTTTTAGGAGCAGGCCGTGGCGAACCCATATATATTTCTTCCACAGTGCATCCGCAAGAGCTTTTGCCAGGTTTAAAACATCGGTTTGTGGACAAGAGCGTCGATAGCGAAACTGCTGGGCTCTTAGAACATGTGGCCAATCAAGGTAGGGGGGTTCATTGCAATAAAATCACTGTATTACAGTAAACTCACATGAAACGCCTTCTGCATAGATGAATTCAAATGCTCATTAGTTAGAAGTGAGCATTAATTTCTAATTCATGTTTTTAAAAATCCTCAGTAACTAGGGATTTAAGATTAAATAGATAAATTTCTTTGATTTAATTTCCCGTTCCTCATTTTCACTTTTGCTACATATGCAGGATGCGAAATATCTGCAATACAAATTCACATTCACCATATTGTGGAACAGCGAAAATTCCCTTGACTGCTTCATAGGAGTACAGTATAACAATTTTTTTTTCGGTTGCGTTATTGCCAATATTTTAGGAGAAAATGTGCATTATATCTCTTTCAGAACAGACGCATTTACGTCATCTTCGCAAAGGCGACGTAGTTTCTCTGCTACCGAGAGCTTTACCACCAGATTGGAGTCAAGGAACCGAGGTGCTTTGGTACTACTTTGACAGTAAACAGAATCACCCACCGGATAGCTGGCTTGAGTTAGTCTGGCAATATTTAAGGAAGAACTTCACTACTGCAGTTGATCTAAGCAGGTTTGGAAATCTTCCTGTGATTCCTCTCGACATGTCCTCACATCCTGTCTCCTTGACAAGACTCAGTCAGCCGTCCAGAGTCATTGTTAGGAAGCTGAACGACGATCGCCTCGATGACGATTTAGTTGAGGTATTGAAGCTTCTTGGAGTGGTCGTCATACAGGATTTTCCTCCTTTCTTGGGACTTCACCCTGCTGTTCTGGAAAACTTTGTTCATCCGCCATCTGTTTACGGTGTGATTAGTGCTTTGATGGTTGCTTCATCTCAAATGGATGAAGGTATGCACTCGGCAATTTTGCTAAGCAAGGTGAGCAGCGCTGGAAAACGGGCTTTGCGATCATTCCTTGCAAAAGCCTCGACCCTTAAAAGCGCTGTAAAGCAATATCTGGCCCAACTTCCACTTCTCGAGACCACTTCCACGAGATTCGTGCCAAAGCTAGAAGGCCTTTGTGGAGCTCCTATTGAGGCTTTTCCTGTGCAACCAAAGAAAGAGCTTATCAGCATTGAGGAAGAAAACTGCAAGAGGTTTGCACGCTTGTTGGACGTTAAGCAGCTGCAGGTGACCGAATTTTTGTGCGAAATACTGTTTCCAGATATCAAGGATGGACACTTTTCTGAAGACGAAATCGACAAGCTCATGACCTACATAATAGATCGATTTTCAGTTTACAGCAGTGAAGATTCAAGATTCAAGAGGGAATTAAGCCTTCTACCATTTATCCCAAAACATTCAGGACGTGTAACGGCCTCAGAGCTTTTTGATCCAAGAAACGAGACTCTGAAGAAACTCTTCTCCAATGAAGATGTTTTTCCATCTGGTGACTTTTACAACAAACCATCGGTGCTAGTGCTTCTTAAAGACCTTGGTCTGAAGGGCGAGAGCGACGTCTCCGGACAAGACCTTTTCAAAACCGCTGGGAAAATACAGAGCGTGTCCTTTTCTTCCGGTGAAATGAAGTCGAAAGCTCTTATGACATTTCTTCATAGTTATCCTTCAAAACTACACGAGTGGGTTTCTGATGAACCACTTGGAACATTGTTGAAGAAGATTTCATGGGTATTAAGATTGAAAGAGAGGCCTCAAAGGCTTCCTCACAGTCTTCCCTTCTGGACAGAACTGGAAAATGAGAGACGATTCTACAAACCCGTAGAGCTTATCAGTAGCGAATACATTTTTCTCCTTGGAAGCGTAAAGCCAGTTGTCGAGGTAGAACCGTCAAGTCCAGTGGCTGAGTACTTCGGGTGGCAGAAGTCTCCGGAAGTAGCAGATGTTATAGCACAACTACTAGTGGTGACTAGGTGCTACAGCAAGGACGAAAAACCTTATTACATGGTCATAGTAGAAGAGATATATTCATACTTAAGTAAAGCAAACACGGATGGCGTTAAGCAACGATACCAAAGTCTCGGGGTTGAAGAATGGGTATGGAATGGGGATGGATTTTCCTGTCCTAACCTTGTCTTTGCTAGCAAACCACAGATTGACCTTTCACCATACATCTGTACAATCCCCACAGAGGTAAGCAGATACTCCGAGCTCTTTTCCAACTTTGGAATGCGCGAAGAGTGTGATGAAATTCTTTTGCTCCAAGTCCTCGGTATGATAAAAACGAAACATGACAGTGAACAAAATATCAGCCCGTCAGAGGTAAAACGTGATCTTCAGTTATCCATTGATATCTTGAATGAAGTAAAACCAGATTCCGACGGTGAGCTTTCCCTTCATTTGCAAGAAATGATTCTTATCCCAACTTTAGTGGAAGACGATTCGCGTGTGAGGCTGGAGCCGGTGGAAAATTGTATGTATTGTGAACACGAGTGGCTTAGAAGGGACAACGATGAAGAAGATATTGACTACTTTTACGTACACCCCAACATCCCTAACAGTACAGCGGACAGGCTAGGCGTTCCAACCCTCGCGAATCGAATGCTGGACTCCGATGAACTGTCTATAGGAGAGGAGTTTGGACAAGAAGAGAAACTCACTCGTAGGCTCAACAGGCTTTTAGAAGATTACACCGATGGATTTGCCGTACCAAAAGAGCTTATTCAAAATGCAGACGATGCTGGAGCTACCGAAGTAAAATTCCTCTATGATGAAAGAACCAATGAGGAAGCCATGACCTGTCTAATCGACGAAGCAATGAGAGAATGCCAAGGCCCTGCACTGTGGGTTTACAATGATGCGAAGTTCCGGGATAAAGATTTTGAGAACATCACAAAATTAAATGGTGGCACAAAGGAAAGTGACACAGAGAAGATTGGTAAGTTTGGATTGGGTTTTAACGCGGTTTACAACTTGACTGATGTTCCAAGCTTTGTAAGCAGAAACTACATTGCCATCTTTGATCCCCATACTCTCTACCTTGGCAAAGCGATCAAGGACAAGGGGAAACCAGGAATAAGGATTGACACTAACAAGAACGTGAAGAGATTGAGAAAGTTTAGAAACCAGTTTAAACCATTCAATGGCATTTTTGGTTGCGATCTTCACCTTGACAAAGAAGACAATTCCTTTGATGGAACTCTGTTTCGTTTTCCCTTGAGAACAAGAGAGCAAGCCATAAAAAGTGAAATTAAACAACTATATTATGACGACAAACAAATGCGAGAACTGCTGGATCTTTTCATCCGTGGTGCAAGATCATTGCTTCTCTTTACGCAAAATGTTCGTCAAGTCAGCATTCTAAGCTTGACAAATGCACAGAGTGAATGTGTGGAGCCCAAGTTGATTTTCCAGGTTAGCAAAACATTGAATACAACTTTGAGAGAGTTGCCAGTCCCAGTTACCCTACCATTCACTGCGGAAAGACTCAGCGGGGCAGATCAAGACCTGTTGCGGCAGTGCAACGTTCTGCGAGCATCCTCTGAAGTGGCGAAATGTACTTCATCTAAGGGTTTGCTTAGTTCCTCTATGACCATTGATATGAAGTGTAGCCTTACAGAAGACGGCCAGAAATTTTTCTCCAGGAAATCTCAAGTGTGCGATTCTGAGACCTGGCTTGTTGCTTCTTCGTTGGGGAAGGGTCAAGCATTACACTACTCCAGAAAAGACTCCACACTTATCCCCGCAGCGGGAGTGGCTGTGCAAGTATTTCAGGGAGCGTCTGAGGGATTGTCACCAGCACCTATTACAGGTAGTGGAGATGGGCAACTTCAAAGTGCCACTCTGTTTTGCTACCTACCGCTTCCATTTCGCAGTGGACTGCCTGTCAACGTTAATGGCGCCTTCGCAATTGCCTCTAACAGGCGTCACCTGGCCCTGAAAACCGACGATGACAAGACGTGTATTGGAGTAGAGTGGAACAGTGTTCTCTTCCAAGATTCCATTTGCTCGGCATATTTAGATCTCCTTGAAGACATCAAAAGAGGTGGAGCGCGTTGTCAAGACAAGTTTTATTCATTATGGCCAAGAAGCTGCAGAATCGAATTACAATGCAAGGCTTTGCTGGAATCGTTTTACAAGGCCATTGCCACCGGAGATCGTTCCCTTTTCACAGATGGAGAATGGTGGGCAGATCTCAACAATGTAGTTTTCCTTCACCCTGAGGTACGCTTGCATCCACGAATAGGGAAAGAATCTTTGGAAGCTCTTAAGGTTTTAACAAAAGAAAACGAAGTTGTTGTTGATCTCCCTAGTGCCATTTTCAAGTCGTTTGAAGATTGTGGTCTAAGAGAAGTAGTGCGAAATAGATGCTATGACAAGCAGAGACTGTTCCGTGATCTCTTTTTCCCGAACATTTCTTCTGTTGCACCTCACCTGAGGGACGCTTTGACTTTGTATGCCCTTGATGACATCGGAGGAGAATTGGAAGACCTTCTAAGAAATTACGCCTGCATTCCTTCATGTCCTAATGGTGAAAGGCTTAAGCGTCCTGGGGAACTTATCAGTCCAGGAAAAAAGGCAGCGTCTTTGTTTTCCCCTAGCGATGAAAGGTTTCCCTATGGTTCCCAGGAAACATTTTTAAGCACCTTTCGTGTTGCCAAACTCGAACAACTGGGTATGCTGACGGATAACTTACCGTGGGATCAATTAGCAGAAAGGGCGGAAAGTATCAGCGAACTGTATACTCTCCATAGCTATGCAGCACTCAAGCGAGGAAGGGCATTGATAACGTTTTTAAAACATAAGCTCCGGTGGAAAAATAGTAAGTCACCTGCTATTCCTGACCCAATTCGAGAGCGGATTTTGGAAGCTAAATTCCTTCCAGTTTTGAAAAAGCCGGAACAATTTCCTCTCTCGTGGAAAGGCAACGATTTCCAGAATGGAAAAGATGTGTTGCAATCGCCGAAGAGTGTTTTTATTGAAGATTCCAAATACCTGGTTTGTTGCAGTGAGCCATTGGTTTCTGCGCACATTCCAGATAATGTCAAGGGGTTCCTGACGCTAGACCAAAAGCTCCCAAAGTTGAGTCATGTAATATGCCAACTGAGTAATGCTATGTCACATGCAATTGACAGAAATGATGCGGTCGGATGGAAGGAGGTGAAAGAAGTTTGTAAAGCAACTTATTCTTATCTACAAGCTATGTTAAACAAAAAAAAAGACCAGGTAGTAGATTGTCTTGAAGGGAAGAAGTTTATCCTTGTTGGAACAGAATTCGTATCTTCTAGTCAAGTGGCTTTTGATCTCGATGTCAATTGCTCTCCATATCTGTACCGGCTCCCTTTAAACCTTGTCGAGAGCTATCACAGGCTCATGAAGGTAGCAGGCGTAAGACAAGTATTCGAGGCATGCGACTTTGTTGGTGCTTTGAAGCAAATGAAGGAGAAATTCGGAGAAACTTCGCTTAACCAGTCGGCTCTGAAAGTGGCATTAAATTTGGCAGACCTCCTGGCTAAATCAGTCAAAACTCTTCAAGCTGAATCCGAAGACATGCAAGAGAAAGGGGGCACATGTTTTCTTCCTGATTCTGAAGGTGTTTTGCGACCCATAACTGATCTCTGCATCAAGGACTGCCCTTGGATAGTTGATGACAGTGATGTTAACTTTGTACATGATCTGATTCCTTGGCCAATAAGTCTCAGTCTAGGTGTGAAGACCCGAAGAGAAGAGGCACTCAAGGATGACTCGTTTGGCATATCTTTTGGGCAGAAAGAAAAACTGACCAACCGTCTAAAGCGCATCCTAACAGGCTATACGTGTGAGAAAGAAATTTTAAAAGAGCTTCTTCAAAACGCCGATGATGCACAGGCAACTGAAATTTGCTTTATAAAAGATCCAAGACATCACCCTGAGGAAAGAGTGTTTGGAGACCGTTGGAAACCTTTACAAGGTCCTGCTTTGTGTGTATACAACAACAAACCCTTTACCAAAGCAGATATCAAAAGCATTCAGAACCTTGGAGAAGACAGTAAGCGAGACGATCCTAACAAGACTGGTCAGTATGGTGTCGGTTTTAATGCGGTGTACCATTTGACGGACGCGCCTTCATTTAAGTCCACTGGTCAAGAGATCGGAGATGTTTTGTGTGTTTTTGATCCACACTGCAGGTACGTACCTGGTGCTTCTCACACAGAACCCGGCAGAATGTATACAAACACCGAAAAACACAAAAAACTCTTTCCTGATGTTTTTCGCTGCTATTTGGAGGATCATTTTCCCACCGAAAATGCAACCATGTTCCGATTTCCTCTAAGAACGAAAGAAATGGCCATGGAAAGCAAAATTTCTAGGAAGTCGATAACAATTCAGCAGTTGGACGAAATGATGAGAGAACTTAAGAAAGAGCTATTTGAAGTTCTACTTTTTGTTAATAATGTCAGGAAGATTTCTTTCCACGATGTGGACGAGAACAGTGGAGAGCCGATTAATACCTACTCAGTTGAGGTGGTAATGTCAAAGAAAAGGCAAGAATTCGCCAGGCACGTCAAACGCTTTGGAAAAAAATTAAAGGAGACAGGCAACATTCTTCCACCCGACATCAAAGTCAAGAGGGTTTCCTATAATTTGCACCTAAAAGACAGTGAGGGAAACGAAGAAAAGTGGTTCATTGTCCAGCAGATTGGATTTGAGAGGCCAGTAAACGATAGGATCGTAAATGCAGTCAGGAAACGGGAGTTGGGGATGCTACCTAGAGGCGGTGTTGCGTACCGTCTGGAAAGGAAGTCAACGCAAAGTTGCCCCCTCAGTGAAAACTATAGGGCTTTCTGTTTTCTTCCACTTCCATTCCATACAGACCTTCCGGTCCATATTAACGGGCACTTTGCGCTGGACCATGAGGCCAGGCGAAACCTTTGGAGAGAAGAACATAATGATTGTCGTAGTGAATGGAACAAAGCTTTAGTCCAGGAGGTTGTAGCATCCTGTTATCTTACTTTTTTAAAGAAGGTGAGGAGTTTCTTTGGATTGCCTGCAGCAGTAAGCGTCAAGCCTTGTGTCGTGAACTGCGACAAGAAAGAGCTGTTAGCTAAGGTTGCAAAGTATGAAAAGGTGTTTCCACCATGCCCCTCTTCTGAAAATTATTGGACAACAATGGCAACTTCGGTATATCAGATAATGAACCAAAGAGAGTTACGACTTCTGCCAGTGGTTCAAAACACACCAGCCGACGTATTACATGCAACTGACTCCAAGAAGCCTCCAACAGCTCAACTTAAATGGCTTCCACTAACTGGCTCTAAAGAAAATCAATCGTATTTTAACAACCTTCATAAAGAAGGGACGTTTGCCCGACAGCCTCAAAATATGGTTGGCACCTATAGCGAAAGAGAGCAACAGGAAAAGAAAAGAATAAAGAAGAGAACATATTTCGAAGATATTCTCCTTGAGTCTGGCTTCAATATTGTTGCATTCTCTTTGACGTTATTTCATTCCCTAACGAATTCTGGTGTCGATGTTTCCTGCATTTCACCTGCCTCTGTCTTGGATTTCTTCAAGACATTCAACAGTGGTAGCTCTCTTTGCAACGTCGGCTCAGTTCCGTGTGCCGTTAAACATACTCCATTTAGATCTTCGGTTGGTGTTGTTATGGTTCTGCAGTATTCCAAAGAAGCGCCTCATTTCTTGGATTATCTCCCAGGAACCCCACTGCTTCTTACAAACGATCACTTCCTTAGAGTGTTCGATGAAAGAAATCCAACTTTCCTTTCTCGCTATCAAGATTTGTTGCCACATTATCAGCACATGTTTGTAGAGGAGCTAGTCAGGCGTAGCATTTTCAGTGGCTCGGAATGCCACAACGTTGCCGTGTTCAGGCCTTTCTCTGTTCACGCGTTTGCTTCCAACCTGCCTGGAACATTGTTACAAGAGTTTTGTACAGGAGATAGTCCCGTCCAGTGGTTCCCAGATAATACAGCAGTTCCAAATCACAGCTGGATATGCATGGTTTGGCAATTTTTGACTGACGTTACAAGAAATGAACTGCATTACTCGAAAATGAATGAAGAGAGCATCATGATGAGCAAACTTGAGGTCATACTAGCTCCACTGTCTAACTATTGCCTTCTTCCAGTCACAGAAGGAAATCACGTGCGTCCAGACCACTTCTTGGTTCCGTTAAACATTGTGAACTCGGCCCTTGATTTGACAGTTCACGATGCAGCAAGTAGTGTGCTAGTCACCATACTCCGAAGTATTGGTCTTCATGAGGTGAACTTTGTCATACTTGCCCAATCGACTTACCTCTCATCAGATACCGTTAGGCTTATCCAGTGTCTAGCTGGGTCACTCAAGTCTCCGCAGTCCCTTATTTCGTGTATTGAACTAAAATTGAAATCCAACCCAGATGCTTTTGAGAAGAAACTGAAACCATCTGATTACACAATACTACTTCGTTATTTTTCCGATGCCGTTCGTTTCCTACAAGATGTCCACAAGCCGACTCTGAGAAAGCTTCCGATTTTTCTTTCAACACATGGCAGCCACGTAAAACTTGGCAATCGAAGAGTATGCGTTCTCCCTACGGAAATTCCAAAAGAAGAGATGGACATGCTAGCACACCAGCTTGATTTAATTTTCCTTGAGGCACAGCCAAGTTTGTATGACCTTTTCAATTTTCTGAAATTTGAAATTGTCTCCACTGTTGACGTGTACTGTAATTTTATTTTACAACACTTTAAGAGCTTTAGCAGAGAAGCACAAGTAGCTACCTTGGAATATATTCGTCATTCGGTCTTGATAGGATCAACGGACGAAGAAAAGTCGAGACTGCTGCATTGCTTGAAACGTGTGGAGTTTATTCCCTCTAGAGATGGCAGTCTGAAAACTGCCTCTTCATTCTACGATCCGCAGAATGACGTTTTCAGAACCATGGTTCATAAAGACGCATTTCCACCGGAACCTTTCGACTCAGACAGCTGGCTGGAATTTTTGAGAACCATTGGCCTAGCTCATCAGGTTTCTAGGGAACACTTCAAGACGTTTGCCTATGAAGTTGAGCGTGAAGGGGACACGCACCCAAGTGACGAGACGCATGAAAAGTCTAGATTGCTGGTGACTCACCTATTTAAACGAGAGAATGTCCTCAACGAAGGCATCCTTGAAGCTGTAAGTGGTATTCGCTTTGTGGCGACGGATCCGGCTCCACACGGCCTTACACAAGTGTGTGGACAATTCGGTAGGAGGAACGATGGTTGCACGCCTTATATTGCATTCAAAGGCGCCGTTCCAACAGAGCATGCTGAAATAGTTTGGACTGCAGCGTACTTGCTTCCAAAGTGGGCAGATGCAAGAAAATATAGGTATGCTTTGAGTATACCTCGTTGTTGGACAGGGGCCGATGACTTCTCTGCTATCCTCATCAAACTAGGCGTTCAACTTAAGCCAAGCATTGACTTGGTAGCTACCCATTGTCGGAACATCTGTTCTCATTTTATGATGGAAAACGACGTCGAACTTACACCTCGTCAGTACCTTTCACGAATGTCAGTCATGGAAAAAATATACAAATTTTTGCAAACAGCAACTGACGCAGGCTGTGCTGTAAGGGACTGCCTGCAATACATGCCTTGTATTTTGGTCGAGGCAGGAAGGAGATTTGTCCAGCCCAAGCAAGTAGTCCTAGAGGTACCCAAGGATCTCGAAATACCACCCTTTCTCTACGGAGTACCTCCTGAGCTCTGGCAGTTTCGGAAATTGTTCCAGAACCTTGGGTGCTATGAATCGTTAACCCCGGGGCACTGCGCTATGGTATTACAGATGATGCACGAGAGATCTTTTGGAAACAAACTAGATGCAAATGAGATAAGGGGCACCTTTAAAGTAGTTAAAGCATTCTTCGATCTGTTGCAGCAAGGTTCTAAATCCGAGTCTGACCTATCGACCTTGTACCTACCAGCAACACCGCACTTGATCAGCTGTTTCAATGGCCCTGTTCCTGTCACATTACAGAGATCAACTGAACTAATCTTTAACGATGCACCGAACTACAAAGATCGCATTGAAAGCTTGAAGGAACTCTTTGTGGTCGACTTGAAGAAAACGAGTCTACGCGTCAATGACTCGCTGAACCACAAGGACTTGATGATGATGCTAACCGAGCCTTTGCGTCCGAGGATGCTCTCGTGTGTAGTCAAGGAGAAGCGTGTCTTGACCAAAGGAGAAAACAGCCTGGTTACGGCGTTAAATGTCGCTGATTCACTTAAATTAAACATGTCCTCCCCACAGTTTTGCCGAGGACTTATCAGATTGATTCGACACGCTAACAGCGGAGTTGGGAATTTGAATGAGGCCATCTTTCACTCGATAGAGGATCGGTTGAAACGCATAGAATTCTTCGGGATCAATAGAGTTGTAACCGAATTGTGGTACAACGACCTTCCTCTACCTGGAAGTCAAGCAGATGTTCCCTACTTTGTGGAAAAAACTCTGGTGTGTGGCAGAGAGATGTGGAAGGTGTATCTTACCTCTTCGGTAGGGATAGGGGAAACTATCTTAGAACTTTCGCTAACATTAACGGAAATCATTGCTGAACTGTGTGAAGGACTTTTACGTGATAAAGCAATTTTTATTCCCGCGATGTTGGCCAGCAATCCCAGCAAGATATGGTCACTACTCGATTCTAGAAAGGTCCGCCAAGACGATTCCTACGGTGAAGAAGAGAAAGACGTTTTTCCAGAGCCAGGTAGTTTCATTCCAGCTAAAGACCATCATCTGTTAAATGAAGACTTCGAAGAATTTAAACCTGGTGATTATGTTGGGTACGAGCTACACGACCCAAGTCTTCAAATGCAAGAAGGCGAGCCTATCTTCATCTATGCTGTGATCATCGAGGAGGCAACGACAGAAGACGGTGGCTCTCTCTTTAAAAAGAAGTACAAAATCAATATTGGACCCGGCAAGGAACCTATCATTGCTGACGCTGCCGATTTGTACAAGTTTCACCGTGCACAGGTAATAACGTCAGCCCTAACTCTGTCTGACGATCAAAGCCATTGCACTGAAACAGGAAATAGGCGGGAGATTTTTCACGACATTTCAAATGCACTGGAGGCTGCATGGAAGATGCCCGAAAGTGTGAAGCAGAAGATTATAAAGCGATTGTACTTACGTTGGCATCCAGATAAAAACCCAGGGGATGAAGATCTATGCAAAGAGGTTTTCCAACATATACAGAGCGAGATCTCCCGGTTGGAGAAAGGTGAATCAAAACAATTGGCAAGCCCGTTTGCAGCAGGTACATCATATGGCGGAATGTATGATAGCTTCTTTGGTTTTTTGGGGGGGCGTGCCAGGCGACATCGTTCACAACGCAACATTTACAGAGAAAACGTCTCCCGATATCACGGTTCATGGGAATATGTTCCTCCAAGTTTCTGCAAAACAAACCCTCAGCCACGAGAAGCCAGGCGATGGTTCAGACAAGCAGAGGCTGATCTTGTGGCGGCTGACAATGATATTGCTACAACAAGACCATCTTACGAATGGGCATGCTTCAAATGCCAGCAGGTAGGTGCCTTACTGTGTATCTAGCTGTACCTGGTTCTTGGCAGATGAATGCATATGTTCCTTTACAACTTATAAATCGAGCAATTATGGTACGGTATTGGGTTCGGTGGGTCTAAAGACGTTTTCTGCAAGAAGGAAACATTCGAGGAAGGTGCATTAGCAAACGGAGACATGGATCAAAATGTCACTTAATTATCTACTAAGCACCTAAACGTCTGAGAGGGTTTTCCGTCCGTTTTCGTAGTTCCAGATAGCTATAGAACACTTCCCATATACTCGAAAAACTTAAAAGAGCAGATATTTCATTCTGAGAAAGGTGAACACATCATTAGTGTTTCGTTGTATTCCCCTTCGCCGGACCTCGTGTATGGAAGCTAGAGAGAGCTAGGCCCTGTAGTTTTTAGTTGCTCGTACGTTTATTTTGGTTTTGACTTGGGTGACGCTTAACGCGTTCGAGTGTCAAATTGCTTATCTCAGGCTGCAGAAAAAGCATTGAAGGCTGCTCAGTATGCTGTCGATGCATTTAAGACCAACGTTCACAACCTGGTTCAGATTTCCTTGTATCTCGACGACTCCCATCTGACCAGCCTTGCACAGCAACTAGATGCATGTGTAGGTGACTCAACTCGCATGCGTTATCCAGACCAAGTGAGTTGTCCTGAAGTTCCAAACGACGTGTACTCGAGGAAAATGGCCCAAAAAGCCGTGGAACTGGCCAGGCAAATTTTGGACAGAGTGAGGGACAAAGTGGGTTAAGGTATGTATCGACATGATCCCACTACTTAAGTACCCGCGTTTCACTCCCATAAAGTATTGTACATGAGAAGTTATCGTGGATTTCATTCGGGATGTAGACCGTTTTCCTTTTCAACTTGGTTTGCTTGACTCCACGGTGAAAGATGCCCGAGAAGAGCGTTAATGGTTAATTAGTAATCTCTGCTTTCTTGGTATTTGGAAACCCTAATTGGAATAGTAAAAATCAAATTCAAACACAAATATGTCAACAAACTTTCCAGATAATGGTGACACGCGCACTGCATTGCTTAAGACCAATTTATATGATCATTCCTAAGTTGGCCCTTGTTGATTCCTTTCTCTAGGACCATACGAGACACATGGCCTTTGTCAGCCTGTTATGGTACCATTTTCTTTTACAGTGCAGAACGACATTTTAAGTTAATGAGCATCAACCCTCAGTAGCAAGACGATATTCAGTTCCATTCCGGCAAATATAAGAAATTCACATGTGAAGGCCCTAAATATAGAATTCATTATATTTAGAAGAAGCGCTTTTCTACGTAGCACTTATAGCCTCAGACGGGCGCCCTGTTTGTCTATTCCAGAAATTTGATATATTTTGCATGGAAGTCAACGTTAAGCACTTTATCAATCGATGACGTGGAAGGAGATCCTTTCACATGTTGTTCTAAATAGTGGTGCAATTTCTACTGTTCCTTTTTTTTTTGTTGTTGTTGTTGTTGTTTTACCAAGAAAAAAAATTAGTATAACAATTTTAGAGCTGCTACTTAATCCTTTTGACGAAACGTAGAAGTACAAATAATTTTTTATAATTGTGTCATGCCTGTTCGCGTTTTAAATATTATATCTTATCTTTAAATATTATCTTTTTGACGCGTTTTGAATTGGTTGTTACGGTAAAAGCAATCCTCTAATAACCTAGTCTTTCTGAGCAGAACAGCGGAACCAAATTGTAATCCTTCAAGTACAAGATGCAATAAATAAATAATATTCAAATACAACACTATATGGAGGGCTCTTTTTTCTGGATCCTATTGCAGTGTATTACGTGAATTGTTTGGAAGAGAACCTTTTCGGCGCGTTTTCACACGCCGTTCGCGAAACCACAACGATTACTAGGACTCAGTGGAAATATTTGCAGAGAGCGACATTAAAACAATGGCGATGATCACAGTCCTCTATTTTCTTGTAATCGCGCCATTTGTTAGGGCCCGATATTAAAACTTCCCTACACTTCTACACTTAACACTTCAGTGTCTAGAACAGTCTTGCACCCTTCCCTGATTTTGCATGCCGAATGTTTCAACATAACGGCCAAACGAATGAAGCGATGTACTCGGCGAGTGTACGGAGAACTATGGAACTTTGATCGGTGCATTGGGGAGCAGAGTTGGCGCAGGGTTCGATTCTCGGCCCCGGCGTCATATGTGGGCTGAGTTTGTTGGTTCTCTACTCTGCTCCGAGAGGTTTTTCTCCGGGTACTCCGGTTTTCCCCTCTCCACAAAAAACCAACATTTGATTTAATTTAATATGATTGATTTGATTTCATTTCTGCTTTACAGTGTTTCCAATTAGTGCGTCAGTGCTAGATACAGTTGACACTCAAATAAAGTTATTATTATTATTATTATTATTATTATTATTATTATAATCAAACCAATGTTTCACCTTATGAAACGTCCCTGTTCGCTGACCGAGAGAGAATGTTGTGTGGATTCAGCAACCAAGTGCTCCAATCGAAAGCGGGAAAAGTTCTGTTTATTTAAAAAATATATATATACGCTCTTGTAGGGTGCCATAATTATAGCCAATGCGAAACTAATGAGGGAAACAGGTACCTAAACAATTCCTAAAGGACCACGCATTGAAGACTTGCCATGCGCAACTTAAACAGTGTTACAGCACAACTTATCAAGGTATGAGCGTGCGCACTAAAACATCAATAGAAAACAGGGTAGAACTCGTTCCTTGCCTAATATGGACTTTTTCTTGTTCAAAAAGAATTCAAATCGCTTCAGCTGACAAGCGGAAACATTACATAATAAAATAAATAACCGATAATAATCAAAATGGATACTTCACCCTCGGTAGAAATGTTTGTTTTACGAATCGCCCAAAATGTGGCAGGAGACGTTCTTGTTAATTTTGCATGCATTAGTTCATCGTCAGGCAGAAAACTCACCGCTACACTTGTTTTAATTAAACATTCGCGCTGTGGGATGTCGAGCGAAGCTTCCCATTTGCATGTGTCAAATATTGTTCGAAACATCCTCAGCTCTACACGTGTAGTTCAGTTTCTTCTTCTGCTACTGAAGTAACAGCTGTAGTAACGCATATTTCAGACTTGTCAGGCAACATTGTACACTCTAAAGGAACAGACAAATATACAGTGAGACAAGGCCAAAGTGTTACCAGATTCTTTAAGTACGACAGCTCTAGATGTATTTACTAAAGGTACTTCCCAGCAAAGGGTGTTTCAGTGCCATGCACATCTTCACTGGACAAAGTTGTAAGTACTTTTGCCACATTTCTGTGTTAGGGAGCCGCCAGAGACCCCTTTTGTAAAAAATAGATTTTATGAAGCAAAACGTGGGTCGAATCTACTGACAAACCACAAACCTTTACACAGCCTGGAAACCCTGACAGGAATGGCACGTAATACAGAAATACAGCGTACAGGATTGGTTCCAGTCTCGCTAAAAGAAAAGACGCTGCTAGCTATTGCATACAGGGAAAACTGATCTGGTGGCCAGATATGATACCTCCTATAGCAATCTGGAAACATAACCATGACAACAACTGAACTGTTAAGAGAAGCCAGCCGTTAATCTAGTGTCCCACTAGCAAACAAATAAGTTAGTAAGGTTCTGCCGTTATCCTAGAGTGAAATAGGCCACAATATTAGCATTTTGAAGTGTTTTCGTCCTACTTAAACATTAGTACTACAAGCATGGTGAATAAAACACCAGACATTTCGTGTAGGTGAGTTGTAACGTTTTAAGTTCCATTTATTATTTTAAACCATCTTAGTATCAAACTATGTCTGATTGTTCACCTGGCTGTAATGTGCGAATTTCTTTTAAGCATACTGAAAAATGTCTAGGCTGAGAAACTTGGCCCAAAAACCTCAATGAAAAGTTTCCTCGCGCGTTACGTAATTTTTTGCTATCGTCGTCTGCGATTGTTTTGCTTGGCCACATTTTAACTGGAAATACGACGAGAATAAGACGCGACAAAAACAACCAGTCCCTGCCCTTGGATAAGGAATAAAATGCAATTTTAAGGAACGGACCATTAGAAAAGTGATGGGGGGGGGGGGGGTGGTGGGGAAAAAAACAAAAAAAAACTCATGCAAGGGAAAATGCCAAGAAAAAAAATTCATGCAAAGAAGAAGGTACAAAAAAAAAAATTCATGCAGAAGGAAGGTCCAATTGTGACTTTTTCACACTTAGTAAAAAAAAATTCGTGCGGAGGGGTTCACCTGAAAAAAATTCCTGCACAAGCAGTGAGCGAAAAAAAAAATTCGTGCAAGCTGAAAATTCCCCACCCCCCCCCCCCCCCAATCAATTTTCTAATGGTCCGTCCCTAAAGTAAACCGTATTGCCTGGTTTCACGATCTCACTATAGTGTTATTGAGAAGATGGGACACCACACTTCTCATATTCTAACTACTATTCCATGAAACACAAGCCTAACTCATGGAAAGCTACCATCAATGGCCAAAAGAGTACGTGGAATGATTTCCGCACAGGTCCCTACTTCATTATGCATGCTGTAGCCGTACAAGAAATGTTTGCACGCGCACTTCCCAAGACAATTCAACTACAGCATGCATAATGAAGTAGGGACCTGTGAGGAAATCTTACCGAGTACGTTTCCGCGGCAAACAAGACATAAGCTCGCACTGTGGAGAGAGCGAGTATTAGTGATTCTTTACTTTTGTGTGCTTTGTTGTTGATCATAAGCAGCAAAAAGATGCACTCTTTTGACCTTGCTCTCGAGAACAATACTCTCTCTAATCTGGCTTTAAATAGAGTACCCCTCTGAGTGAAACACGATAATTTATAATCTTGACTTGTTTTTGATAGGACCACAGGAACACGTAAGTGGTTACATAAACAACTACCTTTTCCAGACTCTTAACACGTTTTGCACTTATATATGGTTTTGTTTCTCTGCCCATAACCGACTACTTGACGCGTAAAATTTCATACATGAACGAAGGTATTAGAAAATAGTTTTTTTAGATAAGAGTTTTCACGGGAAAATACATAGTCAGTGACTAGTGAGTTTGCAAGACAAAGCTATGAAACTCATGAAAATTTAAAGTTGTAATCCATTTTTATCCTTTCTATATGCAGTCAAGAGTAACAGCGACCGATAAGTTTATTGCAGTTGTGTATTTACAACAATGATTGATTGAGTTTGCCCTGCCTACATACATGCTCCGATATGGTAATTGTGGCAGTGCAGCTGCTCTCGATCTGTCGAGCATTATCGACAATGGACTCGGCAACCTCTTCTGGTTTTCTAGATCTGAGATCATTATTGCCAACATGTAATATCACTTCGCTTGGCTCGTGCCTTAAGTCTGGTTGGAAAGATTTTCGCACAGGTCCCTACTTCATTATGCATGCTGTAGCTGTATTGCCTTGGGCATTGTGACGCGCAAACTTTACATATTTTGGAGGAACGAAATAGTATATCTACAGCATGCATAATGAAGTAGGGACCTGTGGGGAAATCATTCCACTGCCTGTCCTAATCATTTTCTTTTCCCTGGATATTTGTTACCACTGAATCTCCGATGAGTAAAGTGGAATGTGGTTTTTCCAGCTCTGTTGCGATACGTTCCGTGGATTCATCAGATTCTGCTTTCTTGTTTTTCTCTTTTCCTTTTGCTCCTTTGTTTTGCCACACTAACAGTTTGTCATGGCTTTGCCTCATCACTTGAAACAATAGCATCATTGTTAGAGGCGATAGGAGGCCCAGTAGATGTAGTCGCTTGATTAGCCGCTTCCCTTGAAATAACTTGATTAAAGCACGAAGTTTGGCATTTTCAGATTTGAGATCTTGCATTTCTCCTTCGGATCGTTTGTCCTTTAAATAAGTCCATAAACTTTGTACTTTTTATTTTATGAAACCATGGCTCCTTCATCTCCTTTCACAACAGTAACCGTTTCATCCGGCAACTGAAGCAATCTTCTTAGTTCAGCCTTAGCAGATTTCAGGGACGGCGGAGCCGGGGGGGCTGGGGGGGGGGGGCTTTAGCCCCCCCACTTTTGAGGAGGATGACATTTTATTTTGTTTAAGCTACAACTTTATACAAGCCTCGTCGGAAACTTTTCGCGTTTACGTATTTTTAACATTTTCTCAGCGTGTGCTTCCTTCCCACAGACGGGAAGCTTGTGTCCAAAAATCGCACGGTAGCGTTGGAGACCGGAAGCCTGAGAAATAACCTCCAAAATATTGCTGTAAGCATTAAAAGTACCTTTCATTTTACGCTTTATCCGGGCTAATTATTTCAAGAAGTATGTCGCGGAGAATGTTGTAAATACGATTTCCGAGACTCTAGATTTCAAAATTTTCTTGGGGAGGATGCCCCCAGACCCCCCTACCAATTCGCGCCTCCGGCGCTCGTTTTCAGCCCCCCCACTTCAAAATACGCTTCGCCGTCCCTGGATTTTGCCTCTAAACCTTGAACTTAGAGAGTCCCTGTGCTGTTAAATAGTATTAGTGTAACACTCTTTGACTTCAGCCGTGAACTAGATCTTTCTTTGGTGCACACCGTCGAGGCATCCAATTTCAAAACATTAATACTAAATCTTTGGAGCTCCTCTAGACTTCCTTTCCACTAAAAAGGAGTATGTTTCTCATCCCATTGTAACAGGCTTTTGAAAGGTAGTACAGAGTCCACCGGTTCGATTGAAGCCGCTGAAGTCGCAGAGCCCTCAGAAACACGTCCACTCGCCATGACGCGAACTGTGAACACAGTACACTTTAAGTACCTACTGCCCGGATAAAGGAACTTGAAGCAGCTTTGGTGCCGGGTAGATAGAAATACTAAACAGCATCAATGCAAGCTGGAACCGTAGCTACGTTTATTGCCTGCCAGATAAAGTTCAGGACACGGAGTATACCAAATACCAGCGGAAAGTCCAATAAGAGTGGCAGAATAAGTAATGTTTTTGACAGCACGATTATGTGATAGTAAAGTTTATATCTCAGATTTAATGCTGGTTGAGATTTAGAGCATATTTGTTACTTGAACCGAGTAACAAATACCCAAGACTTAGTATTAATTAAGAGTGACTTAGACTCTACAAGTATTCATATTAGACTGCATACTAGAAAGTCTCTATTTTTGTTGATATTTCTGTGGGGTCTATATGCAAGAATATTTTATCTTTGAAACGATAGGGGCTAACTGCATGTTTTCGACTCTTGTATGCCTCGTTCGCGACATTACAGTCGCCAAGTTGATGTAATATAATTCGGCTTTTATTGTAAGGACTGATGTTTCTGTTCATACTGCCTAATCTTCGGTTAGTTCTTATAGTAATGAATGTTTTTTGATACAAGTTATATGTGGCAGTTCATATGTAATAGTTACTGTCGCGATCGCTGTTTTCATGGCGTCATAAACTGTAGGGTGATCTTGAGCCGACAAAATTTTCTGTAAAATTTTAAAAATTTTTAAAAATTTTTTTTGTAAAATTTTGTATGGAAAATGTTGCTGGAGAGCAAGGTCTTGCTCTCCAGCAACATTTTCCATACAAATCCTCTAAATTTTCCGAAAATTCAAGCTGTCGTATAAACTTACTCTTCAATGCCAGGGGCATAAAACTTGGCCATTTTGGTATTTTCGATGCGCTCTTTCCATTTCTGGCATTTGTTAAGTTATAACCCATAATTTTATGAAAAGTAGGTCACGTGATGGCTTAGCTGCAAAGGGCCTATTGGGATGATCAAACATGTTGATAAACTTTTTTTTGTAAGTTATACACTGACCGTAAGGTAAAACGAGGTGCTGCGTTTCGAGCGTTAGCCCTTAGTCATTTCGCTCTGACGGAAAGCTAACCAGGTTCTTCGTGCTCTTCTTTAACACCTCCTGTTTTTTACCTTACAGTAGTATAACTTACTTTATCAACTTGTTTGATTATCCCAATTCCTTGTGTTTCAGACACAGACACAAACACAGCACCAGTTTCTTTAAAAAATACCGCAACAATACTTGTCATCTTGAGCTGGGCAAACCAGCCGTTTATAACGCTAAATGCTAACCAGGCTCCGGAGAAGTCTAAAAGAGCGTTTGAAAAGTTAGATTACAGATTAAAATTGCAGACAGTTGGAGAGTGGTTTGAAATTGACAGCCGAAACACTTTCACGTGATCTCGTATGAACAATTGATTTCTCGGAATTGACACCGCCTCTTCAGAGAACTGATCTCGATTACTTTGAACACTTCGTATTGCCGAGAATGTCAAAGACGGTAATCGTTGAAAAAGATTATGAAGTAAGTGAAGCTCAGGTCATCATGGAGTGTAACAATTAAATTCAATCCCTGATTAACTATGTATTTTGATATTATTGGGTTTGTTTTGATCGTAAAGTGATTGAGTAAAACTGCTGAAGAACTATGATTTCGCCGAATCGGAATAGAGCAAGTCGCTATGAATAAGCTCAACTTATGACATCGTTTTCCAGCAGCTGAGTTGCCGATGTTCGATATCCCGTCCATTTGTAAAGCTACCTGCGGTAATGCTTTCTGTTAGTTTCACAAGTTTTGATTTGAACTACGCACCATTAAATTCACATGTGGGAATGTTCATGCAAAACTCTAACTGTTTTGAGAAGCAAAAATTTACCTGATTCCATTTGTGATTGTGATTCCTTAACATGCCTCAATCCGGCTGTAGTTTATTATGTCAATGATCATTTTCTTGTAAATGGATCCAAAATGCCATTTTCACTGTACAAAAGTGGTAAACATGGCAAATCTATCTCATGATCAATTACATCTGATTGCTATGTTTTAACTTATCTTTTAACTCTATGATAAATAAAGCTAGTTCATATTATACTCACTCCAGGCCCTCTTCCGCGCACAGTTTTGTGTTTTGGGGTGCTGAAGCACTTTAAACTGCTACCTTTTTCATGTCAATCACTATAACTTTATTTTATCCACAGTAGAGAAATCATCAGGCATGAAAAATTACTTAAAGTAACTAACTAATATTATTGATACTACTAACAATGGTAACAGTCATAATATAAGAATTAAAGTAAAATAAAAAATTAAACTGTGCATGCTTTCCATGAATGGAGTGCAGCAAGGGTCATTGTTTATTCTTGAAGGAAATCACTGCATTTGGATTTAAAAGAGGAGAGAGTTCTTGCTTACTTCAGCTTGACAGGCAGATAATTCCAAAGTACTGAACCACAATCAGTGACGCTGTTTTTGACATCATTGGTTCGGTTCACAGCAGAATAGCAAGCTTGTCCTCGGAGTCCATTAGAGAATAATTAGAGATATGATTATGATAGGTAAACAAGGAGTCTGGGTTTTGGTCGAGTGTCGAGTGTGGAGGGTAACATGTCGAGTGTCGAGTGTAACATGTCGAGTGTCGAGGGTCCCATGTCGAGGGTATAATAATAAAAGGAACCAAATAATAATAAATAAAATATTAATTCTTTAAAAAAAAATTAAAAATAACTATGAAAATAGAATATTAATAGAAATAAAAAACGCGCGCTCCCCGATAGAGGCTGTAGCGACGGCAGCGAATCACCCTGGTTGCGATCAATGCATCTGAAAAAGCGTTGACAGATCCGTAACAATGAATCAAATGCCAGTTCTGCATAAGTATTTGCTTTAAGTTAGGCACTGATGGGCGATATTGCGTGACAAAAGGCAAGATTCGCGTGTCTTGTTTACGTTTCTGTTGTAGGGCAGCTTTTCTCTCCTCAAATGTTATTTCTGCGAGAGTTGTTGAAACAAGAGTTTCAGGATATTCTCTTTCGATGAGGTTTGTTTTGAATTGTGACATAGCAGTTTTGAATGCTGTTCCAGAGGAGTTAATACGGAGAAGTCTGAATGCTTCGCCCTTGATGAAGCCCAAAAAAAAAAACTTCCTCCAAACACATGGAACAGCCATGGGTACTAAAATAGCAGTCGCTTTTGCCAACATCTTTATGGGAAAGGCAGAATCACAAATTTTAAATCTAAGCGCTCAAAAACCACTCGCCTAGAAAAGGTATATTGACGGTATATTCTCTATCTGGAATATAAATAAACAAAGACGAAGTCACGCAGTTCATTGAACTAGCAAATAGCCACCATCCCACACTTCAAGTTCACGGCTGAAGTTTCTGACACGGAAACAACGTTCTTCGACAGAGAGTAGAATAGTACTAACACGAGCGCAGCCGCATGTCCACCACGAGCGCAGCCGCATATCCTCCATATAATTTCACTAAATTTTCTGATAAATTTTTAATCAAGAAATCATCAGAGATTTTAAACAGAGATTTAATCAAATATTACAAAATTTACAAAAAAAAAAATTGTTATTTAAAGATAAGAAATATTTAGTAATAATAAATGGAACAACTACGAAGATTAACTTTGAAAGAACAATTGAGACCTCTAGCTAAGTGGTTTGATATTAGAGGAAGAGGTAGAATGAATAAAATACCATTGATTGAAGCATTACTTAATATTCCTGAAGTAAATAATAATGCTAAAGATATAGTTGATAATATTACTGAAATTATTACTGCTTTAAATGAAACACCATATCGACCACATGATCAGCCAGATGCACCACTTCCTATTCCACGCCAACAAACACCACAAATACCAGAAAATACACCAGCTCCACCACCTAGAAAGAATATTGCAAATCAATCACAATCTTCAAAAACAATAAATAAAACTTTTGATTGGGGAAATCATACATTTAAAGTTATGGATAAAGATGAGTTTTATAAAAAGCTTGAGGAGCTAACAAATGAAAATATTATAAAAATTACTAATAAAAAACAACCACAAACAAAAAGAGACAGCTGAATATATCTGAGATTGTGAGAGATGAATTGAAGGAAAAAGAAGAAGAAAAAGAAGATAAATATTTTACTCCAAAAGAATTTAAAACAGCGTTTGGTGGTTATCTGAAATCTCATAGAATAAAAGGAAAGAAAGGATATGATCCTAAAACATATATTAATAAAATAAAACCAAAAGTTTTAAAATTTATCGATCAACAAAAGAAAACAACAAATAAGAAATTAATCAAGGTGAAATTTATATTAACATGAAAATTAAAATGGGATTCTCTACTAACAAATAATTTCGAAATAATTGAAAAATTCTTTCATTCACTTCCAGAAATAATAGATGAATCAACAGATTTAGATGAATTATTCAATATCATGAGAGACAAAATACTTAGGGATTATGAAAGCTTTTTGAATAATGGTTATAGTTTTAAATTTGATGAAGTAGAATGTTTTGATATCCATATAAACCCTTTTAATTCTATTAAAGGAAGTTCGTGGTTTCCATTACCCGAAGAATTAGCAAAAAAGCAAGCAATTGTAAACCCTAAGAATATGAATGATCATGAGTGTTTAAGGTGGGCAATAACTTGTGCTGCATATCCAAGGGAGAAGACCCACAGAGAGTAAATAAAGAAATGATAGAAAACTCTAAAAAGTTAAATTGGGAAGGAATTAATTTTCCAGCCTCATTAAAAGATGTTGCCAAGTTTGAAAAGCAAAATCCATATGCGATTAATGTTTTAGGATATGAAGATAGAAGGATATATCCATTAAGAATAAGAAGTAAACGAGAATGTGAGATGATAATCTTAATTCTATTATCTAATGGTGAAACAAATCACTACTGTTGGGTAAAGAATATTAGTAGACTTTTATATTCTCAACTTGATAATAATCATAACAAACTAGAAATTTGTCTAAGATGTTTCACCTATTTCTTTGAAAAAGGAGATGGAAAAGCAAAAGAAAAATTAAAAAAACATATGGAATATTGTGATAAATATGAAGAAGTTGTTATTATTATGCCAAAAGATAAAGATGGAAAACCTAAATTTATTAGTTTTGATAATTTTAATAGAAAAATGGAAGTACCTTTTGCTATATATGCCGACTTTGAAACTTTTCCAGAGAAAATAGACACATGCTGTCCAGATGAAGGAAAAAGCTTTACTAATAAATATCAGAAACATACACCATCTGGATATGCTTATTACATAAAGTGTTTTGATGATAATATTAAATTTCCTTTTGATATTAAAAAACTTAATGAATATACTTCTAAATCGGCAGATGATAATGTTGGATATAATTTTGTGATAAATTTAGAGGAAAGTTTTAGAAAAGTTTTTAAAAATATTATTGAACCAAATAATTTGAAATATTATAATACGATATATATAACAGAAGAGGAAGAAAAAGAATATAAAAATGCTACTCACTGTCATATATGCGAGGGAAAATTAGGAGAAGATAAGGTGATGGATCATTGCCATCTTACGGGAAAATATAGAGGAGCAGCTCATAATGCTTGTAACTTAAATTATAAGATTCCAAAGTTTATTCCAGTTATAATGCACAATCTATCTGTATTTGATAGCCATCTTTTTATTATGAATCTTGCTGAAACAGAAGGTAAAATAGAATGCATACCTAATAACGAGGAAAAATATATTTCTTTCTCAAAAGAGATTGTGGTTGGAACATATACGGATAAAAAAACTGGAAAAGAGAAACAAATCAAGCTAGAATTAAGATTCATAGATTCAATGAAATTTATGAAAGCCAGTCTTGGTAGTTTAGTTGATAATCTAACAAAATGTGGGAATTGTGATGCATGTAAAGGTGTGATAACTAAGAGCAAATGTCTTTCACCAACAGATAAGAATATGATTGAAACTAAAAAATATTTTGGAGATAAAACTAATATGATGTTGAGAAAAGGTGTATTTTTTTATGATTATTTTGATAGTCATGATAAACTTTACGAAACAAAACTTCCACCAAAAGAAGCATTTTATTCAAAACTGAATGATGAGGATATATCAGAAGATGATTACAAACATGCACAAAAAGTATGGGATGTATTAGAAATGAAAACAATTAAGGATTATCATGATACATATAAAAGGTCAGATGTACTACAATTAGCTGATGTATTTGAAAACTTTAGAAATATTTGTATAAAAAATTATAAACTTGATCCTGCTTGGTATTATACAGCACCTGGACTAGCTTTGGATGCAGCATTAAAGTTAACAGGGGTTAGATTAGAGTTGTTAAAAGATAACAATATGTTGCTCATGATTGAAGAAGGAGTTCGTGGGGGTGTAGCCCAGATCTCTAAAAAATATGCTAAAGCTAACAATCCTTATATGATTAAATATGATCCTGAAAAAGAAACAAATTATATTATATATCTCGATGATAACAACTTATATGGTGTAGGAATGAGTAAACCACTCCCAACACACGGGTTTGAAAGTATGACTGAAGAAGAGCTTAAAAAATGGAGGAATATATCATGCATACTAAAGGTTGATATAAAATATCCGCATCACCTACATGATTTACATAGTGATTATCCTCTAGCGCCAGAGAAACTTGAAGTTAATAAGGTTAAGAAATTAATCCCAAATCTTAAAGATAAGAAAAATTATGTTGTTCATCATGAAACCTTAAAAAATTATGAAAGACTTGGATTGGAAATTACTAAGATTCATGAGGGTATTAAATTTGAGGAATCTGCATGGTTAAAACCTTATATTGATTTGAATACCAACCTTAGGGCTAAAGCAACTAATGATTTTGAAAAGGATTTCTTCAAGTTAATGAATAACGCCGTCTTTGGTAAAACCATGGAAAACATAAGAAAAAGACAGGAAATAAAATTGGTAAGGGATAAGAAAAAAGCTGAAAAATTAATATCAAAACCTAACTTTAAACATCGTACAATATTTTCTGAAGATTTAGTAGCCATCCATATGAAGCAAACACATTTAACTTTTGATAAACCTGTTTACTTGGGGATGAGTATTTTAGATCTAAGTAGAAATGAAATGTATAACTTTCACTATGATTATATAAAACCAAAATATGGAGAAAAAGCTGAATTGTTGATAACAGATACGGATAGTGTTGTATATGATATAAAAACACCAGATTTCTATAAGGATATAATTCCAGATGTGAGAGAAATGTTTGATACTAGTAATTTTCCTAAAAATCATCCATCTGGAATTGAGACTGGTGTGAATAAGAAATTAATCGGTAAGTTTAAGGATGAGTTGGGAGGAAGGATAATTAAAGAGTTTGTAGGTCTGGGGGCTAAGCAATATGCAATAAAGATGGATGATGGTGAAGAAATAAAAAAGGACAAAGGCGTAAAGAAATCAGTCGTTGAGAAAACCATATCCCTTAATGATTATAAGGATTGTTTATTCACTGGAAAAACTCAAATGAGGAAACAGAATTTAATAAGTACTCACTTGCATGAGGTTTATACTGTAACTGTAAATAAAGTTGCACTATCTGCTGCTGATGATAAGAGAATAATTTGTGAAGATGGAATACATACCCTTCCCTATGGACATTATAGTTTAATCACAGAATCAGGTGGTAATTCAGTAACATAGGGTACAACTTGAAGCTCCTCCCTTACAAACCCACGTCTAGGACCATACACTAAATAATATAAAACTGGTTGATTGGGTGAAACTACACTCCTAGAAATATCATAAACCTTAATACTCCATATAGGATCAGTAGCTCTCCTTCGTTCACCACCCTCAAGTTCACCTGGAAAGAGTAAGTATCTAACATTAACACCAAACGGTAGTCTAACCTCATCTAATCCAACAACTCGATTATACTTTTTTGGTTTGATATCAACCTCTTTCAGTTTTATAGCTTTGTCAGGTTCTTTACCGGTTAATCTCGTTGGTGTATTATTCAAAGTTTTCAAGATATCTGGTAATCGTTTCACCCAAACTCTTGACCTTTCATCGCTAATCATTTCTTGTGCATATTGATGACTAAATAATCGTTCACTTAATGTTCTATTTGCTCTTTCAACAAATGCTTGAGCTCTATGGTTTCCAGCTTCACTTCTCTGGATTTTTACATTATGGGAATTCATAAGTTTTGTAACATCACCCATAAATTCTCTTCCAGGATCAACAATTAATGTTTTAGGATATTTTAACTTTCTGGAATATATTTTTTCAAAAGCTTTGGATATCTCATGAGTTTCTTTTGAGGTTAATGGTTCTGCATCTTTGTATCTCGAGGCTACATCAATCACAACCAATGCATATCGATATGTTTTTCTTCCAACTCTATCATGTGGTGAAAATAATAAATCTGCTTGGTGAATCTGATTCGGTTTATCCACAGTCCAATGCGGTCTAGGTATATATTTTGGAGCTGGTAGATATATTTGCCATATTGCCTGTTTCTCAAGCCATTGTTTAGCCTCATCTTCACTTACTTTTGCTTTCTCAGCTAATTTAGGAATTGCAGAATATCCTTTCCAATAACCAAAAGTTGAATAATATATTTTTGAAAACATGCTTTCGTTACTCATTTAAAGATTACTCCCCCCTTCCTTAAAATAAAATATGTCGCAAACCATATCTGAAAAAATTAACCCAAACAGGATTCCAAGAGAGCCACTCGGTTTGAAAGCGGAATCAACATTGAATAGAATTACACTAAATCCATCATCAGCTAGTACTGGAGAAACGTTATATATAAATATTCCAAAACTTACCGAGAATTTAGTGATCGTACCAGGAAGTGTATCTCTAGTATTTAACTTGACTGTTGATGGTCATGAAGATAACACCCTCGTGAATAATGTTGGTAGTAACCTTGTATCCAGACTCAGGGTTCTTTTTGGAGGTGAAACACTACAGGATACTCAAAGACACGATCTATTTCAAACATATCATGACTTATTCTTAACAGATGAAGAACGAGGGGATAGATTAAAGCAGGGCATTTCTTCTGTAAACATGAGGAAGCTTAGGACAAATGCAGGTGATAAGGTAGACACAGATGCAAAGGAAGTAGCTCTTGCAGTAGTACACAACACCAAGTATCATATTCCACTAAATCATCCTATTATCAACGATCATGGAGCTTTCTATCCAAAGCCATTAGATCATCAACTAATCTTTGAGATAACACTGGCTCCAGTTCACGATATTGTTGTTTATTCTGACACTACCAAGCCTCCAACTTACAAAATAACAAACCTTGAGTTGGAATATTCTTGTATTTCAAGCGAATACTTAGCTCGTGAGGCACAGGCAGCTTATCAGGTTGGTAAAGGATTCTTTTATGAGAATGTCACTCTGCACAAAACTTTCACCATATCCAGACCTACTGATAGTGTTATAAACCAGCATATTAATCTACCTAGAAGGTCAATTACAGGGATATTATGTTTGTTTACATTACCATACGCTGGAGGAGAACGAGATTCTGAGAATTTTTTCAATCCAGGTATTACCTCAATCAATATCGATGTTAATGGTGTACCAAATCGTTTTTACTCAAAAGGAATGGTGCCGTCAGATCTTTGGGAGTCGGTAAAGAAACGTTTTGGACGAGATGGTGTGAAGGAAAAGGATTTTTATGGTAATAAGTTTGCTCTGTGGATAGATTTGAGAACTCACCCAGATAATGGTATTCATGGAGGTGGTCTAGCCTTAAACAATGCACAAGATGGTGTAAAAATAGAAATGAAAAGAAAAGTTGGAGGATCTGGTATGATGACCTGTTACATGTTTGTGGTAGCCGATGCGTTAATGGAGATAATGAATTCAAACTTAAGATCAATCATGTATTAGTTTACATGAAATTTAACTTAAAAAACGTAATGTTATAATACAAAAATTATGGAAGAATTGAGAGATAAAATACCTTTTCATTGTATTATAACCGGTCCAACAAATTGTGGAAAGACAAAGTACATCATTGATCAGCTAAGAGGACCATTCCGAAAAGTTTTTGAATACATTGTTCTAATATGTCCAACTTTTTCTAAAAATAAAACCTATCATAATTTTGCTAATAAAGATAAACGTTTCTATGTATTATCACCCGATGCTAGTAACATTGATGAGATTAATGAATTGTTAACTGATTGTCAAACTTTATTCTCTGGTACTAATACACTAATAATTTTAGATGATTGTGCTGTTTCGAATGATCTGAAGAAACGATCGAACAAGTTTATAGATTTAGCATTCTCTGGAAGACATCATGGATTATCAGTATGGGTTCTCACTCAGCAATTAACATCGATAGCAAAACCATTCCGGGAAAATGTAGCTTGTGTGGTCTCATTCCATAATCCATCACAGAAAGGTATGAAGATGCTTTTCGAAGATTATGGTGGTGATTTAGACTCCGAAACTAGTAAAAAGTTTATACAACTACTGAAAACTGAAAAATATTCTAGATTATGTTTATGTTTACGTTATCCATTCCAATGTTATTTAGATATTCCTGCGGTGATTTAAAAGAATCTATGTTTTATTACAAAATTAAAAGATGTCAGAAGTTGAAGATTATATAGAAGAAACAAAAGATGAGGTAAAAGATGAGGTAAAATATAATGATGATATTGAAATAAAACAAGAATCACTAGCTATTCTCGCATCTCTCGGAACTACAAAGGAATATTTAGGTGTTGATATGAGTCTCGGTGATATCAAGAAACTAACGGTAAAAGAAATTGAAAAATATTATAATCGATATCAGGCAGTATTGGGTAAGAAAATTAGTGGTGGATTAGTAGATTCATCTCTTCAATTAGTTTCTCAAGTCATTTCTTACATGGTTCCTGTGGATGATATAGAAGCTCTTTGTAAAGATTTGAAGAATGATGATTTGGTTAATCGTGAACTGACAAACATTGTTGGTCTCTTAGCATTAAAAGCAGGAAGATTGGCAGCACTTGCTAGCGGACTATTCCAGGTTTGTAAGCACATTAAAATAGGTAAAATACAAGAAGTTTCAAGTACTAATACAGATAGTTCCAACAAAACTGAGCAGGCCGTTGGTGGGTATGATACTGTTCACTAAGCATGATATGATTTAAAGATTTCTTAATGATATGTAAAAAAATCATGTCTGAGGAAGTTGTTGAACAAATTACAATTGATCCACCAAAAGATAATGTTCCTAAAAAGAAAGAGAAAGATCCCAAAAAAGTCGCTGCCGGTAAGAAATTAGCTGAATATAATAAAAAAGCAAAAGAAGCGTTAGCTAGGGAAATGAAACGCGTGAAGAAGAAAATAAAAATGTAGAAGAAGAAAAGGAAAATAAAAATACAGAGAGTGAATCTAAAGCATGGCTTCCAGAGCTATCTTTTACTACTGTTTTATCCATTGTCGGAATAGGGTTTACAGCATTTGATATGTTTATGAGATATTACAAAAATAGAATACCTGATTTATCACAAGTTCCACAAAGACCACCACCACAAAATATTACTGTACCTCAACCACCTCCCGCACAGATTCCAAAAATAGGAATGTTATAAGTAGAAAGTAGTTTAAAGATTTCTTACTGATGTAGTAAAAAATCATGTCAACCGAAAACAAACTTGTGAAAACTGTTACTGATTCAGCCGTCATTATTGGATTAGCTGCTGGAGTTGGATATGTAGCTAAAAAGGCTCTGAAAGAATCATTTATGAACGATCCATCCTCAAGTATTACAAATTATGCTAAATGGGTAGTTGTATTGACGGGTAGTATGTATCTAAAAACATATTTAGAGGATCAAAAGATTTTACCAAATTAAACATGGCAACAATAGCAATGATGGTTGGAGGAGCTATTTTGAATGCGACTACATTCGTTGGCGGATCATATCTTGCAAAATATCTATCAGGTGATAAAACAGATTCAGAACGAATACGACACGATAAGGCATTAGAAAAATATCAAAAAGATTATGCTACATATCAGGAAAAAAGACAGAATCTCATTGATTGGCACTCTCAACAGAAGGATGCAAAATATCAGGCTACAAAAAATATTTCTAATACTGATGAAGCTTTGAAATTTTATAGTCAAATGCATGAACCAAAATTCTCTGATTATTATAGACCTAGTGACAATCAAAAGATGGGTGAAATGGCATATGTGGGTGGTGGTATGTTGGCATTGGGTTATATGACTAGTAAATTCTTTTAGTTAATTGTGTGATCAGTTTAAAGATTTCTTACTAATTGGTAAAAAAATCATGGCAGAAGTAGGAGATATACCAGATTTAGATCCAACTGAACTAAATAAAAACAATTATGATGATGGAGATGGTAATGCAGATGGTACACTTTATTTAACTCCAATCGAAAAGACATCCACCACTCATATAAATTACCCTGGTTATGATGAAGAAGAAACATCATTTAGTGAAACTAACCCCACATTAGTTGCTAAATTTAGTGATCAAGATTATGCTTGGAATGAGATTGTACGTAAATTCCCTGAAGTTGATCCTGCAAAAGCTCCATTCACAGCTAGTCTAGATGAATATGATCAGGTGAAAGTTCGATTAAAAATAAAAGGAAGTAAGAAATACAATTTATTCACACTAGATGGTGAATTGAATGATGATTTAGCACCAACAATAAAAAAAGCTCTGGGGGTTGATTCACCAACCTTGATTAAAAGAAATGCTGAGCTAAAGTCACAATTGAATGAAAAAAATGAAGAAAATAAGGATTTAAATAATGCGTTAGACGGGTTAAGAGCAGTTGTAGAAACAGGTGAAAAGGAGATAGAACGTTATGTTACAATTGATAGAAAAGAGTTGAGAGCTATAATTGAAAAACAACAAACCAGAATCGCGGAAAGTGAAAGCTATTTAGACGCAGCTGTTAAACAGAAGACTGATGCAAAAACAGAGGTTGGGAAACTTAAAAGTGAATTAAATCAATACAAAGATGAACTCGAAAAAAATAAGAATGGGCTATCCAATTTAAAAAATCTGGAACAAAGTAATAATCGTTTACAATCTGAGGTTGATAAATTGAGAGAAGTGGTAAGAAAACAAATAATTTCCAATCAAGAACAAATAAGCGCTATAGAGAGACGAAATGATGAATTACTTAAAAATCTACCGTTACGAGATCGTGTGAAGGCTATCTTCAAAAAGTATGGTTTTACAGTCTTTGCAGTTGTGAGTGCAGTAGGTGTGGTTATTGGTGTTATAGTTTCTAATCTTTCTAAAGGTCTAACCAAATTAGGAAAAGGTGTAGGTAATGGGTTGAAAACTATTGGCAAGAAACTAGGTGAAATATTGTCTGGAATGGTTGGAGCTATCGTAAGCTTTCTTTTCAAAACAGCAGGTGAGGTTATTGGATTTTTAGGAAAAAACGCTTGGTTATTGATAATGGCTGTGGTTCTATATTTTGTGGAACAGTTTAAAAAGAAGAGACGATAACAAACCTGTTTTAATTTATTTAAAGATATCGTGTTGATCAGTAAAATACAATATGGATGACTACAATAGAATTTATCCACAATTACCTATGAATGGAGACCCACTTAATTTCAGACTACAAAAGTCATGTGAAGTACTACAAAATCTTGAGAAGGAAATTAAACATTATGAGGAAGTAAGGAAAAAATACAATAGAGTAAGAGGAATATTTACTAAAATCAGTGTTGGTAGTGGGGTGTTTTCAGTTATTTTATCTGCAAGTGGACTTGGTACCTCTCTTACTGGTTTTGGTGCTGTTGTTGGTATCCCATTAGGTGTTGTCGGTGGTGTTTGTGGAGGAATATCGGTTGGATTCGGTGCAGCCTCTAAAAGACTTTCAAATAAAGTTAGTAAACATGAACAGACTGTTTCTCTAGCAAAAGCAAAAGTCAACACCATTAACGACTTGGTTTCAAAAGCACTAAAAGATAATGTCATATCGGAACAAGAATTTTCCATAATTTTAGCAGAGTTGGAAAAGTTTGAAAAACTAAAACTCGAAATCCGTCAAAAATTTAGGAGAGATACTGAAAAAAACTTAAATATGTCTCAGATAAGGAGAGAGGTTCGTGCAGACATATTAAAGGAGTTAACAGCTCCCGTTCATTAAAAATTTCATTTGAGAGAACTCCTGTAGGATGGAATTGTTTTGCTGGTATTAGAAAAGAACAGAGTTGATTTAAAAACATATGCATCTTATTCTAAACATAAAGAATAAAATGTTACTCAATGATTTCAGAAATAAATATCCAAGGGCTGATATAAGTCATTTCACATTTGTATCTGATCCATATGGTGGATATATTAAGTGGAAAGTTGATGGTACAACAATAATGTCTAATGATGATCCTACAGGTAAAACATGGACTGATAACTTATCACCTAATTTGAAAAGACTTCTTTGGAAAGGTTTAGGATTAGATGATGATAAATTGAGTTCATTTCCAAAGAGTTTAACATTAACAAATAGATCTTATCCTATACCAGCTATTGATTTTGATGACTTTTCAAGCGACATTACAAAAATGTTAACCTCACTGGATATATATGTGTCAAATACGAAGAAATTCACAGCAAAGATGCGTAATGTTTTTACCAATCAAGTTGTAACTTTCAAATTTGGAAAACAAAGTAGAAAATGGTTGAACTCTCCAGATATGAATTATTGGCCTCAACAACTTAACTTTGCAGTATGGTGTGCAACATCTGGATGTGGTATAAGTCCATTTGAAAGTTTAAATTATCCAAAAGTAGTGAGTAGCTTCATTAAGTTTCATATTTATTTCACAATAAGGCGGATATTATATGAATTAAGTCTTCCTTTGCCTGATGAGCAACCTTTTGTAATAAATAATAATCCATATAATAAAGTAGCATATCAACGATTGTGCGCTGAATTTGGAATTGCTAATAATTCTGATTTTAGATGGAAAGGTGGTAGAAATGGAGGATTAGGAGATATATTCCTTGATTATGGTGCTGGATACAAAGGAAGAGGTGGAGGAGATCAAAATGTACATATAGTAAGAAATTATGATGTTGAAGCAGATCAATGGCCTGGTGAAGGTGGTAAATTCGCTGATGAAGGTGGTAAGAAAGAAAAGGGTAATCTTATCTCATTTATCCGTAATGATGACTTTGCTGATTTCAAATATGGGTGGTTTATCCCAACAAGTGGATATGGGCTCACTAAAGCTGGTCTTGGTAGATTGAATCGATCTGCTGAAGCTTTTGTTTACTGTATATTGGGAGCGCAAGTCAACACTAGAAACTCGATTTATGGTAATGGTGGTGGAGCGATAGAGACTCAACAAGAATTCTTGGCTTTATTTGAAAGTAGTGTGATCGAGAATGACATTTCTAGTTCTATCCAAAGATATCAATTAGCTGTACAGGAAGCGAAATTACGACTTGATTTAGCTATTGCTCCTGGTGTATGGTTAATGCCAAGTAATATGATAATCAACACTGAAAGCGTGACTGGTTTTAACAACAAACTTATGAAAGCGAGTAATGATATGAATTTTGGAGTGAATAATTCCCTAAACACTGAAGCAAAAAAGGTTGGAATAAGTCATAACTTAGGATCCTCAAAGGTAAAGTTACCTCATATAGCTGAAAAAAATCCAAAACCTTTACAAAATGAAACGAAACCAAAACTAAAACCCTCAACTTCGAATGAAAAGTCGGACGTGACCACACAACATGAAGATAATATATTAGCATTTATAATTGTCACTAGTGTATTTGCGTGGTATCTATTTCGGTAGTTCATGAGTATTTCACGTGATTATGATTGTTTGTAAATTAGTGTCCACGTGTAGAACAATAGATTGCATACTTTTACGACATAGCAACAAGAAAAATGTAAAGTGGATTTGAAGTTGAAAAGTAGATTTTATGTTTACTTTAAAAAGGTTGGTTTCTAACGTCGCTCAGGAATGTGATTACGTCAATGCAAATTTTGTTAATGTTTTGATTATAGAAATTTAAAAGATGAATATGGTGTAATCAAAACAAAATGTTGAGTATTACCATGTATGAGTCTGAAACTAGGATTTATTTAGATCCTCCGCTGAAAAATTATAAATCCTGGTAAATTATACCCCATAAATAGACAGATTAAGGAGCCCCTGAGACTTATGTGTAGTATAGTGGATAATAAGTCATCATATATGAATAACACCAAATATGGAGAACTTGTAAAACTCTCACCATCACACCTACTCGCCAACATACCCTCACAGGAATATCCAATAATTCCAGTTCAAAAATATGAGAGTCTCATAAACCATTTCGATTTAAGCATCTTAGACATTGAATGGAAAAAACTTGATCTGAAGGGTTCTCAAATAACTTTAAGTTTAAGATTTAGATAAATTTCAGCGTAGCTGGTCCTTCTGGTATTTTGTTATGTAACACTTACTTGCGTTATATAACTTAATTTTCTCCCCATAACTCTTTCAAAAACTTTAACTCCTCAATATCTGTACACCAATCTAAAAGTCTAGATGGATGCCATGCTATAGGCATTAGATCATCATACAAGTCTTTGTAGAATTTACGCTTATGTAATATCTTATCAACATTTGTATATATAGCAACATTAAATGAATCAATAATAAAATTATCAATATTCAAATCATCATTATCTTCATCATTATATTCATCATAATAATCAATAACATCATCATTATAATAATCTTCCTCAACAAGATCTATTAAATCTCTAACAGAATCTTCAGTGAATATATATTCCATATCAAAATTTTTTATATTATCAGAAAAATCAAAAGAACATTCATAACCACTATTATTATGATAGAAAAATCCAAATTCAATATTTTCATTATCTTCATCAATAAAACAAAGATTTTTTGAAATATTATGTAACAAATCCGTCTTTATTGACTTCAAAAAATCATGAACACGAAGTTCTTTATCATTAAAATATTCAAACTCAATCATTCTATCTTTATTAAGATTATATATATATTCTATATTCATCTTTGTTATTTTATATTTATATTTATTTTTTTAAATCACAATTTTATTTTTTTTTTATTTTTGTTATGTAACACTTACTTGCGTTATATAACTTAATGTTTTTTACGACATTCTTTACAACTAGCCTTCTGTTTTTTGTGTTCACATATTTGTGATCCCCCACACTCTTTACAGTGCGTTCTCTGCCTATTGTGTTCACATATTTGAGTTCCTCCACATTCTTTACAACGATACTTATTTTTATTATGTTCACATATTTGAGATCCTTTACATTCTTTACAACTCGACTTTTGTTTTTTATGTTCACATATTTGAGATCCTTTACATTCTTTACAATAATATTTATACTTTCCATGAATACAAATATAATTATCATTGGTATTATCTTTGGGGATTAACTTAATAATCTCTTCTTCTCTAAATTTTTCTATCTCTTTGATTAAATCTGATTTATACATTCTAGATCTTCCTTTAATTTTCAACTCTTTAGCAATTTTTTTCAATTGTACTAAATATAATTTGTATAGTTGCTCCATTTAATATTACTAAATATTTCTTATCTTTAAATAACAATTTTTTGTAAATTATTAATATCTGATTAAATCTCTGTTTAAAATCTCTGATGATTTCTTGATTATCATTTTTTGTAAATTTTGTAATATTTGATTAAATCTCTGTTTAAAATCTCTGATGATTTCTTGATTAAAAATTTATCAGAAAATTTAGTGAAATTATATGGAGGATATGCAGCTGCGCTCGTGGTGGACATGCGGCTGCGCTCGTGTTAGTACTATTCTACTCTCTTCGACACAAAAGTTTACAAAGGCGAAAGATTTGCACAAAAGTCTATACTAGACATTAAAACTCATTGCAAAGCTTCTGAAACATTTCGGTACACGCATTTCTCGAGTTGCCACCCACCAGGGATCAAAAAGGGCTTCATTAGATAGATAGATAAACTTTATTAATGTGTCAAGGCCACATAGCCTGGGAAAATCCCATACTAATTTGGGGACACAATTAACAAATATAATAATATGTAAAAAGAGAGTTTAAGATGCTATGTCACAATTCAAAACAAACCTCATTGAAAGAGAGTATCCTGAAACCCTTGTTTCAACAACTCTCGCAGAAATTACATTTGAGGAGAGAAAAGCTGCCCTACAACAGAAACGTAAACAAGACACGCGAATCTTGCCTTTTGTCACGCAATATCGCCCATCAGTGCCTAACTTAAAGCAAATACTTATGCAGAACTGGCATTTGATTCAACAACAACCATTGCTTAGAAGAATATTCAAAGATCCCCCTATTGTCTGGTACAAAAGGGGCAGATCCCTAAAGGATATACACGTTAGAGCAAAGCTATAACCGGCTAGTACACGTGGATGGGAGTTGTGCAGGCCTGTCACCCCGTTGTTATCACTTTCCAACCGTATTTTACAGAATTTTAAATTCTGTAATCTCAGAGCATGAGACGCACACCTTATAATTTGTTGGACGCCTGGTAACTTTCCCGTTTCACGACCCATTTGCCATTTGTGTTCCAGTTTGACCGGAATACACCGAAAATACTCAAGCACAAGTAAAACGAAAACACGTGTTGATCGAACTTGAGAGTACGTGTGGGAGTAACCGCACACTTTTGAAAGGCTTTTTGTTTTTAAATCTGAGACCACTTTCCAAAGATAGTTGTCAAAATAATAGAATATCTTATCTTAGGTTTCATTGCACAACGGGCCGCACGCCGTGGTTGATTTCCTGGATTATTTTCGCACAAACCATAGTCAAGTAACCTCGAATTGAACACAGTCACTAAACTTACCACCGGTGGAAGATTGCTATCAAATAATTCTCTTTAAGTTTGTCTTGTTTTTCTCCATGAGAACTGATGCAGTGGTAATTGTTGTTACGGATCTGTCAACGCTTTTTCAGATGCATTGATCGCAACCAGGGTGATTCGCTGCCGTCGCTACAGCCTCTATCGGGGAGCGCGCGTTTTTTATTTCTATTAATATTCTATTTTCATAGTTATTTTTAATTTTTTTTTAAAGAATTAATATTTTATTTATTATTATTTGGTTCCTTTTATTATTATACCCTCGAAATGGGACCCTCGACACTCGACATGTTACACTCGACACTCGACATGTTACCCTCGACACCCGGGGAGTAGTTAACCCTCGAGTTTGGATTCGAGTTCGAGTTCGAGTTGGACTTCGAGTTGGACTTCGAGTTAAAGTTCGAGTTGGACTTCGAGTTGGACTTCGAGTTAAAGTTCGAGGTGGAGTTTTATTTTTACGTTTTAGAAAGTAACATAATAATTCTATGGAAACGGAAGTTGATAATTCAATACTAACCAAGCTTTCTATTGCCAACAGCAGCTCAGAAATATCATTTTGATCTATGATGAAAAGATCACACTTACATTGTATCACCGTGTGCATCCTTCTCCGGCGATGAAAACACCTCTGTAACCTCTGTTTCTTCGCTAAAAAGAGAGGCACATTTCAGCGCTTATTTGCAATTCAAAATTAATCTGTCAACTTCAAATCTTTGTAAAGTAAATTATCCGTACCTGTCCATTTTTGGACCTCCGGCAGAACAAACCGGTCCAGGAAATGTGTTACCCGATTGTGATACAGGACGACCCGACTACGTCTGCGTCACGCGTCACGCCACTCTCACTGTTAACTCTCACTGTCGTTTCGGCACTTTCTCAACGGTAACTGTTTACGTTAGTTGTGCGCCCTTTTTCATGAATCATTGTTGGATTGTGGTTAGCATATACAAGATCTGTGGAAAAGTAATCCTTAACATGCCTTACTTCGTTTGAGCTATCCCCGGTGTTGGGGATGCCCCTCTTTCCCCTTTGCTTTTGACAAGGAGTCTTGCACTTGTTTGTTGTTGTTTCGGTTTTTGTGTGTGTTGTTTCTGTTTTTTTTTAATTTTTTAATTTCAATTTTTAATTTTTATTTATTTTTTATTTTTTTTTAACTCGAAGTCTAACTCGAAGTCCAACTCGAAGTCCAACTCGAAGTCCAACTCGAAGTCCAACTCGAAGTCCAACTCGAACTCGAACTCGAATCCAAACTCGATGTTTCTGGATTCCCCGACACCCGACACTCGACCAAAACCCAGACTCGTAAACAAGCCCGGCGGAGTATTGTGGGGCAAGGGCATTTAGAGACTTTTAAACCATAGTTGCTGTTTGAATTTTCTGTTGAGCTTCAAGTTTTTTTCAGCCCAAAGAAATAGATGTCTTAAAATAGCTCAGAATATAGGTGAATCAATAAACCCTTTCCATTTTTTAAACATTCTCAGAAATGGTAAGGTAATGGATATTAAACAGCCTTTGTATTGTCTAACTTTAGATGAGTTAACACTAACAGGAACACATACTTCCAACGTTTGAGATGGGTAAGTTCTTGATCACAAAAAGCTTAAGCTGTCCTCAGTCAGCGAAATAACAAGTTAATCACTCGGTGACAATGCTGCAGTCCATGACTTGCAGGTTGTTTATGATTTAGTTATTGATGAAGGTGTCACCCAACCTGTCAATCAGTCAGTCAGCCAGCTGGGAAATCAGTCTGTCAACTAGCCAGTCACCCATTCATTTTGCAGGACAGCCAATCAGTCACTCATTAGATAACTTAGCCAGCAAGACAGTCTGTAAGACTGGAAATAACCCAGCCAACCAGCCAGTCAATCAGCCAGCCAGAAAATCAGTCAGTCAACTAGTCTGTGAGTCAGCCATTCAATAAGTTAGCCAGCAAGTCAGTCAGCTGGTCAACAAGTAACCCAGACAGTTGATTAGTTCATTGCCCAACCAGTCAGTCAGCCATTCATTTTGCTGGTTAATCAGTCAGCCAGTCATTCCTGCAGACAGACATTCAGTCAGTAAATCTACAAGACAGCCGGCAAGCTAGTCCGTCAGTCAGTCAGTGAGTCAGTCAGTGAGTCAGTCAGTCAGTCAGTCAGTCAGTGAGTCAGTCAGTGAGTCAGTCAGTGAGTCAGTCAGTCAGTCAGTCAGTCAGTCAGTCAGTGAGTCAGTCAGTGAGTCAGTCAGTCAGTGAGTCAGTCAGTCAGTCAAGTCAGACAGGCAATGAGACAACCAATACAGATCACACGTCAGACAGTCAGTCAGTCAGTCAGTCAGTCAGTCAGTCAGTGAGTCAGTCAGTGAGTCAGTCAGTGAGTCCGTCAGTCAGTCAGTCAGTCATTAGTCAGTCAGTCAGTCAGTCAGTCAGTCAGTGAGTCAGTCAGTCAGTCAGTCAGTCAGTCAGTGAGTCAGTCAGTGAGTCAGTCAGTCAGTCAGTCAGTGAGTCAGTCAGTCAGTGAGTCAGTCAGTCAGTCAAGTCAGACAGGCAATGAGACAACCAATACAGATCACACGTCAGACAGTCAGTCAGTCAGTCAGTCAGACAGTCAGTCAGTCAGTGAGTCAGTCAGTCAGTCAGTCAGTCAGTCAGTCAGTCAGTCAGACAGTCAGTCAGTCAGTGGGTCAGTCAGTCAGTCAGTCAGTCAGTCAGTCAGTCAGTCAGTCAGTCAGTGAGTCAGTCAGTGAGTCAGTCAGTCAGTCAGTCAGTCAGTGAGTCAGTCAGTCAGTCAGTCAGTCAGTCAGTGAGTCAGTGAGTCAGTCAGTGAGTCAGTCAAGTCAGTCAGTCAGTGAGTCAAGTCAGACAGGCAATCAGACAACCAATACAGATCACACGTCAGACAGTCAGTCAGTCAGTCAGTCAGTCAGTCAGTCAGTGAGTCAGTCAGTCAGTCAGTCAGTGAGTGAGTCAGTCAGTCAGTCAGTCAGTCAGTCAGTCAGTGAGTCAGTCAGTGAGTCAAGTCAGACAGGCAATCAGACAACCAATACAGATCACACGTCAGACAGTCAGTCAGTCAGTCAGTCAGTCAGTCAGTCCGTCAGTCACTCAGTCAGTCAGTGAGTCAGTCAGTGAGTCAGTCAGTGAGTCAGTCAGTGAGTGAGTGAGTCAGTCAGTCAGTCAGTCAGTCAGTCAGTGAGTCAGTCAGTGAGTCAGTCAGTCAGTCAGTCAGTGAGTGAGTGAGTGAGTCAGTCAGTCAGTCAGTCAGTCAGTGAGTCAGTCAGTGAGTCAGTCAGTCAGTCAGTGAGTCAGTCAGTGAGTCAGTCAGTGAGTCAGTCAGTCAGTGAGTCAGTCAAGTCAGACAGGCAATGAGACAACCAATACAGATCACACGTCAGAGTGAGTGAGTGAGTGACACTTTATTTAAACTCGGAATTCCATCAATTAATATTGGTTTTCATGAAAGCCGAGTAAGATTAAAAATTTAAACAGAGATTAAAAAGTGGGACAAACTATCAATAACAAGATAATAACATATCAAAGTCAAAAATATTATTATCTTCCAGTCCTCTCTTGAAGGCTGCAAGAGTTTTAGCCGACTTAATTGAATTAGGCAAGGAATTCCACAATTTAGGACCAGCGTAAAGAAAACTCCTTTTCATAAAATCGGTTTTCGGTAATGGTAAATTAATATTTAATTCACTGTTCCTAATATTGTAAGGATTTCTTGCCTCGACTTTGAAAAATCTGTCAATTAAATAGTTTGGGGCTGCACCAGTAGAAATTTTAAACATTTGGGTGGCCTTATGCTGAGCTCTTCGGGTTTTTAAATCAGACCATCCAAGTTCCCTTAAAACATCCTCTGAGCTTACATCATAGGCAGCCCTTAAAATAACCCTACCAGCCCTATTCTGTAATTTTTGTAATCTGGTTGCTAGACCTTTAGATAAATTATCCCATACCAAATCACAATAGTCAAAAGATGGCTGGATAAGGGAATTATAAATAGTTATAAGAGTATCATCATTAACAAATTGCCTTATTTGTCTTAAGCCCCCGATTGCAGATGAGACCTTTTTTGCCACATGGTTAATATGAGTGGACCATGATAAACGATCATCAATATAAACACCAAGAGATTTAGCAGAGTAGACTCGTTTTATACTTGTATCACCTAGTCTGATCTCAGGAGAATAGCCAAGATTGGCGAGATTGTAATTAGAGCCAATAATCAAAAATTCTGTTTTAGTGGTGTTTAAACTCAATTTGTTTGCTAAGAGCCACTGTCTAATATTTTCCAGGTCATGATTTGTACCATTCTGTAATTCAAAATAATTTTTACCAGAAACGGTTAAATTAGTGTCATCTGCAAACATTCTTGGGGTTGAGAAATTTAAGCAATTGGGTAAATCATTGATATATATTAAAAATAACAGAGGGCCGAGAATAGATCCTTGAGGAACACCACAAGGGATATCTGAGAACTCCGAGAGACAGCCATTTAAGTAGCATTTTTGCTTGCGATTAGAGAGATACGAATAAAACCATTTGTGTGCTGTTCCAGAAATACCATACATCTCCAATTTAGCAAGCAAAATGCTATGGTCAACTGTGTCAAAGGCCTTGGCTAAATCAAGAAAGACAACAGAGTTAAGGAAACCATTGTCAATATTGAAGAACCATTCATTAGTAGCATCTAATAACGAAGTAAGAGTAGAATGCAGGGAACGAAACCCAGACTGGCAATTTGATAAAAGGGAATTTACCTTAAGGTAGTCATATAGCTGATTATAAATGATTCTTTCAAAAAGCTTAGCAATAACAGAAATGACCGATATAGGTCTGTAATTGTTAAGATCATCAGTGTTATCTTTCTTATGTATTGGGGAGACTTTAGCATACTTCCACTGATCAGGGAAGATACCACTCGTTATAGAAGCATTGAAAATTAAGCTTAAAGAATGCGATATTACAGGAGCAGCCTCCTTTAATAATTTACTTGTTATACCATCTAATCCAGTTGCCTTGGCAACATCTAATTTGTTTATTAAGTCGAAAACGCTCTTAGCTGTAATGGACTGTAATTTAAAATCACAGTCAACTGACTTAAGATAATCAACAAAGCTATAATCAGAGTTGGACAACGATGAAGCAAGCTTAGTTCCAACGGAAGTGAAATGAGAGTTCATTAGCTCACAAATTTGTTGAGAGTCGGTCACTGCAACATCATCAATCTTAATGCTATTAATACCTCTGCTTTTGGCATTACGACCCATTAATTCATTTAATGTCTTCCAGATTGCACGAGGGTTGCCAGAGTTTGAGTCAATATTGGATTTATAATAATTAGCTTTAGTCTCCTTTATAATGCAATTTGTCTTATTTTTGACTTTCTTAAACTTAATCCAGTCATCTTGATTGCTAGTCTTTATTGCTTGTTTCTTAAGGCAATCCCTCTCTATAATCAGTTTACGAATTTCAGAATTTATCCAAGGTGAATTCTTATTACGCACTCTTCCAGACTTAATGGGTGCATGTTTATTAGCTACTGTAAGGAATAGTTCTTTCCATTTGGCCCACATAAGGTTGGGATCTGAATAATCAGCTAATATTTCCCAAGGCAGTTGACTCAGGTCCTCTTTAAAACTACTAGAGTTAAATTTCCTGAAGCTTCTGTAAGTAATATACCTATGCTTAAATTTAGTAGGAACTGAGATTTTTCTAATTACATAAACAAGGCTGTGATCACTAATTCCCAAGTGGATAATGCCACTGTCAACTATATGCTTGATATTATTAGTATATATAACATCGATTAACGTCCTAGAAGACTCAGTAATGCGTGTGGGTTCTTTTAACAGCTGGTGCAGCTGGAAAAGCTCCGCAATATAGTTGAGATTTCTGGTGTTACTATTAGGATTAGATGCCAATAAATTACAATTTAAATCACCCATCAAAATAATTTCATTTCCAGAAGAATCTAATTTGGCAATAATGTCTTCTAGTAAGGTGAAGAAAGTATTATCTGAGCTGGGTGGTCTGTAACAACATAAAACAGAGAAAGACTTACAATTTTCTTTCTTAATATCTAAGCATAAGGCCTCAATGTTATTAGGATCAACAATAGAATGAAGATTAAATTCAATACTATGCTTTATATAAATACAAACACCCCCTGCATGCCTTTTTCTGTCTCTCCTGATAATGTTATAGCCCTCGATCATCACAAGTGAATCTGGTACCAGTTGGTCGAGCCTACTCTCATTAATGGCGAGTAAGTCAAGATCTTCAATTTGCATAAAGATCCTAAGTTCATCAATATGTTTAACAAGACTAGCTATATTGAGAGAAGCCATTTTAAAACCCCTTTTCCTAGGGATTCTCCCCTTGGGTCTGGTTTCAACGGAGGCAGACTTTGGCAAAGCAGAATTTGTAGGATTTAATTCCCTAGGAGCCCAAGATTGATCATCCCTCAAAGAACATCAATTGACTTTAAGATAATTAATCATGTTTTTAATTAAAAAACCATGGCCTTTCTTGTTTAGGTGTAAACCACCATTGTTAAGGCATGGATCATTAATATTTTTGTGATCAATAAAGTTCCAGCTTCGTTGAGTTGCAAAGCTCTTCAGGATCTTGTTTGTTTCTTCAATCTTAGGTTTGAACGCCTCACTATCCTTCCTAGTAATTAAGCTAGATATGGTTACCTTTGTCTGAGGCGATTCCTTTTCAATGAACGTGGCAAGATCTACAATTTTTTCGGCGATGTGCCTAGCAGAATCCGCCTCAGGGATGTTATTAGTTCCAACATGCAAAATGACTTCGTCTGGCTTCTTCTTGATAGTTGGAATCGCATAATGCCACATATCATCAACTGAACTACCAGGAAAACACATGGAGACCACACGAGTGGCTTTCGACATTTTCCAACCTTGTAAGTTTTTAGTCATCGAATCGCCAAGAATAATAACTGATTTTTTAGGCTTCGATTCAGGCGGATTATCTTGGGGCATGTTTCTAACAGCTGCAGTCTCGGTAGGCGACGACTTCTTCTCTTTGTTCTTCTTGGGATTAGAAGAAACTTCGATCCAAGGAATATTCTCAGTAGGAATATTCTCAGTAGGCGGCGACGTCGTGCCAGCATTAATGTGACCTTTGACATGAGGTGTTGCTTTTAATTGATCTTCTTGAAGAAGCCTAAGTGCTGTTAAAAGGCTATCTCTTTCCATTTCAAGCAATTTGTTGGCTTTAGTTTGATCCCTTAGTTCAGATTTTAAACTAATAATTTCCTCCTTTAGATCCCTGATAGAATATGAAGGATCATTCCTGCCCTGGTCAGTCGATGAAGACAACGACGACGGGTCGAGGTTCGAAAATTGAGCAACTCGCTTCGACAGCTCAGCGATGGAATTCTTCATGGAGCTTAGCTCGTTTAAAACTGAGTCACAACTGCATTTATGCAGAGGAGAAACATTTTCCTCAAAAGTAGTGATAGAAACTGAAGATGGGAAGGTATCCTCACCATAAGAAGTAGCAAATGGAATCGAAGAAGAAGGTGAAGCTTCACCATTAGCGGCGGCCATGTTGGAATTAACGCTGTCTTGTAATTCAATTTGCGGTTTCAGGTTGACGACTCGAAGCATCTTTTCTCTGAAACGTGCATGTCCAGCGCCTTGAATTAGGAGAGTTTTAGTAGCCGTATACCATTTGACTATCACATCTTTGGCTTTGTAGGATATAAGATTGTGAGTATGATCTTCCGCAGTTGTTACTGAACATTCGTCGATCTCATCCAGAATGAATCGAATAAAGTTACTCAAAACGTCGCCCGAACCAGACCATTTTAGCTGGTTTTTAGCAGTGTTATAGCCTAAATGCTGTTGATAAATGTTAAGAGCATCTGGAGACGATAAGTGAGACATTTTCGTCCAATTTTCACAAAATTTCGCGGAGCAAGTAAATACACGTGTATCCAATATGGCGTCACGAGAGGGCCAGTCAGTCAGTCAGTGAGTCAGTCAGTCAGTCAGTGAGTCAGTCAGTCAATTAGTGAGTCAGTCAGTCAGTGAGTCAGTCAGTCAGTCAGTCAGTCAGTCAGTCAGTGAGTCAGTCAGTCAGTCAGACAGTCAGTCAGTCAGTCAGTCAGTGAGTCAGTCAGTGAGTCAGTCAGTGAGTCAGTCAGTCAGTCAGTCAGTCAGTCAGACAGTCAGTCAGTCAGTGAGTCAGTCAGTCAGTCAGTCAGTCAGTGAGTCAGTCAGTCAGTGAGTCAGTCAGTCAGTCAGTCAGTCAGTCAGTAAGTCAGTGAGTCAGTCAAGTCAGACAGGCAATGAGACAACCAATACAGATCACACGTCAGACAGTCAGTCAGTCAGTCAGTCAGTCAGTGAGTCAGTCAGTGAGTCAGTGAGTCAGTGAGTCAGTCAGTCAGTCAGTGAGTCAGTCAGTGAGTCAGTCAGTGAGTGAGTGAGTGAGTCAGTCAGTCAGTCAGTCAGTCAGTCAGTCAGTCAGTCAGTGAGTCAGTCAGTGAGTCAGTCAGTCAGTCAGTGAGTCAGTCAGTGAGTCAGTCAGTGAGTCAGTCAGTCAGTGAGTCAGTCAAGTCAGACAGGCAATGAGACAACCAATACAGATCACACGTCAGACAGTCAGTGAGTCAGTCAGTCAGTCAGTCAGTGAGTCAGTCAGTGAGTCAGTCAGTGAGTGAGTCAGTGAGTTAGTCAGTCAGTCAGTCAGTCAGTGAGTCAGTCAGTCAGTCAGTCAGTCAGTCAGTGAGTCAGTCAGTCAGTCAGTGAGTCAGTCAGTCAATTAGTGAGTCAGTCAGTCAGTGAGTCAGTCAGTCAGTCAGTCAGTCAGTCAGTCAGTGAGTCAGTGAGTCAGTCAGTCAGTCAGTCAGTGAGTCAGTGAGTGAGTCAGTCAGTGAGTCAGTCAGTCAGTGAGTCAGTGAGTGAGTGAGTCAGTCAGTCAGTCAGTCAGTGAGTCAGTCAAGTCAGACAGGCAATGAGACAACCAATACAGATCACACGTCAGACAGTCAGTCAGTTATTCGGCCATCTAGTCAGTCAGGCAATCAACCACAAATCAGTCTGTCAAACAGTCAGTTAAACAATAAAGTAATCAGCAAGTCAACCAGCCAGCAAGCCAGTGAGCGAATCATTCTACAGTCACTCGACCGAGTCAACGATTAAGGCAGTAGAAATAAGACGAACAACTACTGCCATTCTTGCAATCAGTTCAAGAGTTATTCGTTGAAAAAGTGTTATAATTATGTTTTTCCAACAGACATAGATGATGAAGGATTCGACCTAATTCAGCCAACTCTGATTCAACAGTTGAAGAGCATCTTAGATCAGTATCCAGACGATGGGCAAATTCTTAAGGTAACAAAGACTAAGACTGTGCACTGCGTATTCGGGTGCGTTCCTTTTTTATAATTCAGATCAAGATTTGTGGTCCGAGATCACATGGATCGTGGTTCGTCAACGAAACCAATAAACCATTGTACAGGGTGGATTCATCGGTTTCTTTGATGCGTCATGTTCCGAGCGATCTCGGATCACAAATCCTGATCTGGATCGTACCTAAGGAACGCACCCTTAGTGTTATTTAACAGCCTGTGGTTACTACTCGAAACTGATCGTCACGGAGCTGTTGAGCATTACGTCGGTTCTCAGTGAGTTAGTATCAGGCCTGTGATTCTCGAAAGACGTTTTGGGCTTGAAAAGCCAATAGTAAGAACAAATAGCGCGTAATCGATTAAGCTGCCGATAGCTTGGCAAATTGATAGAAAATCAAACGTTGGGATTGTAACACATCTCTAGAAGTGTGATGTCCAGTACTGCAACATACGCTTTACATGTTTTGCCAGAGAAGTTGCACGAATCATTAACTAGAGTAACAGCACTTTTACTTGGATTTAAGATTAAAACTGACAATGTTCTGCTTAACAGGAGTTAATTCAAAACGCCGAAGATGCAGGTGCAAAAAGAGTGAAGTTCCTACACGATAAACGAAGTTACCAAACATCGCGACTCCACAATGAAGGCCTCGCTCAGTTTCAGGTGATGCAGTGGGACTAGTGATCCGTGCAGTAAACTCTCTCCACCAAGTCACGCCCATCAAAATAATTCAATAAAGGGCTGGCAAATCAGTATTCTGTCACCTAAGAAATTTCGCATTAGACACCCTTGTGGGTTTTAAATATTAGGTTCATAGTTTTAATTCAGTTATTTTGCTTGTGACGATATTTACCCAGTTTATCTATTGGACTTTGTAACCAGCTCGGTAACTAAGCTGCAATGAGTTTTAACTTATTTTTTTTTATTAATATCATATTAGGGACCAGCTCTTTATGCCTACAATAGCGCGCGGTTCAGCAAGGAGGACTGGAGAGGAATCCGCATGCTGTGTGACAGTATCAAGGTCAAAGACCCAATGAAGGTTGGCCGGTTTGGCTTGGGTTTCAAGTCGGTGTTTCACGTGACAGGTATAGTGGTGTCCTTGAATTATGATGGTATGAAATTCTGAAATGGTAACTGAAAAAGTGATTAGTCTCGTATGGCTTAAAATATTGTACAGTGCAATCTCTATAAAGCGGCCACCCTCGGGACTTTGAAAAGTGGCCGCTTAGTAAAAGTTGGAATAGAGGTATTGGACAGAAAAAACGGTCAACGTGGTTTATTGACTGTATATAGCAAAATGCTTTCGAAGAGAGTTAAATACGTGAAGATACATTCAAAGAAATCTATTTTTCACGCAAGTAGTCGGCCCAAAATCGATTGCAGTTCAAAGCCTTTGATTAGTGAAAGATTTCCACGTTTATACATTTTGCGGCTTGTAACTTGTCATCACAATGGAGATTAAACTGCAGTTCTTGTTGTTATCAGTTATTACTTGTATTCTTATTGCCGTGTTCCTGTCACCATTTCGATCGAAAAGATAATTTACTGGCCGCTTAATTAAGGTTAAAAAAACTAAATAATGACCAAAACAATAAAGAGTGACCAAAAAAAGGAGGCCGCGCCCGCTTAATGGAGGTGGCCGTTAAATAGAGATATCGAGTACAGCATTTTAGTGACAATTAATTCGGGACTGCAGAGACTGGCGGGTGGTCGCTTAATTATAGAGGTCGCACTGTATTTTCATAGAGTTTCTTGTACAATAATTATATACGTACAAGAAGCAGAAAAACTGTGCAACAGCTGACTTAACATATAATTTCTAAAAGACCCCAGAAGGGAATCAAGTCGTACGAGATTTTACAAGATTTTTCCCTCTGGTTTCTGCTGTACACAAACAGAACGTTTCAGTGATTCAAGCTTCTCGTGTGAAACCAGCAACAATTTTTATTATTGTTCAGGTCCGCTGTCACCCAAAGGTCGTTTTAATGACAAAGACAGCAGGGATCACATGTAAAGCATTATGAAGACGTCGGAAAGAAGGGCACCAAATAGTAGCGTCACTTAAAACAGCTATACTTTCTCAACTGCATCACGTTTTGTTCCTTTATCATTCCTTGTATGGTTTGGTTTTGATAGGTTGGTGATCAAATATAGAATATCGGGCTACTTTATAAACCAATTAAAAGTAGGTTCCCTCAACAAGAAGTGAGTTGTCTTTTGGATGCTTCTTTCTTCAGATCTGCCAAGCATTTTCAGCGATACACAAATTGGTGTGATTGATCCTCACGAAGAGCACTTTGCAGACAGACGAAACCGGCGAACAGGTTACCACTGGAGACTTCGGGAAGACAGAGAAACGATGAACCAGATACCAGACCAGTTTCTTCCTTACAAAGGAATTTTTGACAGTACAGATGATGTCTTTGCGCAAGGATCGTACAATGGGACTTTATTTCGATTTCCTTTGCGTACTAAGCCCTCAGAGCTCTCACAGACACTTTACTCTGATGATAAATTGCGCGCGCTTTTCGAGAGTTTCATGGCCGACGCCCACTTGGTGCTCCTGTTCTTGCAGCATATTGAATCCATCGAGCTGTACGTTCGGGACGAAAGCGAACTTGAACCAAGAAGACTCTTTCAGGTGAAAATCGCCGATGATAGTCTACAGATGGTTCAAACGAAAAGGATGGAGTTCAAAACCAAGATCGGAACTGGTGAAGTGATGCCCGAAGCTGTGACTGCGACTTTTCCGATCTCAGTAGAAACACGGAAATTTAATATTTTTTCAGGTCAAGAGGTTGTCGAGGCCAAGGAGCGATATACGTTTCTTGTGTCGAACTACTTCTGTGGGGGAGAAATTTCTTCAGACTTCAAGAAGTTGGTGACCGACAAGGAGCTCAGTTACTTGCCATGTGTGGGTGTTGCCATGCCAACAGATCCCCACCCCACACCTGAGATTCAAGGTCATGTTTTCTGCTTTCTACCACTGCCAGTACAAAAGAAGAGCTTGACCGGTTTGCCTGTGCATGTAAATGGGTTTTTTGCTTTGAGTCAAAACAGACGCCATATCAAGTCCCCTAGTGCAGAACAGGAGGACCGAGAACGGTCAGGTGAGAAACTGACTGATAAGTCTTTGCTGTGGAACAAGTGTCTCCTCGAGGAAGCTATACCTAAAGCCTACTGCAATCTATTAATGCAGGCCATCACTGAAAGGAGCTTTAATGCACAGACTGAGGCGATATTTAGGTAAGTGAAACATTCACCTTTTACGGGATGCAACATGATATTGATATGAATCATCACAGGAAAAGCATTTTGGTTGTTAATGATGCTATGTTCACAATGTCGCAAGGGCGGTATAATTAAAAACCCTAGCTGTTAAAAGTACTCTCTTTTCCTCTCTTCTCTACTTACAGAGCATGGCCTGATGTTCAGAGTGTCGACCCCAACTGGAAGAAGACGTTGAGACCTGTGTTTGAAATGCTTTTCGCCAAGGAGGTCATTTACACCTCTGCTCACGGGGGAAAATGGCTCAAAGTTCAGGATGCAATCTTTGACAAGCTCTCAGTCGAAGACCCAAAGACGTTGATTGTTGACGTACTTTTGTCCGCTGATCAAAATGTCGTGTGCTTACCAAGTCATGTTCTAGGTGCCATCGATAAGTACTGGAGCAGTGTTTTTTCTACGATTACTCCACCACTGGTAAGAAAAACACTCAAGGACTCTCCATCATGCTACAAGAATCGAACAGGGTCTGAAAAGAGGCAGCTTCTCAAATTCACACTCAAAGATGAAAACCATCCGGAACTTATTGGTTTGGAGCTGTTGCCAGTCAGAAATGGCGACTTCACGTCGTTTTTAGGAGCCGGACGTGCCGAACCCATATATATTTCTTCCACAGTGCATCCGCAAGAGCTTTTGCCAGGTTTACAACATCGGTTTGTGGACAAGAGCGTCGATAGGGAAACTGCTGGGCTCTTAGAACATGTGGCCAATCAAGGTAGGGAGGTTCATTGCAATAAAACCACTGTATTACAGTAAACTCACATGAAACGCCTTCTGCATAGATGAATTCAAATGCTCATTAGTTAGAAGTGAGCATTAATTTTGAATTCATGTTTTTAAAAATCCTCAGTAACTAGGGATTTAAGATTAAATAGATAAATTTCTTTGATTTAATTTCCCGTTCCTTATTTTCACTTTTGCTACATATGCAGGATGTGAAATATCTGCAATACAAATTTACAGTCAGCATATTGTGGAACAGCTAGCGAAAATTCCCTTGACTGCTTCATAGGAGTACAGTATAACAATTTTTTTTCGGTTGCGTTATTGCCAATATTTTAGGAGAAAATGTGCATTATGTCTCCTTCAGGACACACGCATTTACGTCATCTTTGCAAAGGCGACGTAGTTTCTCTGCTACCGAGAGCTTTACCACCAGATTGGAGTCAAGGAACCGAGGTGCTTTGGTACTACTTTGACAGTAAACAGAATCACCCACCGGATAGCTGGCTTGAGTTAGTTTGGGAATATCTAAGGAAGAATTTCACTACTGCAGTTGATCTAAGCAGGTTTTGAAATCTTCCTGTGATTCCTCTCGACATGTCCTCACATCCTGTCTCCTTGACAATACTCAGTCAGCCGTCCAGAGTTATTGTTAGGAAGCTGAACGACGATCGCCTCGATGACGATTTAGTTGAGGTATTGAAGCTTCTTGGAGTGGTCGTCATACAGGATTTTCCTCCTTTCTTGGGACTTCACCCGGCTGTTCTGGAAAACTTTGTTCATCCGCCATCTGTTTACGGTGTGATTAGTGCTTTGATGGTTGCTTCATCTCAAATGGATGAAGGTATGCACTCGGCAATTTTGCTAAGCAAGGTGAGCAGCGCTGGAAAACGGGCTTTGCGATCATTCCTTGCAAAAGCCTCGACCCTTAAAAGCGCTGTAAAGCAATATCTGGCCCAACTTCCACTTCTCGAGACCACTTCCACGAGATTCGTGCCAAAGCTAGAAGGCCTTTGTGCACCTTCTATTGAGGCTTTTCCAGTGCAACCAAAGAAAGAGCTTATCAGCATTGAGGAAGAAAACTGCAAGAGGTTTGCACGCTTGTTGGACGTTAAGCAGCTGCAGGTGACCGAATTTTTGTGCGAAATACTGTTTCCAGAGATCAAGGATAGACACTTTTCTGAAGACGAAATCGACAAGCTCATGACCTACATAATTGATCGATTTTCAGTTTACAACAGTGAAGATTCAAGATACAAGAGGGAATTAAGCCTTCTACCATTTGTCCCAAAACATTCAGGACGTGTAACGGCCTCAGAACTTTTTGATCCTAGAAACGAGACGCTGAAGAAACTCTTCTCCAATGAAGATGTTTTTCCAGCTGGTGACTTTTGCAACAAACAATTGGTGCTCGTGCTTCTTAAAGATCTCGGTCTCAAGGGCGAGAGCGACGTCTCCGGGCAAGACCTTTTCAAAACCGCTGGGAAAATACAGAGCGTGTCCTTTTCTTTCGGTGAAATGAAGTCGAAAGCTCTTATGACATTTCTTCATAATTATCCTGCAAAACTACACGAGTGGGTTTCTGATGAACCACTTGGAACATTGTTGAAGAAGATTTCATGGGTATTAAGATTGAAAGAGAGGCCTCAAAGGCTTCCTCACAGTCTTCCCTTCTGGACAGAACCGGAAAATGAGAGACGATTCTACAAACCCGTAGAGCTTATCAGCAGCCAATACATTTTTCTCCTTGGAAGCGTAAAGCCAGTTGTCGAGTTAGAAGCGTCAAGTCCAGTGGCTGAGTACTTTGGGTGGCAGAAGTCTCCGGAAGTAACAGATGTTATAGCACAACTACAAGTGGTGACTAGATGCTACAGCAAGGACGAAAAACCTTATTACATGGTCATAGTAGAAGAGATATATTCATACTTAAGTAAAGCAAACACGGATGGCGTTAAGCAACGATACCAAAGTCTCGGAGTTAAAGAATGGGTATGGAATGGGAATGGATTTTCCTCCCCTAAACTTGTCCTTGCTAGCAAACCACAGATTGACCTTTCACCATACATCTTTACAATCCCCACAGAGGTAAGCAGATACTCCGAGCTCTTTTCCAACTTTGGAATGCGCGCAGAGTGTGATGAAGTTCTTTTGCTCCAAGTCCTCGGTATGATAAAAACGAAACATGACAGTGGACAAAATATCAGCGCGTCAGAGGTAAAACGTGATCTTCAGTTATCCATTGATATCTTGAATGAAGTAAAACCAGATTCCGACGGTGAGCTTTCCCTTCATTTGCAAGAAATGATTCTTATCCCAACTTTAGTGGAAGATGATTCGCGTGTGAGGCTGGAACCGGTGGAAAATTGTATGTATTGTGAACACGAGTGGCTTAGAAGGGACAACGATGATGAAGATATTGGCTACTTTTATGTATACCCCAACATCCCTAACAGTACAGCCGACAGGCTAGGTGTTCCAACCCTCGCGAATCGAATGCTCGACTCCGATGAACTGTCTATAGGAGAGGAGTTTGGACAAGAAGAGAGACTCACTCGCAGGCTTAACAGACTTTTAGAAGATTACACCGATGGATTTGCCGTACCAAAAGAGCTTATTCAAAATGCAGAAGATGCCGGAGCTACCGAAGTAAAATTCCTCTATGATGAAAGAACCAATAAGGAAGCCATGACCTGTCTAATCGACGAACCAATGAGAGAATGCCAAGGCCCTGCTCTGTGGGTTTACAATGATGCGAAGTTCCAGGATAAAGATTTTGAGAACATCACAAAATTAAATGGTGGCACAAAGGAAAGTGACACAGAGAAGATTGGTAAGTTTGGATTGGGTTTTAACGCGGTTTACAATTTGACTGATGTTCCAAGCTTTGTAAGCAGAAACTACATTGCCATCTTTGATCCCCATACTCTCTACCTTGGCAAAGCGATCAAGGACAAGGGGAAACCAGGAATAAGGATTGACACTAACAAGAACGTGAAGAGATTGAGAAAGTTTAGAAACCAGTTTAAACCATTCAATGGCATTTTTGGTTGCGATCTTCACCTTGACAAAGAAGACAATTCCTTTGATGGAACTCTGTTTCGTTTTCCCTTGAGAACAAGAGAGCAAGCCATAAAAAGTGAAATTAAACAACTATATTATGACGACACACAAATGCGAGAACTGCTGGAAATTTTCATCCGTGGTGCAAGACCGTTGCTTCTCTTTACGCAAAATGTTCGTCAAGTCAGCATTCTAAGCTTGACAAATGCACAGAGTGAATGTGTGGAGCCCAAGTTGATTTTCCAGGTTAGCAAAACATTGAATACAATTTTGAGAGAGTTGCCAGTCCCAGTTACCCTACCATTCGCTGCAGAAAGACTCAGCGGGGCAGATCAAGACCTTTTGCGGCAGTGCAACTTCCTGCGAGCAACTTCCTCTGAAGTGGCGAAATGTACTTCATCTAAGAGTTTGCTTAGTTCCTCAATGACCATTGATATGAAGTGTAGCCTCACAGAAGACGGCAAGAACTTCTTCTCTGGGAACTCTCAAGTGTGCGATTCCGAGACCTGGATTGTTGCTTCTTCAATGGGGAAGGGTGAAGCATTACAATACACCAGGAAAGACTGCACACTTATTCCCGCAGCAGGAGTGGCTGTGCAAGTACTTCAAGGAGCGTTTGAGGGATTGTCACCAGCACCTATTACAGGTAGTGGAGATAAACAACTTCAAAGTGCCACTCTGTTTTGCTACCTACCGCTTCCAATTCGCAGTGGACTGCCTGTCCATGTTAATGGCGCCTTCGCAATTGCCTCTAACAGGCGTCACCTTGCCCTGAAAACTGACGATGACAAGATGTGTATTGGAGTTGAGTGGAACAGTGTTCTCTTCCAAGATTCCATTTGCTCGGCATATTTAGATCTTCTTGAAGACATCAAAAGAAGTGGAGCGCGTTGTCAAGACACGTTTTATTCATTGTGGCCAAGGAGCTGCGAAATTGAGGTACAGTGCAAGGCTTTGCTGGAATCGTTTTACAGGGCCATTGCCGCCGGAGATCGTTCCCTTTTCACAGATGGAGAACGATGGGTAGATTTGAACAAAGTAGTCTTCCTTCACCCTGATCTACGTGTGCATCCACTGATAGGGAAGGAATCTTTGGAAGTTCTTAAGGTTTTAGCAAAAGAAAACGAAGTTGTTGTTGATCTCCCCAGTGCCATTTTTGAGTCGTTTGAAGATTGTGGTCTAAAAGAAGAAGTCCGGAACAGATGCTATGACAAGCAGAGACTGTTCCGTGATCTCTTTTTTTCGAGCATTTTGTCTGTTCCACCTGACCTGAGAGACGCTTTGACTTTGTATGCCCTGGACGATACTGGAGGAGAATTGGACGACCTTCTAAGAAATTACGCCTGCATTCCTTCATGTCCTAATGGTGAAAGGCTTAAGCGTCCCGGGGAGCTTATCAGTCCAGGGAAAAAGGTAGCGTCTTTGTTTTCCCCAGACGATGAAAGGTTTCCCTATGGTTCCCAGGAAACATTCTTAAGCACCTTTCGTGTTGCCAAACTCGAACAACTTGGTATGCTGACGGATGACTTACCATGGGATCAAGTGGCAGAAAGGGCGGAAAGTATCAGCAAACTGCATGCTCTCGATAGCTATGCAGCACTTAAGCGAGGAATAGCATTGATAACGTTTTTAAAGCGTAAGCTCTGTTGGGAAATTAGTAAGACACCTGTTATTCCCGAGGCAATTCGAGAGCGGATTTTGGAGGCTAAATTCCTTCCAATTCTAAGAAAGCCGGAACAATTTCCTCTCTCGTGGAAAGGCAACGATTTCCAGAATGGGTCAGACATTTTGGTAGCGCCCAAGAATGTTTTTATGGAAAATTTCAAATACCTGGTTTGTTGCAGTGAGCTGTTGGTTTCTGTGGGCATTCCAAAGGATGTCAAGGGGTTTCTGAAGCTAGACCAGAAGCTCCCAAATTTGATTCATGTAAAATGCCAACTGAGTAATGCTATGGAAACTGCACTTGACAGAACAGATGTTGTCGGATGGAAGGAGGTTAAAGAAGTGTGTAACGCAGCCTACTCTTACGTACAAACTATATTAGATCAGGAAGAAGATCAGATAAAACATTATCTTCATGGGAAGAAGTTCATCCTTATTGAGACACATTTCGTATCTGCTAGTCAAGTGGCTTTTGATCTCGATCCTGATTGCTCTCCATACCTTTTCCGGCTTCCTTTTGACCTTGCCAAGAGGTATCACAGGCTCATGCAGGTAACAGGCGTGAGACAACTGTTCGAGGCATACGACTTCGTTGCCGCTTTGAAGCAACTGAAAGAGGAATTCGGAGAAACCAGGCTCAACGAATCGACTATTAGAATAGCTAGGAACATGGCAGATCTGTTGGTGAAATCCGTCAGTACTCGCAACTCTGATTCTGAAGACCTACTAGAGAAACTAGGGGTTGTTTTTCTTCCTGACACCGAAGGCCTTATGCGACAATCAACCGAGCTGTGCATCAAGGACTGCCCATGGATAGAAGACGACAGTGGTGCCCACTTTGTACATGAAACAATTTCTTGGAAAACGTGTCTTAAGTTAGGCGTGAAAACAAGACGGGAAGAGGCCCTTCGAGATCATTCAATCGGAATCGCTTTCGGTCAGAAAGAAAAATTGACCAAACGCATAAGTCGTATCTTGGAAGGCTATCCAGGAGAAAAAGATATTTTGAAGGAACTTATTCAAAATGCTGATGACGCACAGGCGAGTGAAATTTGTTTCATTAAAGACCCTAGACACCACCCACAGAACAAAGTGTTTGAGGAGTGTTGGAAACCTTTACAAGGACCTGCTTTGTGTGTCTACAACAACAAACCCTTTACCAAAGCAGACATTGTAGGCATTCAGAATCTTGGAGAGGGTAGTAAGGGAGACGATCCTAACAAGACTGGCCAGTATGGTGTTGGTTTTAATGCGGTGTACCATTTGACTGACGCACCTTCATTTAAGTCCACCGGTGAAGAAATTGGAGATGTTTTGTGTGTTTTTGATCCACATTACAAATACGTACCCGGTGCAAGTTTCAGGGAGCCCGGAAGAATGTTTCGCAACACCGAGACGCTTAAACGCGTTTTTCCTGATGTTTTTCTTTGCTATCTTGAGGATAAATTTTCAACGAAAGATGCTACGATGTTCCGCTTCCCTCTGAGAAGTTTTCAGATGGCTAAGGAAAGCGAAGTTTGCAAAGAGGCCGTAACAGTTGAACAACTGGAAAAAATGATGGAAACGCTCAAGAAAGAGTTATTTGAAGTTCTCTTGTTCGTTAACAACATCAGGAAAATCTCTCTTTACGATCTACAGGAAGGAAATGGGAAATGTGTGAATACTTACTCAGTCGAGGTCGAAATGTCAGAGGAAGACGCCATACAAAGGCAGGACTTCACCAATCACGTCAAACGCTTTGGAAAAACAGTGAAGGAGACAAGCAACATTTGTCTTCCAGAAATTGAGGTAAAGAAGTGTTTCTACACTTTGCACCTTAAAGATAGTGATGGCAACGAAGAGTCTTGGTTCATTGTCCAGCAGATTGGATTTGAGGGCCCAGTTAACGAGCGCATTAAGAAAGCATTCAGCAGACAAGAGTTGGGGATGCTTCCCAGAGGTGGTGTTGCTTGTCGTCTGGAACGAAAATACAGAAGCGGCGATAGAATGGGCAGTGAAGGTAAAGCTTTTTGCTTTCTTCCTCTTCCATTCAACACAGGTCTACCAGTCCATATCAATGGTCATTTTGCACTTGATCACGAAGCCAGAAGAAGTCTGTGGAAAACTGACGAAAGCGATTTACGTAATGATTGGAACAAGGTTTTGCTGCAAGACGTGATAATGTCGTGTTATGTAACTCTACTGGACAAGATCCGTACCTTTCTTCAACTGCCGCTTGGTCAAGAATCGAGCTGCAGCAAGCACGAGGCCCTTGAAAGTATTCGCAAGTATGAAAGGCTATTTCCACAGCCTCCATTTAAAGACTCTTATTGGAAGACACTGGCTGTTTCTGTTTATCAGCAGATAAGCAAAAAGGAATTAAAGTTACTTCCCGTAGTGCGAAATACATCAACAGACGCCAATAGTCAATTGAATGGTAATGAGGAGGTTGTGGAAGTCCATCTTAAGTGGCATCCTCCCACTGGTACCGGTGAGAACAAGGCATTCTTCAATAACCTTGAAGAGGTCGGTTGCTTTGCGCCACTGATAAGCAAGATACAGAAACGGAGGAAAGGAGGATTATGGACAAATCAGCCTTCGAAAACATTCTAGTTGATAGTGGCTTCAACTTGGTTGCCATGTCATTGTCTATTTGTAAGGCCTTTCAGGAGTCTAAAGTTGACACTTGTTGCATCTCACCCGAGTCTGTCATGAAGTTTCTGCAAACATTCCGCAATCAACATCCCCTTTGTAACATAGGTCAGATTCCTTGTAGTGTAGAGGAGAGCAAGTTCAAAACTACGCAGGGTGTAATAATTGCGCTTAACTATTGCAAAGATGCAAGCAATTTCTTGGAGAACCTGGCTGGCTCGCCGCTTCTTCTTACGCAAGACAACTGTCTTAGAGAATTCGATGTGAAAGATCCAATATTTCTATCCCAGTACCATGATGTTTTACCTGGCTCCAAAGATTTGTTTGTCCATGAGGCCGTACGGCGGAAAATTTTCTGTGAAAAAGAAAGTCGTGAAGTCCAAGTATTTAAACCGTTTGATGTCACAGCATTTGCCAACAATTTGTGTCAGACTCTTTCTCTGGAACTTTTTGGTTCAGCCAAATGCGTCGCCTGGTTTCCAGATGGCGAAAGCATCCCAAACAAAAGGTGGATATCAAGAGTGTGGAGTTTCCTTCGTCAAACCACAAAGGGGCAGTCAGGTCAATCAAACATCCTCAATAAAGACCAAGTAAAAGAATTACTGTCGCCCCTATCTGATTGGAGCCTTCTGCCGGTCACTGAGACAACCTACAAAAAACAGGCACAGCATGGAGAGTTCTTTGTTGCTGCGGTGCAAAATCCGAAGGAAATCAAGCATTTTCTGGTTCCCCTGATGTTAGCACAATCCATTCTCGATATCACACGTGCTGACACTGACAGTGAGAAACTGATCGAGATTGTACACAGCCTTGGTCTGCTGGAGCTGAATGTTGCAGTGATGTGTTACGATTTCGGTCGTTTTGCTTTTGACTTAGTAGTGACACAGAACATTCCCCATTCGCTTGTTTTGTCACTTGACCAAAAGATAAAATCAGCCCCTTTCGTCCTTGAAGGTAAATTGAATGAGAGTCAATGCAGGTTCCTCTTGAACTATTTCAGCAAAAACGTCAAGTGCTTCAAACATGAACACAGGTGTATACTGAAAAAACTGCCTTTTTTCCCTGCAACACGTGGTGGGCTTATCAGGCTCGATAATCGTAGATCTCGGGTTCTCCCGTTCGACATACCTCGCAAGGGAATGAAAGAGTTGGAATGCAAACTAGGTATTTTCTTTGTGGAGTCATGGCCAGATATGCGAGAGCTTTATGAATTTCTTGAATTTAAATTCGTCTCTTCTGCTGACCTATACTGCAATTTTATTTTGAAATACTTTGATGTCTTTGATGCAGAAGCAAGATTGGCTCATCTTACGTACATTCGTGAATTTCGAGATGCCACAGAAGAAAATGAAAAACAGAGAATTTTGAACTCTTTGAGGAACGTGAAATTGCTTCAAGCTAAGGATGGCTCTCTGAAAGTTCCTTCGTGTTTTTTTGATCCTGAAAACGATGTATTCAGTACCATGCTTTCAGAAGACAAGTTTCCGTTGGCCCCTTTTGACTCAGAAGATTGGTTGCCCTTCCTGAGAGATATAGGCTTAGTTCATACAGTTTCACAAGATCATTTTATTACCTTTGCGCGTGATGTTTCAGCCGAAGCGGAAACGCAGCCCAGTGACGCAACGCATTCTAAGTCTAAGCTGCTTGTAAAACACCTCTTTAAAAGAACACAAGTCACCAGCGAAGCGGAGCTCATTGAACATGTTAGTCGTGTTCGTTTTGTAACTGCAGGTGAAGCTAACAATGACCTACATGACCTCTCTCCCCAGTATGGTGCCAAGGAAGGCGGTCACCTTCCATACGTTGCATTCAAAGATGCTGTTGTACAAGACCACGCAGAAATTGTTTGGACGACAGCAACCTTGCTTCCAAATTGGGCAGATGCTAGAGATTATGAGAACGTAGTAACTGTACCAAACGGTTTTGTTTCGTACAATTACCGCTGTTCTATACTGCAGCATCTTGGAGTGATCCTAAAGCCAGCAGTAGATCTAGTTATCGACCATTGTATGAACATCTGCAGTCACTTTCAAGCGGTCAAGGAAGCAAACGTCTCAGAAAACCAGTGCTCTAATAGACTATCAGTGATGAAGAAAATCTACAAATTCTTACAAGGAGAGACAGGCGATAAAGATGCTATTAGAGAACGACTAGAATTTGTGCCTTGCATTGTGGTTGAGGGTGGAAAGAGATTTGTTTGGCCAAAACAAGTAGTCCTTGAGCTGTACGAGTGTCACGAGATCCGGCCCTTTCTCTACAAACTACCACAAGAAATTGGCAAGTTTCAAGAACTGTTTGAAAAGCTTGGTTGCTGTAAATCTGTTACAGTTAATCACTATGCTGTGGTTTTAGAGAAGTTATTCGAAAGGTCGCAGAGTGGCCACCTTCAGCCCCATGAGACTGACAGCGCCTTTAGAGCGGTTAAAGGACTCTTCGAAATCTTGCAAGAGGCACCCAAGTTCGAGGGCACCTTATCTAAACTGTATCTTTTAGCAACACGACGAGGGGACGAGTCACTTCCTTATACCCTGTTGACGTCGACTGAGCTGATCTTTGATGATGCACCGCACTTCCAAGGTCGCCTTGGGGCTTTCAAAGAATTCTTTGTTGTTGACTTGGAGAAGACAGGCTTTCGTTGCAATTCCTCGGCAAATCACAAGGAACTAATGATGATGCTACCTTCTTCTATACGGCCCAAAATGCTATCAGCAGTTGTTGAGGAAAAACTCGTCGAATCCGGAAACAGCCTAGTGAGTGTTGTCAGTATCGCCGATTCTCTTAAGCAGTTGGTGTCATCGCCACAGTTTTGTCGGGGTATCGTTAGATTAATTCGACACACAAATAAAGCAAGTGGAGCCGTGGACGAAAGTTTCATCACATCTGTAAAACGGCGGCTTCAGAGTATTAAATTCTACGGCATGAAAAGGATTGAAACCAGGTTGATGCATGATGGTGTCCCTATTCCAGGAAGCCAGGCAGAAGTGCCCTACTTTGTCGAGAAAGTGCTGATGTATGATCAAGAGAACTGGAGAGTGTACGTTAATGATGTAGTAGACATAGATATCTCAACATTATCGTTGAGGTTAGCTCAAGTAGTCGCAGACGCATATGATGGAGTTTTGGGGAATGCAGTTATTTTCATTCCAGAGATGTTGCGTACCAGTCCTAGCAAGATACGCGAGCTGCTTGATGCCTTGAGCATCCGCGAAGACAACTCCCAAGATTCAGTCAATGACGAGCCAGAGCCAGGCAGTTTCATTCCGATTGTGGACCATCATCTCTTAGACCAAGACTTTCAACAGTTTCAACCGGGAGAGTATGTCGGTTGTGAGATGGATGACCCCGCCCTAGAGATGCTGGAAGGAGAATCCATCTTCATGTACGCTGTTATTATCGAAGAGATGACGACAGAAGACGGCGCCTCTGACTTTACAAAGAAATACAAAATCAACATCGGACATGACCGTAAACCTGTAGTTGCTGAGGCGGTTGACCTTTACAAGTTTAATAGTCTTCAGGCGTCGACCTCCGAGATATTTCTGTCTGATGAGCAAAATCATTGTGTTGGAACAAAGGACAGACAGAATGTTTTTGATGAGATATCACATGTCCTTCAAGTTGCGCGACAGCTACCAAAAACCAAACAAAGAAAGATTGTCAAGCGACTGTACTTACTGTGGCATCCGAGTAAGAACCGAGGAGATGAACAGTTGTACAGAGAGGTTTGTCAACACCTAAAGAGTGAGATCACACGATTGTATGGTGAAGAGAGGGCGTTTTACAGCGAACTCTTTCGTCTCTTGGACCTCCGAGCTGGACGACATTGCTCCGAACGGAAGCAATACAGAAGTAATGTCTCCCGTCATTTCACTTCCTCTGGATCTTTTTGGGGTCGAAGTTCATATGGACGTGTTCCTCAAAGTTCATATGGACGTATTCCTCCAAGTTTCTGTACAACAAATCCACAGCCAGGAGAGGCTAAGCGTTGGTTCAAGCAAGCAGATGCCGACCTTCAAGCTGCTGAAAAAGACCTAACTCAAGGAAGACGATCTTACGAATGGGCGTGCTTCAAATGTCACCAGGTATTACAAGAGTAGTAGTAGTCATCAAATATGACAATCCCGCAACTATTATTAGCCCAGTTTAAAAATAATGTGTTTTAACTAATTAAGCTACCAAAATCGTACCTGATCAGCTGAAGTCGGACAATTAAATCAGCCAATCATTTTCATTGCTCCTAGTAAAATTGACCCAATCACAACATTGATTACAATAATTCTAGCCACCAAAAGTTTCATTCAAGAGTTACACCTTTTACTATAGTTCTAATTCCGGGTGTATAAAGACATTCTGTCACTTATGCTATTAATTTTTTTCGCGGAATGTTCAATAGTTATGATTAATCTGGAAGCGGACTCTGTGTCGTCCAACTAGGTTCTATGCTCATGACAAACAAATCGGACCCCCGTTTCGCGGTTGTCCCATTCTATTATCAATCGTATACATTTCAGATTGAATACGACTCCCCTTACTCCTAATACCATCGTAAACTTACTCTTGCTCGTCGGCAATTAGGTTTTTTTATAACTTCACATACTTATAGTGGCGCTTAAAGACCATTCGCTTTCACAAATGTGAAATGAAACGCAAACTATAAGATAATAGGAATTTCATACTGAGATTTTGAACGTCACTTATTTTCTGTTTGTTCTGTTGTCATATTGCTAGAAAGCCTCCAAATCACCTGAATTTAGGTTGAACGTTCAGTCAGCTATAGCGTAAGAACTCTTTGTCATTCCCTTTGTAAGTGTAATGGGGTTGTCGCAATTAGGTCGTCATCTTTATTGTTTCTCTCCCAAGTTTTGTAGCCAAGTGATGTAAATCTTTACAAAGTTTGTTTTATCTGCTTGTCAAATCCAAACTTGCAATCATCTCATGACCTTCTTCATATGGGAACACAGCAGCTATAGCTGATAGAATAAGTTTGGCTCACGGCAGGCATATAGAAAAAATGTAACATGTATATAAAGTAACTGAAAAGATATACTTTTTTCTGCAGGCTTCAGAAAAGGCGCTCAAGGCTGCTCAATTTTCTGTCGACGCATTTAAGACGAATGTTCACAGTTTAGTTCAGAATTGCTCGACTCTTGGCGATTCTGACTTGACCAGGCTTGCAAGCCAACTCGATGCCGAGGTGGGGTCCTCAACACGCATGCGTTATCCCGACCAATTAAGTTACCCGCAAGTTCCAAACGATGTGTATTCGCTGGAAATGGCCAACAGAGCTGTGCAGCTAGCAAAGCAGATTGTGGATAGAGTAAGGCGCAAAGTGAATTAAGGTATGTTATGAAAAGAAAAAGATAATCCATAAAATTTCTTACAACTTGCATCTGACTATTCCTCATTGTGGATGTCTAAGGAGGGCATTAGTAACTAGAAACTTAAGGAGCGGTATTGGCGCAGTGGTGAGGGCACGTACCTCCCATTCGTTTAACCCCTGATTCGGCTCTGTAGATGGTCTTACTTGTTTGCTGGTTCTTAACATTTTTACGCTGGTTTTATCTGTTCCTACTACAGTTTTCTTCTTACTACAACATTGAAATCATGACCCAGGGGATAAAGGGCCAATCTGGGAATATGTCATTGCAGACTCTAAGGTCCAATTTATTCAGAACTTATTTAGCCAGAGAAAGCAACGGAACATTTCGAAATTTTTCCAGGAAGCAAGTTAACCCTTCCAATGCCACAGGTGACCCATGTGTAAATTTTTCCTTTAATTCCAATACACTACCGCACAAACAGATTATCAGAATTGAGTACCTGTTCAACTCAAGGATGCTGAATCGATCAGCCGCCACATTCTCCTAACTAGAACATAAGGAACTTTATAGAGCTAGCAATCTTGGCAGTGAACGGGTAAAACAATCCAAGAGCACAATTGAAAAAAATCTCCACCCTCTTTCAAATGGTCGCTTTACATAGATACTACCGGGTGAGGCGTTTGTCATAACGGTGTCTTTCTTAGTGTTTGAGTTGCTTGCATGCACTATTTAATGTCTTATCTAGTTTTTGTCGTCATTTTTAAGGAGGGGGGATAGGGGACAAGAAGTGGCAGCAAGCAAGTACTCTATTTACTCCACGAGAGGCAAAAAGGCACTTTGTGCCATGACTTTTTTGCGCTTTGTCAAGGGCTTGTCACGGTACCAACTTTGGTCCAATTCTCTAATTACGTTCTTATAAACATAAGTGAGCACCGGACATTTTGAAGGAAAGATAAAACGTGTGCTCTCTGATTGCACTGAACAATTTGGCCGTGTACATAAAATCTGTAACGTCGTGAATGTTTTGTTTCGAGTTTTTTTCAACTGTTCATTTTTCCTTCTACTGTGAGTCCTTTGCACATAATGAGTACGGTACTCGTTCAGTCACAAAATGGTTTGATTAATTTCTCCAGGACTCTGAGGAACACCAGTTTGTGCACCTGTTTCGTTTCCACCCAAATCAACTTGAGAAGCGAGATCATGCAACCGTAAAAGGAATGGCATTGGGTTCGCAGCATGGCGCAGTCCGGTACTAAACCGAGTTATTGTTCTTAGTTCGATATCTTAGTTCTATATATTTGTAGTTAAGATAGTAAGGAACGTTCGTTATGATCAGTTGCAATTTGTAGGGCCAATGTGCTCTTGCAGAGTGATTTTAATGTAAACATCGTATCTTGTAATAATTTGCTAAAGATAGAAGAATTGAGAACTTGTGAAGTGTTCTATTCATGTGCCAATCAAGCGCCGTTGGTTCGCGGACTTTACTTATCTTTAAGGGAATCAATATAACAGGATAATTCCAGTTGGACTTGTTTTACGTTTGCTATTGACTGTTTTAGGTTCCTTTTCTTACTAGAAGATTGTTAACTAAATCTTTAATTTTGTCGCCACAAGAGAGCTCTGATGGTGGTTTGCTATTTTCGTGATTGAATACGAGTGTAGAGAGAGTTGCAAAGTTAAACGAAACAATCCAAACTATATTTCTAATATTTTCATAAGTAGCGTTTGGTATGAGTTTGATAATTTCCTCAGAGTTGCTCGGTGGTAAAACAAGTTTTTGTGGTTTGACAAGAATCATAATCAGGTCGTAATCTATTCGTAGATGTAGAAGATGAAGTAAAAAAGCTTGTGTTCAAATGCTAAGCCTGAAGGTTTCTTTACTCCAGGAGCGTCTGCAGTATATTACGTAAATTACTGGAACAAGGACCTGTTGAGTGCGTTTAAATACAGCGATTGAAAGCAATTAAGACGATTTGAATCGAGTTAACAACAAAATATAGCGGCAAGGGTAACTGTAATACATTTCAGTGGTGTTGAGCATCTTAGGTTGTGTACAGTGCCATATTTTCCCTTACATTCGCCGAGTAAATCGCTTCATTCCTTTATCTAACAGAAACATGCGTACAATTGGCCAATGAGGTTTGGCTTTCTCCTCAGATTTCGTGCGTCAACTCTTTCAATATGGCGGCTAAACGAACTGAGCGACTCTCTCGGCGAGTGAATGGGAAAACAGGGAACTGTAAAGATCATCAAACCAATAAAGCGTCCCTGATCCCAGATTGTGAGGGAATGTTGTGTAGATTCAACAATTAAGTGCAAACTAAACAAAAGCGGAAAAAGTATTTGTTTATTGAAAAAAATGGAGAGTGCTATAGCCAAAAATAATGAGAATCAGTCACCTGTACAATTGCCAATGGACAATACATTGAGGACTTACAATGCGTAGATAAACACTCTACCAACTTCCTGTAATCATAAATAGCAGCTGCTATCACCGCACAGCTAGCAATTTTGTTTCCAGAGCCCGCGTCTCCTTGACCAGCGGTCGAGATCGACAACCGCTGGTCAAGAGTACGGGGGCTCTGATTGCGCGGTTGCACAGCTACTCATGAAGGTAGGGCCATGCGTACTAGAACAAATGAAGAGAGAACACAGTTCGGGTAGGGCTCGTTCATTGCCTGAAACGGATTTTTTTGCTCAAAAAGAATTAAACTTACTTTAGCTGACAAGCGGAAACATTACATACAATAAATAACTGGTAATAATCAAATGGATACTTCACCCTCGGCAGAAATGTTTCTTTTACGAATCGCCCAAAATGTGGCAAGAGACGTTCTTGTTAATTTTGCATGCATTAGTTCATCGTCAGGCAGAAAACTCACCGCTACACTTGTTTTAATTAAACATTCGCGCTGTGGGATGTCGAGCGAAGCTTCCCATTTGCATGTGTCAAACATTGTACGAAACATCCTCAGCTCTACACGTGCAGTTCAGTTTCTTCTTCTGCTACTGAAGTAGCAGCTGTAGTAACGCATACGTCAGACTTGTCTGGCAACATTGTACACTCTAAAGGAACAGACAAATATAAAGTGAGACAAGGCCTAAGTGTTACCAGATTCTTTACGTACGGCTGCTCTGTAAACTAAAAGCCAGACCTGCTTTACAAGTATTTCCCTAGTTCAGGACCAATGTTAAAGTCAATATTTACATGCTTTTATTAGGTAAGTTACAATGTGCAAAGTTTCAAACTCCGAATTCCACACCATAACTAGAATGCAAAAATCGATAGCCTATTTATGACAAAACGGCTGAAAAACCATAGCTATATAGCCCATATAAGGGAGTACCCCTACGGATACTAAGTAGCTAGCGTAGCTTGGCGTTCTTGTCAGTCACGGAGAGCGAGAAATCGCGCGCGCGAGCAAAGCGATGGCGGGGCAGAAAGAACATCGCGCGCGCGATTTCTCGCTCTCCCTGACTGACTAGAACGCCAAGCTACGCTGGCTAGATACTAAGGACAAAAGCGTGTATCAATGTGCCATGCACACCTTCACTGTGCGTTAAACAAGGACAGTGTACTGAGTACTTTCGCCACAACTCTGTTTTAGGGAGCCGCCCGAGACACCCTTTGTAAAAAAATAGATTTTATGAAACAAAAAGTTGGACGAATCTATTGACAAACCACAAACCTTTAAATAGCCTGGAAATCCTGACAGGAATGGCACGTAGTACGGCCATATAGCCTTCACGAAAGTTCAACAAAAATACAGCGTACAAGATTGGTTCCAGGCTCGCTGGCAGAAACGACGCCGCTATTGCATACTGGGAAAATTCCGCACTGATCTGGTGACCAGACATGATACCTCCTATGGCAATCTGGAAACGTAACCATGACAACAACTGTTAAGAGAAGCCAGCCGTTAATTAACTCACTGACAAACCTGTAATTAAGTTAATAAGGTTCTGTCGTTATCCTAGAGTGAAATAGGCCACAATATTAGCATTTTGAAGTGTTTTCGTCCTACTTAAACATTCGTACTACAAGCATGGTGAATAAAACACCAGACACGTCATGTTGGTGACTTGTAACTTTTTCAGTTCCATTTATTATTTTAAACCATCGTAGAATCAAACTATGTCTGATTGTTCACCTGGTTGTAATATGCTCATTTCTTTTTTGAAAAATGTCTAGGCTGAGAAACTTGGCCCAAAAACCTCAATGAAAAGTCGCTTCGCATGCTAGGAAATGTTTTGCTAATGTCGTCTGCGATTGTTTTGCTTGGCCACATTTCCACTAGAAGTACGAGGACAAAACGACGCGTCAAAAACAACCAGTCTGCGCCCTTGGATAAGGAATAAAATGCAATTTTAAGGTAAACCGTATTGCCTGGTCACGCGAACTGGCTAGTGTTATTGAGAAGATGGGACACCACACATCTCATATTCTACCTACGATTCCATGAAACAAGATGTGACACTACACATCTCGTATTCTACCTAGTATTCCATGAAAAGGAAAGCTACAGTGAATAGTCAATATCCATTCTCGAGCGCGATTACGTTTCCGCGACAAACGAAATTAATGAAGACGTAAGCTCGCTCTGTGGAGAGAGCGAGTATTAGTGATTCTTTACTTTTGCGTGTTCTGTTGTTGATCATAAACAGCAAAAAGATGCACTGTTTGACCTTTCTCCCGCTAAAAATAATCTCTCTAAACTGGCTTCAAATACACTGTCCCTCTGAGTGAAACACGATAATTCATAATCTAGACTTATTTTTGATAGCACCACAGGCACATTGAAGGGGTTACATAAACATCTACGTTTTCCACGTTTTGCACATATCTTTGGTTTTGTTTCTCTTCCCATAACTGAAAACTTGACGCGTAAAATATCAAACGAAACAAACAATTGTCACTGTAAAACAACTCACAATATACATTTTAACCAATATGCCTTTTACAAGACTACAACACTCAATTTCTCGAGGTAACACTGTTATTCTTATGGTGTCACAGTTGCAACCGTGAAAGTCTAGATCAAGTTTCAAGTGACCCCAGCGTTTCATCGTGCCCTAAAATTTTGAAAAAAGTCCATGTCTTCGTAAGTGCGGGACTTGGGACGATCATTCTAAAATTGCAGCAGTTCAACATTTCATTCTAGTCACGAATTTCAGACTTGAAACACAAACGAAGATATCATCTAAGAGTTTTCATGAGAAAGAACATAGTTACTGACTGGTAATTTTAGCAAGGCAAGGTTATGAAACTCATGAAAATTTAAGGTTGTAATCCATTTTTATCCTTCCTATATGCAGTCAAGAGTAACAGCGACCGATAGTTTCATTGCAGCTGTGTATTATTTTGCAACAATTCTTTATTATTATTTTCAGCTTTTTTTTTATATCAATTTAATGTGAGTTCGTGACAGAACAACTTGAGACAAAGTTTCTCCAACACAAGACAAACGTTTTGCCGTCTCATCGACTACACGCGTGTTGATTACTAATTTACCAAGTAGTTTCCTAGTATCGTTCTTTTTAGCCTTACTCAACTTCAACAACAACAACAACAACACCAGTAGAATACGCAGGTTTTATCTTCCGTTTAGACATTCCTTATCTCTTTAGGCGAACCTGGTTTGCGCTACTTTAAATTACATCTAGTTTAATGGAAGCATATACAATTTCTGTTTACATTTTAAATGATGTATGTTTTACTTATATACCAAGGGCATTCCCAACTTTGTTTTGCGCGTTTGCAAGAAATCTCTGTTAGATAGCGTTATCAAAAAATAAACGAACAGTTCATTTTTCTTTTCTTACCATGACAGGGATCCAAGTCAAATGATAAGTAAGTCCCAACACACAGATCATCTTTGCATAATTTCTCTCCATTCCAAGTCTGCGATTGTAATTATTCCAAGGTGATCTGGAAGCAATTGTTGATGAATCGGCGTTGAAAGCTTCTCTTGAACAGCTAAAACAACTTGAAATATTGTGAACAACTTGTAGCAAAAGGCAAGCTGAGCTGCTCATAAGCAAAGCAAACAAAAACGTGTATTCTTTGTTCTTTTTTGGATAACTTATTTGCGCCAAACAGCACAAGAAGTTCGTTTCATAATTCTTGACCACTGGTTGTTTTCCTTCAGGCCCAAGACCAAGATACGGCAAAGAGGCGATCAGAAAAGCCACCAAAGCAATCCCAATAGCCAAATTAACAATGACAATGGATTTGGTCCTCGTTTCGCGCGGCTGCTGTTCATTTGCCGAGCACGAAAAAGATGAAGATATTCTGTCTCCGATGCTGCGATAAAGACCTCGCGACGTGACCGCTAAGTAAGACGTGTAGTTGAGTGTTGTGATGATAAATAACGCAGCGAGTTTCAACCAGATGTACATGAGGTGAAAGATTTCGCAAATTGATGGTCTCCCAATGTCATCTTTCGTTGACGGTTTCCTACAGTTGCTGTACATAGAGAGGTAAATAGGCAAAGGAATACAAATTGTTAAAAAATCCACCAAAATGAGAGCCGCTAAAAGCACGTCTCTGCTGTTACGGTTCGTTTGCGTTCGAAGTCTCGAGTAACACACAATCCACGATAGAATATTTAGTGGTAAGCCCGCAAGTCCGACAACGACTAAATACAGATTCACAGAGCTTAGAAACGTACAGTTTTGCTCACTAAACGAAGTGTTTTGGGGACTTAAAACTCCCTCCATGTTGTTCA
>OX453279.1:3405000-3485000 GCA_949710005.1 Ricordea florida | reverse complement strand
AACTTGAACTGTAAATTATTGGGATGAACTCGCAACGGGAAGGGGACCGGGTAGCAATAAGCAGAAAGAAAATGAAGTGAAACTTGACATGGGTATATAATGATCTAAGTCCCGTGCAGAAGCCCAACTAGAGACCGTCAACATTGGTTATATGATGAAAACAACAAGAAAGTCTGCACCACTAACCTCAGTCAAGTTTCGTTACAGGCGATGGGCTTTTGATGGGACACTTGAGAGTGATTTATTGCGCCCCAACTGATCATCACGAGAGAGAGAGAGAGAGAGAGAGAGAGAGAGAGAGAGAGAGAGAGAGAGAGAGAGAGAGAGAGAGAGAGAGAGAGAGAGAGAGAGAGAGAGGAGAGAGATAATCGAAACTGCTTGGAGACAGATGGCCAATAAAAAGCCGTTTACTGTTTTGAATTTTAATTATGACTTGTAAGAAAAAACTCGTAAGCAATGCATACGTTTGTCGCAATTCAAGAGCTTGATCGATAGTCATCTTCGTATTTCATACCGGTTTTTGAAAATCGATGATGTTCTTTGTCACAATTAACTTGAAAACAACGATTTTATTCTAGTACTTTCAAAAGTGTTTAGTATCAAAACACAGAGGAAGCAATGGCATTCTCTAGCAGAACATTTAGAGTTTTACATATGCATAATCCTTGATACTGCTACAGAGTATCGTATAGTCTTTCCAGCAGGCTTAAATGTCTTATTGTTCTTAGTATTTGGCTCGTGAAGGTGGAACAGGTCATTCATAGTTGTTTTAAGTCGAGGATGCGATGCGATCACAAAGTTATTGAAAACTGACAGTAACTACAACGGCCGAAATATTTTTAAGATGTTCTAAAGTGTTTCGGCAGTTGTCGCAGAAGAATTCTAGAGTTAATGAAAACTATGAATTTATTCCTGCTGAGCATGATATATTTCATACTAATTATATCAAAGTGACAAGTGACATTGAGAAATTATTAAAGCTTTGAGAGCTTCAATAATTTTTCAAAGTCACTGATGGGTTAAAGCATACTAATGAATATTACAAGAATGCCATAAAACAGAGATGGGTTATTGGGGGTTGCTATCAAACAAAGGTAAGGCGTCCACTTGTCACCGTAAACCGAGTTCATGGATATTAGGTATAGACTGCTGGGCTCCTGGTATAGACTTGTTGGCGAAATGATCAATGACCCAACGATCATTTGATATACCAATTACCAAAGGGCGTGAATAACTAAACACGATGAAGAGATATGGAATTTGAAGACCTGTAACACTGTTCACTCGAGTTTCTCACAATATGACTGCTAAATCAAGTGTTTGAGCCTCGATTTGAAACTGCATGGACAGAAAAGATTGCGGGCACTTATATAGTGCACAAGTCAAACTCTATACCGCTAACACTGAGTCTGATAAACCGGAGGCTCTCTGTCCCGATGCACGTTGTATAAAAACCTTCCAATTAATAATGATTCTCGATAACAGAAAAATATGAGGAGGACTCAGTGAAGAGGACTAGGAGCCGTAAGTATGAGGAAAAAACTGACGGTGCAGAAAATGATTACTTAGCGTTAGTCTTAAGAGTATTTTCTAGTCCTCTTGTCACTACAAAAGCCTGGTGTCTTTATTAAGGCTCAGTTTGAGTACCATTTCCTTAAGACTTCAGTGAACGAGTTTAAATGACGTCTTTACTGAGTAGTCGCGCATTAAACTCAAACTTTAAACCAGGCTAGGCATCCGTCTTCCGGTTAAGTTGTTTGTACCAATAATCTATCTTTAAAGAATCTTTCTGGGGTCTTGGAGTCAATTCTTGTGCCTTTATCGAAGGTAAGACCCACCATTTGTTTTGACCGACTCGGTAAATTAGATTCCGGTTTTGATCCGCACCGAGGTACTGAAAAATAGTGAATCAAAACTAATTACGCCATTCATTATAGCGGGGCTCCCGCGCGCGAAGCGCGCGTGGAGCAGAGCCCCATACTCATGGAATATGGTCAACCTCTTTTCGTTTGGTTGTCACGTGACTGACCGAGCGTACGTACGTACGTACGCGTCTACAGATTGTACGGGTAGGGTAGGGGAGACTATCAAAAGGAAGGGAGGGGTATCTCAGGCTTGTCTTGGCAAATCCACATCTTTTATATTGGACATTCACAATATGGTCAATTGACAGCTGTCAAAACGGGATAGCCACTGACCAGCATCACATGACCATATTGTGGGCTCATGTGTCAACTCATCGAGGTGACGTGATTTATTTGGAAGCTGTTCTGGTAGCCCGCATATTTTTGGCGGGAAATTGCGTTGACGACTGAAAAAGAAATTTTCAGTTCATTGTCTTTTTGAGACACAATATTACTACTCTACACTGTTAAAGTTTTACTAAAGGATAAACGAAACAATTTCTATTGCTATGTCAACAAAGAATAGCAGAGAAAATATAATTTGCAGAACACAGGGTTCAGGTGAAGAGCAACGGGAAAGAGAGCAAGAATTAACTGAGGAAGAATGAGCGAAGTAGATCGCCAAAGAAGGCGCGCTCGGGAAAGAGAAAGGAGACGAAATTATAGCGAAGAACGCCGACAAGCAGAAAGAGTCCGGGCTCGAGAAAATAGACAAAATGTTAACGAAGAACGCCGAGAAGCGGAAAGATTCCGTGCTATGGAAAACAGACAAAATTGTAGCGAAGAAAGCCGAGAAGCGGAAAGACTCCGTGCTGTGGAAAACAGACAAAATTGTAGCGAAGAAAGCCGAGAAGTGGAAAGACTCCGTGCTATGGACCACAAATTTGCATAAGTTTTGTCTGCATAATATTTGCTCACTGATGCGTGACTCAGCACTCGCACTTTCCACTTTCCCTTAAACTTGACACTTGACTTGGAAAACCGACTTCTAAACAAACCTTCTTCAGAAAAATGATCTTCTGAATGCACTACTTTTGAATGAGAAGCAAACTGATGAAAGATTTCAAATTTTTATGTCCTTTAATTATATAAACATCTCCCCTGTCGACGGCTAAGAAATACTCTCGCGGGAATTTTCTCTTGGCGGCAAATTGCAGAATGTAGCGCTTTCACTGGCAGCTTTTCGCGTTGTCGACGTTGTCATTTAGTGTGTCGATTGAGAACTTTGGTTTCAACGCCGTTGTTTTCGTAAAAAATGTTCTTCTAAATTGTAAAATGTCTCAAATGTATGTTAGTCATTCACGTGTTGCGTTGGACCAGGTCTACTTATAGTTCACACTTTTACGGTTATTTATTTCTTTTGTTAAGTAACTACAGCTGATTGTAGTGAATAAATGAAGGCAGTAATTTTTTAAACTTACAATGTAATTAAGAAAAGAATAATTAATAATTATTTCTTCATTCTCGTGAAAAATGTTTTTCGGGCTGGTAGATGTTGGTTACAGCTTGCCCGAAGGGCAATCTGTAAAATTAATTTTCTTTGCACCCTACTTGGAGTAAACATTTATTTTACCGAGGTGTTCGTTTTAACACGAAAATGACAAGAGTTGTGTCCTGCATTTCCCAGTAGCGTGTACAAATCTTTTAAATACATTTACGTAAATTGAATGGTTAATTTCATCAGGAATAGAATACAGTACATTGATAATTTGTGTTTTTTGTAGAATATACTCCATGACTTTGTAGGTAGAAAGACCGTACTAATGGCAGACGAAATTTTTAGACAAAAATCATAGCAAGTTAACCGACCTCGACACTTAACTATAGTTAAAAACGTTTGTGAATTCCTTCGCAATATTTTAGAATGCTTTTACAGTTTTAAGTGAAATGAAAGTACTAACGGGAGCCCCGCTTTTAGGCTTGGCTAAATCTATATATTATGAAATGGACTTACGTCTAAGACGAGTAAGAAGTGTGAATAAATCTTTCTAAAGATGTTAAGTTAAAATCTTTCCTTCGATCAAGAACTTTTGTTTGAGTTTTACAGTTGAATCGGTTACGTTTCTCACTATCGGGGCACAAAAAGACATAATTAGGTAAATGTGACTGATATTGAATCATGTTGAGATAACTATCCTACACTGACTGCAGTCAAGTTTTTGAGCGAAACTTTGTAATGAACTGTTCCCGAAACAAATCCTCCTAAAGAACGGCAGTAAGAAATATTAGTAACAAGACCAAGAAGTACAGAACATAATAACAGAAAAACGACAACATGAAAACAGAAAAGCATTTGCCAATGAACGTTAATAACTCAACGCATAGTTTCGACGAAGGGCTAACTCTCCAAACGTCAGCATCTCCCTTTCACCTTACGGTGGTATAACTTAATCAATTCGTTTGATTTACCTCCCAATTTCTTGCATGGTGTCATTGGGTGAGGCCAGTCTGTCTTCGAGATATAAGAATTGTTGTTTTCGCACACAATGTATGTCTTACTGACTTGAATTGTTCCTAGTACTATGGTGCTTCCTCTGGGTGTGATCTTTCCTACTGACCGCAGCCCCCTCCAAACGGGAAGAGACAGTGGGATTGCCAAGGCTTAAACGTACAAACAAAACCAGGTTCGATCATTAAACCGGCACTATGCTCTGGTAAATTCCTTCCCCTTGATACCAAACTCCAGAGCCCCACAGACAGACTAAACCCTATCGTTAATAAAAATCTTCCTATTTATAGTATTTTATTCTATATAGTGTCAGTTCACTGAAAGTAAAATTCGTGTAATAGCGGAGCTCCACAGCGGCTCGAAGAGCCGCAGAGCGGAGCCCCGTAACTACCGTGCGAGGATAGAAATTGAGAAAACCATACGTTTGAGTTTTCATGGTCATCGTGGCTAGCGGCATGGCTCGCGGGCGCGTGCGCCTAGCGACGACGACGACGTTGCCATAACATGGCGGCCATAGTCATCCGGGATATTTAGAAGGTCTTAAACCGAAACGAGGCTTTGTTTTTCGCACAATGGCTCTTCCGTTGAGTCGCGAGCTAGATGTTTTTTTTGACGATTTATTTCAGCTATCGAATCTTCTCTAAGTAGTTGCGTACACCAGGCGTATTTAATAACTTTAGTGACAGCATTTTCAATGTGTGAGGGTCTGTGTGAGGAGCTCCGCTTTTAGGCTTGCCTAAATCTATTTAATATCCTGTATGTATGTGCAACGATCTATTGCCTTAAATCTTAACTGGACCTTCCAAAACCCGGAATGGACTTCTCAACTACTGCTGTACTGGCAGACTGGCTGATTCATTCCACCAGTATATTTTATCCTGCAACAATGCATTATAAATTTGATAAATTTCTTTTTCTTCACTACCTGCATGAAATCCAGTATAAATTCTCTCTGAGTTAACGTGAAGAAATTAACAACTGGAGATGCGAATCGCTAGGAAGCGCTTAACTCGATTTCAACCTACGTCTGCCCTGACTCCATTGTCGTTTGTGAAAAAGTCTTAAAATTAAAATGAAAATTAGTAAGTACACAATAAATTCTTGAAAGACCGGATTTCATGACAAATGAGGTAGAGATTATTATTTAACAAATCTTTTACTGATGAATATGCATAAGCAAGTTATCGTGTCCTTTTGGTATATAAGATTCAGCAGGTTCGTGTCAATGCTTGTTTTTGGAGATTACATAGCAAAATAGTTAAGCAATGGTGTTAAAGCACAATCTGCGTGCAAAAAGCCTATGAACCCTGGATTGTTCGTGGCTTAATAAGTCTTTCTAAGTAATTAGTGACTATAATACATGTGGATGCCATGGTTAGAATATTAAATGAAATTGCCGACGGCTATAGCGCAGTGTTTAAAACAATACCGTCTCACTGGGACAATTGGGTCTGATTTCTCATTAGCAATCAATGAATTCTTTGTTCAAATTCAAACACACTCTTGCCGACGGCACGGAATATATTAAAAAATATAATTTATTGAAAGTAAAAGAGAGTTTCAAGGACGGAGTCATTTTGGAGGTGGTTTCATTCACTACAAAAGACAAGAACAAATTTGATCTTTAATATTCCAATAACGTCCTACAAACAGTGGGCGGTAAACTACGGACGGTCTTGTGAAACTCGTTCCAGTTTACTGTCAGTGTTCGCAGTCTAATTATTGAATACATGGTTTTTACTTGGACGACAATAGCTTAGGTAAGTCCAATTTCTTATTGCACCTAATAGGCTTAGGTTGCTCCAATAAAGAACGTATTGTCCTTTAGTCTTACAGCTTCATATGATTGCTATATGTTGTGATGTAAATACATCTTAATTCTTTTACTTCACTGCACGTCTGCTTGTTAGACTAACTCAGACAGATTAAGAACTTGAGATCAGTGTTTGAATGACAAAGATTTCTTCCTGAGCGACATCTATGGTACTCTTACTCGCTGACACCGCAATTGACAGTCGAAACGCGACAGCCTCCACGAACTGTGTGACCAATGGTGCGGTGCGCCAGCAATCCGTCAGCTGTACATAGAACTCAGGGTTTCAAATGATTGCACTTTAATCTAAGAATTTTTTGCTTGTGATAATTTTAAACTGTCAACTTGTTACTGCTAGCTTCTACCTTTTATTCTCGAACTTGTCGCGGTTGCACGTTCCTCCAGAGCGTCACAGTTCTAGGTTTGACGTCATAGGAAAGCCAATTGTGTCATGGTCCATTTAGAAAGCAATTTGGTGGCCTTTTTGCTTATATTACATTCTCTCTGGTTGTGACGGAGACAAAAGCAATTAAACCTATCGTGTAACATAGTTTGTTTTTTGGCTTAGGGAAGGTTTAATAACTTGGAATAAAGAATGCCTTATTTTTCATAGGAAAGTGTGAGGTCGGTTCAGTCTTTGTTGACTTAACTTCATCAATTTATAAAATTGACAAGGGCGGCAGTACAGTGAACTGTCTCTAAAGCGCACACTCTCAGCACCAAAATTTATCGTTCTCCTTAGAAACAGCTGAGTAATCTGATACCCAAAAGTCAAAAAGAAAAAGAAAGGAATTTTGTTATTGTGCAGAATATCTCGCTTCGACACGGTCAACAAAATAATATTATGCAATACAAAGAATGAATAAGCTGTTCACAAAGGCATCTTAAGGTCATTTAGGAAAAAAAACTGTGTAATTGTAGACTGTTTTTTCTTCGCAAGTCTGACAAGTGACAATATTGCCTGCAGTAAGAGATTGTACAAATGGTTTGTCATTTAGCGCTAACGCTGCCCCGTAAATAACTTTCCCGAATATCCAGTGTCCGCTATGAGAGGTACAAGCTAAAGACGCTGAAAAAAGTGTCCGCGTCCGCTGTAGAGAGAGTTCATTTATAGAAAAACAAGTGAGACACGGCAGGGATGTGATTTACAGTCCGCCTAAGAGAGGCGTCCGCTTAGAGTTCGCTGTATTAAGTTTTCAGGTTCAGCCCAGTAAATTTTTTTTTTCACTTCTATTGTGATACAAAACACTCACAATGTCTGATATTGGTTTTTGAAAGACGAAAAGAAGATTATGCGAAAGAACCAATAAATCACTTGAATTAATGAATGTCAATTTTTCCGTTTAAATGGACAGCTAAATGACCTTGATTTCCTATACTTTGTTACAATGTAGGAACCACTGCTGTGAAAAAGATTAATTTTTAACATTCACTTTACAAATGAACCTTTCATTCAGGGCTGCAAAAGACGACATGAAAAATGGTTATTCCGCGGTTAGCACAGGCGAAAAGGGGCTTATTACTAGCATGTGTGGAGCCTATGCATAATTTTTCTTGATGCGATGGATAAGCGTGGCACTATAGTACTGGATTGCCCATAGTTAGGGTCAGCTAGCCACCAGAAGTAAACCCTAAAACAACGTTTTACTGTTGTGCTTAGTAAGAGCATCGAAATGTTATGTTTTATTTTCCAAAAAGCACAATATGAATGAAACTGAAAGTGCGTGTACAATGGCCGTCACCTTATCATAAAAAAAATTAGGCAACGAACTTAGAGTTAGAAAATGATGCGCCTATAGGTTAATTTTATGACTAAACAGATTAGTAAACTGCCTGGGTTATCAATGCCACTACTCTTTACGGTTTAAACCGTAACTACAGTAAACTCCATCTAGTGTTTGGTAACAACACGTCACACGTTTATGGTCAAAGAGGTGATACATACCTACGAAACGTGAGAATGACCAATGTCGCAAAACCAGACCCGAAAACTCAGACCAGATCGAATCTTAGAGTCAAGCGTTTGGTGGGTGTTGGCGGTTAGAAAAGGAAGAAAAAATGACGAAAAAAGCGCTTCCGCAGACTTCCCATTTCTTCTTTGTAAAAGACGCTGCTGATGCCGGAGAGTTAGCTGTTCTTGTTTATTGCAATATAAATAGAATTTGAAGAAGAAAGGTGGGGTAGAAAGTTCGGGAAAGATACACTCTCAGAGCGACATACATACTAACTCAACTCTTCCTACACACTTTGAACAACCTTAATTAGCACTTTGATAAAACTGTAAATTTAAAGTATATCTCTGATTATATTTTTGTATGATGGTAGTGCCACACAACGTGGTAGTTAGGATCGGAGAGAGCTGATTTTCTGGTGTGCGGAGTCTGGGGGAGGTATTCAAGGCCCACTTTTCCCGTCTTCGTCGTTATTTATTCGAGTGATTCAAGTGTAAACAACAGGGCACGCAAAACATGAATACTCCGCTTTCGTTGGCCGAGTTTTAGAAATTGCTTGCAATTGTTTTGCTCTGTAAATTCATGAACCTGTGTCCGCGCAACAAGGAGGTTTGTTTCTCTAAAACAACCGGTCTTATTGCATCACAATCGTGTGCATGAAGGCAGCATTTTAAAGGTGCATGGCAAGTTATTATTTTCTGTAAGTGCTTACCTCATTCCGAGCTAGGCTTTTCTAATGCAGCTGGTGATAAAATGCTCTCGACACAAGAGCAGTTTCCACGCCTTCATTGTGGGCTTTGTTATCACGCCCAAAGTGCTTGTCACCATGCTGAGCTGGAAAACAAACTTAAAGTTATTCATAATGTGAATGTTTGTGCTGTGTACGGGCGGGGTGACACACCTAAAACAGGTTAGATTTTCAAGTTTACACCTCATGTTTCCTATAAAATTTCGTTAAATCGTTCAAATCCCGACGAAATTCCAAGGTTCTCCGATGAGATTTTCTCCACACCGTCTCCCTCTACAAGAACAATTCAGCCCCCCAAAAGTTATGTGAACAAGCATTTCTATATGGTGTTATTATCAGGTAAATCTCTACTCAGGAAAGAACCTTCACAGTATCTTGCAGTTTTGTACTTTTTTTACTTCTCTAGACGTTTCTAACTCGTAAATAGATAATCGCGTGTTGAACGCTAATGAATGGACATTTTTTTGTAAGGGTTTAATGGGAGGTCCAGCAATTAAACTCTCAACCTCGAAACCCGTTGCTTTTTCAGCATATTATTCTTTAGGTTCGTCAGTAATGCACATACTTAACGATGATCATTCTCTTTTGAGTGCAGAAAGATCTTAAACGTTCCTTTGGTCTTGAGTCTCTTAAGTCACACTCTTCAATTTCAAAGAGTTCTTTATTTTAAGGGCAAAGAAAGGAATGTTTTAGACTATATTAGTCAGAGAAAAAGCTCTAGAAAAACCACAGGGAAGTGCTGCTTACGACAACCAACTCTGAGAAATTTCCGGTAACCAGCTACGACAGCACCGCATTGTATGACTCTAGGTTAATAGCATAGTTTATCATTAAATGACATAATTGCTGCATGGCACCCGGATCGTATATTAATAATATCGCTTGTGCATTCAGCCTTATTCATCTTCTGTGAATAAGCTCCTAGGGAAACAGTCGAGAACTCATCGTTGTTTTTGAACTTAGGTCAACTGAACTTGCGGTAAGGCTAGTCAAATTCTGAACTTTGAATATTCTTTTAGTAATTTCGAACTTAACGTGAACGTTGCTCTTTGCTCCGTTTTTAGTCATATATACAGTTGGCAAAGTCTTAGCGCAGTTTAGCGAAGTTTCACGGTCGTCGTTGTTGTGTTCTTGTGTTGAGGTGAATTTTCGTGGACATTTTGCAACATTGTCTGCATGGAGAATACTCGAAACGGGGTAGTAATCTAAAATTCCTGGCTTATGTTAATCATTTACTTTCCAAAAAATTCGAGTTTTTAGTTTGATCTCTTTCCTTTTCTTACATCTGTAAGATTACCTGTAAATTCTAACCATCACGGCGAAGTGCTGTCGCAAATGCAATGCATCACAGAAGTAAGGATATCAGATTTGAGTATTCGTTCTTCCGAATACAAAGAAACAGACAACCAAGAAAGTCATATTCTTACATATTTTTTTAAGTTTTCAGCTACTATGATCAGATCTTAGAGACGCTGGAATTAAACAGTGTCAGTGACCGGGGTGCACGATTTGCTGTGCTAGATCCAAAGTTCACCTCACAATATAACTTCTTAGCGTACAATTGTTTACAGTCCGTTGGCTTTTGACGCGCCAAATGTAATCCTTGTGAAAAAGTCACGGTTTGATCATTCTGGCATAAAGTTTGTCTAGTTTGATTTACAAGAGGGTCTCGACTTATCAACTGAAATGTTTTCAAATCTGCAGTTTTCTTAGTGCTGTCTGCAAAGTCCTTCAATCGTCGTCTTACAAAACAGTAAAGTAAAATGCCAAGACTCAACGACTTCGCTGGCTGTATCGGCTCTTCAGCTGCTATCTTTTTTTTTAAAAAAATGGTCGAATGATTATTTCTAAGTCACCCGTATTGATAAGATTTCGCGCTTTAGGGTTAGGGTTAAGCTTCACAGGGGAGAAGGGTGTTCACTTCACTTTAGCGTCCGTGAATCATAACAGAATTTACAGTTCCTTGTCAATGAAGAGACGCATGCACCTTAAGACGGACGGATCCGTGTTGACTAACTGAATATTGCACACAAACAGGGTAATTTAAAATCAGCTTAATATTGGCATCTATGAACAAAGAGAGTATCTAATGTAATGAAGTCTGCAAGCATGCTGTAAGTTTGGTTCAACCCACTTTCTCGGAAATTATTAAGGAAGTGAGGCCAGCAAAACAGCTCAAGCGATCCCAGTGTCCGCCTATAGTGTCCGCTATTGTACTCTGTACGATGTTTTTTCCTCTTTTGCGGTTTTAAGTTTGTCCTAAATCGGATTAGGCCAATACTATTTGTTTACTCCCACGCTACGCTGCAGTCCAACTATATAAAGTGCTGCCGTATGACCAGCATAACTAAATAACTAATCAAGGCTGCGCTGTCTACAGACGATCACATTTGCCAAAATAATCTTAAGAGGGACCAGAGCTGATAAGCGTTTTAATCCTACGAAACAATTGATAAATTCCCCAAGCAGAAATAGGAACTGGGTAAGCCTTTTATGCTATTTCCAATTACCAGTTACTCGTGTAAAGATCTCTTTCTGACATATATATTCTAATTTCGTGCACTTACTTTTAAGTTAAACGTGCACAAGTAACCTGACAGTTTAACTGGCCCAAGCTGTGCATGAGAACGCGTTCCCTGTGTGCTTTAACATTGCGAATCGCAACATGATACATAAGCGAAGTCAGCCCGGCGGGGTAGATCGCCGGAATGACAAAGGGCTAACGCTCGAAAAGTCAGCACCCCCTTCTTTTACCTTACGGTGGTACAAATTATTTTATCAACTTGTTTGATTATCCCAATTTCTTGTGTTTCAATTCCCCACCGACGAAGCACCAATTTCTTTAGAAACTACCCCACAATAAATGAGATGTCAGTCAACAATAGTGGGTTCCGACAATTATTTTGTAATTTTGTGGCGTGATCATAGCCTGTTTAGAAACTGCATGCCTAGTATGGGCAACTGATGGTTTTTACACGCAAGCAACATATTTAATATAGACTGTCTTGATTGGTCGAGTGAGCTACACGCCAAATGGTTTATGGGAGGACAGTCCTATATAAACCGGATTTACCAGTTTGATGGATAAACCCTTTACAAGTCGATAGTACAATAGACCCCAAAAGTAATTAAGTTTTTATTATCTATGAAGCTATCGACCGTCTTAGTAATCTTCATTTATCGCCCCGAATGTTTTGAGTAGTTGTAGGATATGGAACATAAGTTCAACTGATCACTTCATTACAACACGCACGTTTTCCTGGCGTATTACTGCTTCAATCCTCAGTATCCCACGCTCATCTTCCTAATTGTCTTTCGCATGCCGTGATCAAGACAAATTGCATGTTAGCAGAGAGTGATTATATTCGCTTGAGAATATTAAGAGTTCGTCAAAATAAGTGACATGATATGACTACATACGAAGCTTAAGGATTAAGTATGCGGCGAAAAGAATTGTGAAGCTTGTTAATGGCAATACACTGTAGGCTGTCCGGTTCTAGGACAATATACAGGTGGATTCCTGAAAGCCATGCAATGTGACCATTCTTTGGAAAGCTACTGAACTGTACTGTACTGTGGTACTGTTTGTTTTACTATACAGTGTGGTTCTACCTTTTTCATCTGTGGATCAAACCCTGCAGTGTGACCATTCTTTGGAAAGCTACTGAACAGTACTGTACTGTAGTGTCGTTTGTTTTACAATAAAGTGTGGTTCTCACTTTTTCATCTGTGTATCAAGCCATGCAGTGGGACTGTCATTCTCGGAAAAGCAAATGAAAAGTATTGTGTTAAGGTGCTGACTGTTTCACTTTTCAGTATAGATAAAATCATTATGACCGGCATTTTACAGAGTTTGCACCTGATTCATATTTCTGCGATTAAGCGTATTTTCTAAGGGAGGTTTCAAATTGCCATATCTCAGTAGAACAATTGCTCTAGGATTGGAACTGAATGCAAGTCGTTTCTAATAGTGATGTATCTGAAGTTCTTATAGCTTTGGTATGCATATACTTTCATGATATTTACCGACCCAACAACAACAACAACAACAACAACAACAACAACAACAACTAGTACTACTACAACTACTACTACTACAACTACTACTACTACGACTACTACTACTACTACTACTACTACTATGAAGCCACTTAGTGCGAGCATCTCTTGTGTTGGATGTCAGGTTTGCATACCCTCAGTCATACAGAACTGATACCAGTAGTTACGCAGATGTAATGACTAGATAAAAAAACATGGCATGTTGTGCTTCTCCGTGATTGGCCACTTGTTATACATCTCAAAAGCTGCGGCTTTTTTAATTTGGGTCTCTCTTTGTCTAGAACACTTTATACTTAACAAATAACTGCTAGGCCCTACTGGTATGCTTTAGTTCTCAGTGATTGAGCGCCTTCCTGCAAGGTACGTGCTTCACCCTTCCTGCATTGTACATGCACGGCTTTCCGTTTGTTGCGAGCCAGGAGTGTTTTGCGTGCAGGTCACGTATGTTGTACATTAACAACTAAAGTATTATTAAAAGACATTAATTGATTATCGCAGTTATGTACACAATTTAAGCAGCTGTGAAATTAAGGCCTGAATAAAAAAAAAAAAAAACTCAGGCCTGAACGGGATTCGAACCCTCGACCTCTGCGATACCGGAGCAGTGCTCTACCAACTGAGCTACAGAGTATTATTGTAAACTCATGCCAGTATGAACGCGGCCAACGAGATTCGAACCCATGATCTCTGCGATACGGGAGCAGTGCTCTACCAACTGAGCTATCAAGTATTATTGTAAACTCATGCCAGCATGAACGCGGCCTCACATTAAGTCCATCATCTACAGCAGCACGGTTGCTCCAATCCTTCAACTTGACATTTTGTAACGCGATGTCTTTTTTTCCAAAGTAATTCGCTAGCTGAGAGCTTTTGTTTCGAGCAGTTTTATTTGACACTGAGCCACATAGCCAGAACAGTTTTGGCACCTTTTTCTTCGCTTGTACCTTCGCACTTTGCTACGACAACTGAGAAAGCACATTCAGAGCTTTCGATCTATTTACACAGCTTCAACCAGCTGCAAAGGGCGTATGGATCTGTCTCCTATCATTATTCCACCATACCTGTGTTCTTTTGTTAATTCTACGACAATTAGCACAAGATGGTTATTTCTGGAAGTGCAAATCATGCATTAGTAAGAGTAATGAAACACGTGTGCAATTAATCCACGAAGAAAATGAACACTGAACAATGTCAAAGCAGACAATGCTGAGTGAAACAGCTCTAGCTGTATATCTTTTTCAAAGGAGCTTTAGCAAAAATTGAAATGCAACTTGTTTGTTGTTTTCCTTTGTTTATTCATCCATTTTATCCTCAAAAGATAACAAACAGTAGTCTGTCTTGAAATGTTTTCTTTTGCTGATTGAAACTTCTCTTAAATAATTTTTCTTACGAGTGTTTTTTTTCCCTTTCCTTCGGTTATGGGAACAGTCACATTTGTGATGCATTTTATTTCCGTGCTAGTGTACAGAATTGTTTATGAATTACACCTTTGAAAATTATTGTTCCGACTGCTTTTCTTTCACAAATCACTTCGCCACCGACAAAACACCTCGATTTTCTAGATCTCCAGTGAGTAAAAGCTTTAAAGACGGCATTTTGCACGATTTTGCATTGTTAAACTTGTCACAGCGAGCGATTATACATTGTTACGTATTCAGTTAAAGAACGTCTGCATCCAATCCTTGTTTACTTAAGATTACTGAGCAACACCATTTCTGCTGTATCTTCATGGCGGCATGGCCTTATTTCACTTGAGAAAGGTTAAAGTTCGAAAGCAATCGTAAACAAAGGTGCGCAAGTTCTACCAACCAGTTCTCAACGAGAAACAAGTTGTGGCACCTAAAATTAATATTCTTATTTCTGTGGAGATTGTTAGAAAGGGTGGGCATTTGATTAGCAAGATTGAATGGTCTTAGAAAGGGTGGGCATTTGATTGGCAACATTAGGTAGTGTCAGAAACGGTGGGTCGTTGATCCATAACACTGATTTGAAAACATGATTTTATCGGTGCCTCGAGAAACAGTGTAAAAGCGAACAGAGGTGCTTTCTAAAACACGATACGGCACAGTGCCTAGGGCTATGGTAACTATTGCATCTATATGGTTTTAATTCCTTGGGCGGTAAAATTCCCAACACCCGAAACGAATCGGACCACCTCTGTGAAGCTGCGTTGCAATAAATACGAATTTTCCGATCCACTAAGCGACAGCATCAGTACAGCCATGTACTACGAAATAGTTTCGGCGCCATGCAAATTAGTTTATGGACGATGTTGAAAACTTTATTTCAAACTTTAAAATCAAACCTACGTTTAGTAATTTTATTGTATGCATGTATGCAGAAAACTGGTTTAAGATTATTCAGAGTCGAACTATATAGGATATTTCTTGTGCACCATTCTTTTCTGGCTAGTTGGTATCTTCATCTGTAATTTTGTCTTTCCGTAATTCTGTTATGTCTTGGTTTTTAAAGAAAAGCACTCCGAAACTTGGAGCTTTGTAATAACATGTTTCTTTACGTGACAGGTTGATTGTTTATTTGGAATATTCAGTTGTTACTGACGAGGGCTGTCTTTGTCTCTAGATTTTTTTCACCGGTATCTGCAAAGAATTAGAGTTCAAGTGATCTGGAGGCATTCGAGAATATAAAACCATACTCTTGGTGCCCTGTGGAGAACAAGGTGACAGAGTGTTTATTTCATTGGTTTCAGCTAAGGTAAACATGAATCAAATGAGTGAAAATCTGATGCATGATGAGTCGTCAAACTGACACGAACACTTCAAAGAGTTTACACACGTCAAGAATGCAAAACTGACGTCAACAGCCAAGGAGAATCCGACTTAAGACGCCTAATAATGACCATGTAGCAAGCATTATGGCATAAATGACATCCTTACTCGTTGTTATAACAGTCCAGTGACCATTGTATACAGAGGATCTTTGTTCCCATTTGTTCACATAATACTGTGGTAATTATTGATGGGAAAACAATTGTTCAACGCTTGAAGAAGTAAGCGTGTCAGGTTTTTAATTTTATTAATAAGGAAACTCTTATTTAACATTCTAGCAGAAAACAACACAACTTACACGTTGATGTAGTACGTTGCTTAATTCCAACAGGTGCCATCTTTGTAGGTAAGATAACTACATGACTGTTTTGAGGGTCAAACATCAAAGACTCTTTTATCACTTATCAATTCATCGATCGGAACCCTTATTTTCCTTTGTAGAGATTGCTTTTTTCCATCGACTTTTCGCAGCACTTTTAACTAATATGACATGCACGTTTTTACTGATACGTGCTTGAAATCCTGCCCAGTTGAAGGGCCATAATTTTTACCTTTAAAAATGGACCACGGTTCTAGAAGGAAGACATTTCACCCAGGCTCGACGGATTTTTATTTTCCTTTTTTCCCCCGACACTAATAGGTTAAATTGCCTTATTAAGATGCTCATGTTTTTCTTAAATTTAAATCATAACGCTGATTAAGCGTAACATGGCGAAGGTTGCTGTGTACAAATGAACGAGAAAACACTACCCTACTTTTACTTGATTCGTTGTTCATCTCGCCTGCCGTTGCTTCATTTTCACTGGTTAGTGTGCTTTAGTAAAAAGGTCTCGTGTGGTATTGTTCTGAGATGTGTACGTTACCAACACTCATGAATCTATTGTAACTTCCACTCTGCAGGCAGTTTACCAAAGATGTTGCCCTCAGTTTCCAAGATTACGATTGGCGTTATCTTATTCACCGTTGTTACAGCTGAATGCAAATATGTAATACCATGGAGAGCTCGTTCTGATTGCACTGTGAGTAAGGGATTTCTATTCATACAGAGAGACGGATGTCAATTCAAGATTCAAACCTTTGGATGTCGAGGGGCCTGCTTGTCTTCGGCGAAACCTTTCAGCCATAGAATTGGATTTGCTTCAAGTTGTTCTTGCTGTGCGCCCATTGAAGATGCCATAAAAGAAAAGACAGTGGAATGTCGCGGTGTTAAAAAAGTGATTCGCTATCCAGTGGCCAAAAAATGCGCCTGCCGTCCATGTTTGAACGTAACCTAAGCGTTAGTGTTCCTGTTCAGTTAATTGCGGTCGGCACGGAAGATTTCTTAACGGGAAAGAGTCCGAAAAACGTTTGGATCAAAAATTTCATCTCCTGGTAGAGTTCAATTATGGGTCGCAAAAGATTGGGTTTTTTTATTTTAAGCCGGGAGGTAAGCAATCCTTGGCTCATCGAGGAAATCGTATATCATTGAACAAAATTAGGGTGTTCGACCAGTTGAGAGAAAGAATGTCATCTTAAGACATGCAAATTACTCGTTAAAATGGTTTGTAATGTATGAGGTCAGGGATGGAAGTCTGCGGTGTGACTGAGTTTTGGAGTTGCAGCGATTTTGTATGGTCTCGTCAGCTGCATTAGCAGGTATCTATTTCTAAAGCAAAGCTATTAATGAACACGTCTTTTAACTTTCCACGATGCTGTACGGGCTATCAAGATATCACCGTATGATGAATGACGCAATGGAAAGTACAAAACCTGTGATTTTTTCAGTATATAACAAAGCTTATTTAATCCACAAATAAGACGTCCAAACTTTTCCAGAGCGAAAAAACAAACTAACCTATTACTGAGAGTATTTCATTGCGAACAAGATAAAGCTTTTTATTCGCAGGCTTGTCATTCTGCAAACAGTAATTAGAACCAATGTGAATGTATCAACTACAGCGTGACGATGCCTAAGGCTAGTTTTGTCGCTGCGTATTAGTTCACAGAATTATCATCGACTACAGCGCAATTACTTATTGATTTAAAACAGAACATGAAAAACAACCGAGCTATACACAGATTAAGGATGAGAGGGTTCTTAATAAACTAAAGAGTGCCAGGCGCAAATACAAGAGGCATTAGAATTATTGTGGGTAGGTAAAAATGAAAACTAATCCATAATCCGGCGTAATGGTAAATAAATGTATTCCCGTCAATAGGTCTTTGTATTTATTGTTACTCACCTATAAGGTTTAGGTATCACTATCTTAGATACATTTTTAGGAATGCACCTGATTATATTGTATGTGGGCTGAGAAATAATTGATATCAGTGTTATGTAAGAAAGAGACAATTGTTAATTTGTATGATACAAAAACTTTAATTTGCATTTGTAAGAATAAATCACGCATAACTGTTACTTTTCTTATACTTAAAAATCTCTAATCTTCATGTGAAGCTACAAATGTCAGTCCTCTATACATGCCACCTGGAAATGTTCCAAAAAATACAGAAATACTATTCGGCTTTAATGAAACGTGCAACATAGAATTTACAGAACAATTTTGCTTTGGGAACATCAAGTTTAGACGTTAATTTAGTTACTAGAGAAAAGTATTTTCCGCTGTGTACGTGACTAGCACATAGTCAACTAAATGTCGGTAAATGCCCTGTTTATTAGATATATTATGAACTTTTAGGTCGTGTTTATAGATATCGATGAAATGATCCGGTCGATGGTAATTAAATGCGCTGGAAGTGTTGAATCATAAAATATTTGTATATGCATATATCAGACCACAAGTCTACGACTGAGTAGTGTACGTCTAGTGTCATTAATCTTATAAGGTGCTCTAACTGTTTTGTGGTTAATAAAAAAAATGACCTCCCATGTCATCATGTTGATTCATGAATACCTTGGATTGATAAAACCCTTATAAAATAGATCAACCCTGATACGGCTGCGGTACCAATGAGCCGAACCTCAGAGTGAAACTGGTTAATTAATATAAACACTGGCTATCTATTTCACATGTAGAGGTGCACAATGCCAGTGAATCAGACAAGTTACATGGTAACTTTGGTGCAACGTTAAAGAAACACGGTAGCCACGAAAGTTATTTGGTGTATGTGGCAATAGGGAATAGCCAGGATTTATCTTAAATGATTGACTGGCTACCATGACATATTTCCTTCATATCTAAACAGGTAAATCTTTGGTTAAGTGACAGCGTTGATAGCCCTTCTCATAACATAAACTATAAGTTACCGTATCATCGAACCAATTGCCGAGTCAGAAGCAACCTGAACAACAGTAATAATTGTACAAAGCAAAGTAGCAACATGATAAGGGTTTGTGTGCTCTTTCGTGTGTAACGCTGTAATTAAAGTATTGGACCTACCTGGGATATTGACCCAACTTGTCATTTTTGACACCCTAAGAATCTTCACTCTGAGTCAGAAAAAGCTATTTCCATTGATTTACCACCTTGTAAAGTGATGCATCGTTTGAATCGGCGTTGGTCAAGTGTTTCCAACAGTGGAATTCCATTTCTTTCCTTGACACAAATCCATGTCGGACATCGAGTGTCCTGGAGAAGACGAAAAAACATGTCAGTTTCAAGTGGTAAAACGCATTCGCACATAAGGTAGAGCATCAATAGAAGGGATCTCGCGAAATCGTTTTTTTGTATTTCGCTGACTCTGACGTTGCCGTACAGGAAGGCTCTGAGAACTTTGCATTCCTGTGGTTTATTTTAACATTTTTGCGTAAGATATTGCCGCTATTTTGGCCGGTGAGTTACAAGATCAGAAATTGCGCCCCAAATTGTAACACTTTCAACTTTTGCAACGAAGATTCTTGCACATATCTTCTATGAAATACCTGTTCCCTGATAATGAAGATGTTACTTTCTTTATGACCTTGGCGTGTGTATTGTTTACCAACTTCACAGTGAGAGTTAAAATTGACGTTACTCCGGCACTTAAAGTCGATTCGCTTTGTAACACTTGTAGAAGCAAATGGTAGGCCAAACACTGCACACGAGTATAGCATCCATTTTGTTCCTTTAAAAAGAATTTTGTGATCCCATAGCTACAGTTTCATGAGATTCTGTCTCCCGGCATTACGGGCATTCAGCAATTTCATTAATAACACTGTAGAGATTTTATCTTAGTCTCCAGAGAATACCTTATAGTATACCATAGTGCCTTTGGGTCAGAATCAAGATATAGGCTCTAGTGAAGTAGTGACAAATATAATCCCATGGTCGAACGGATCAGGAAAATATTCCGCCTATTCCAAGGCCGAGTTCATCAGTGAAATTCTCGACATGCTTCCAAACAAAAGGAGAAACCTCAACCTCTTCAACAATAATAGAAATAAATCTTCGCCAAACACTTATCAATGTGTAGACAGTCAAGCATCTAATAATGTCATTTAGGCCATAGCAAATTGTCTAGTAATACCTCACTTTCTGTTGCGTCATTTTCTTGTGGTACGTAGCTTCCAAGGTAATCTGTACTCTATATTTAAGAAATAGAAAACATGTACCGTGTTTCTATCGAGTTATAGAAACACGAGTGAAAGTTTGGGAGAACGAGAAATGCTGTGGGAACACGAGCCGCAGGCGAGTGTTTCCACAGCTTTTTCGAGTTCTCCCAAACTTTCACGAGTGTTTCTATAACTCAATAGAAACACGAAGAACATGTTTTCTATTTCTTTTAGAAAACACCGCGACGAAAAAAAGAAAAGCAACTTGTTAGCTTTGATTATCAAAATGTAAATTCTCTTTGCTCGCGTCATCATTACGTCAACAGCTCGTGCTAGTTCTGTGTTTCTATCGAGTTATAGAAACACGATTTCTAACCAATCAGCGCGCGTACTTTCTTAGGACTGTTTTCTAACAAATTTTAGCAATGATCCTGCAAACAGTGGAAGCTTTGGTGGACAGATGACTAGCTATGTCCTGTGACAGTGACTTTTTAAGGACAATAGCAGGACCTCACTCAGACCTGAAAACGTGAATGTGGTAGCGAGCTGTATAACACACACAGCTTAAGCTCCAAAATGCTGCTCAGCTTTGGTACCAAATTCTTTTCTTTCACCATGAACAAGTCTTGTATTATGAACTTCGTTTTTCCCACGGTTCGTTCAAGTATCGGCATAAATGAAGCGACCAGCAGTTCTACGGACACTGGCACAGTGGGGTTACGTAATCGAACACCAAGCATTTACGGTTTTTAAAATAGACACTTTCTCAAGTTGGCAGTCAGCATTTGGACCCGTAATCAAAGCTTAGAACTTACGAACGCGCATCCTTGAGGGAAGAATCAATGGAGCAAGATCTAAAGGAAGACAATGACGGTGCTTTGGCGACATCAAGGACTGGACAGGAAGATCGCTGCCAGAAGTCGCTGGAATGAGACGGCAGTGATGTGGGAGGAGACTGGTGCACGTGTCTTCTGTGGTCCCCGATACTCTACCATGACGTTGGCAAGAAAACAAACATTTTGCCCTGAAAATGTGACGTTATCAGTATCCTTATACCAAACTGGCAGCAAGGGATTTGACTGCATGTCTTGTTATGTTTTATAACAATTCTGGATCACTGCTGTTGGTTCTCACTCTCGCAAACACTTCGTTTGGTTCTAGAATAATTTAATGTGGACTTGTTACTTGCAACTCGTCAAGAAAGCCACTTTTTATCATTTGGAAATCACTATCAAAGTGCCAAAGCTATGAGACTCAATGAAAGTTTCTATTATCATTATTACCATGATCATTGTCATCATCACTATCATTATCATTAATAATATCATTATCACTATCATCATTATTATATATTATCATAGTCGTTATTATATATTCCTTTCAGATAACTTCAAAAACTAATGAATACCTTAAATCTTTTTCAAGCAGTTCAAAAAACTCGCATTTCGTGTTTAATCACAAAAATTACAATTTTCTCGATTGGGATTGGTTTAAACAACTCCTATTTTCCACTGGTTCACTTGCCAAGTTGTTATCAGACAGTTTGCCATCGGACAGTTCGATAAGTCAATCACATTCGAAGTAGTAGTTTAAATCAACCAATCACATTAAAAATTGTAGGTTAAATCAACTAATCACAACCATGGTGTCAATCACCACAGAAACAGTGCACAGACTCCTAAATGGGGGCTTTCTTCAAAATAGATAATTTATTTCCCTGGAACAATGACAGTATTTTCTTTCATAACTTGCATTTGGCTCTTCTTTTCTCGGAAATTGTAATTTTTATGATAAATTGGTAATAAGACTTCGTGTTATCATACTCGTGATTAACAAATCGAACTCCCCTGCGCGGTCGTCCGATTTTGTTATCACTCGTGATGATTACAGACGGAATTGGACTCCACTCAGTCCTATTACCATTACTTATCAGGTTTAAACACTCGGCTACGCCTCGTGTTTAAACCTGATAAATCACTCCTGCTTGTTTATTAAACTACACTTCTAAACCTATTTTGAGGCGTGACTACCTTTAATTCCATCGGAACTCCAGAGATAAATATTCTTAAGCGATTGGACGGATAAGTTCTTGCATACACAATGGCTTTGTTCGCGGTAGATAGATTAGCAAGGAATGTGGCTCTTGCATTGACGAAGATAAATTGTTATAACAAAAAAAAATTAGCTCATTCCGAAGTTCGACAGTCAATTATTTTTTTGATATTGATCACGAGCCAATTATTACAGTTATCTCCGGAATCAAAAGGATTTTAAGTTAAGTTTTGACATGTAAGACAAGTTATTGGAAACAAGGATAATTTCTCGCCTTCAAAGCAGGGGGCAACACAGCTGAACGTTCTAGCTTCAGCTTTAAGGTTCCACTTTGGTAAATAATCACAAAGCGGCGGCTTTACATGTAATGTAAAAAATGTAAACAGACCCTTCTCACCCATCCATGCAAGTGTACAACAAAAGACTTCATTTGGCGCTGTCTAGCTTCCGCGGCGATGCCAAGTTCCCACGCTCTCCATACCTTGTAGCTTGGGATTTACTGTGCGCCCCAAATGTAAATATCTCCCTTCTTTGGGGTTCAATACAGAAGGGGGCCATACGGTTCATGTTTTGTCTCCTTTCTTTTAAAGCAAGCTCCAAATTATTAAGTTAAATACAGTCAAGCTGTTCTCGACAAAGCGGTGTAGCAAAGTTTGTAAACAAACGCAGTTGGACTGTCTACTATAATCTTATTTTGAGAGCAAAAACTGATTTGTTGTGATTGAAAGTTGTGAAGATATGGAGCATGCCAAAAGACCACTGCTGCTTCACAGCTCAACCACTGAGATTACTGGTGCTTATCACTCACTGTGGGCAAAGCGCAACCAATAAACCATTTTGAAAAGCATTCAGCAGTAATTACGACTTGATATGGTAATGTGTGTGCTTGTGCACCATGGTAAAGCCCGCCTTTCGCTTGGCAAGGAATATTTTCCCTTGCGACTACAAAAGCAGCTTGTCTTATAGATATAGATGTCCCTATTATCGCTCCTTATGCATTTCTGCAAACAACTGTTCACAAACAAGTCTTGGTATACTTTGTTTTTAAATTTTTCAGCAGTTACTGAGCCAATGCCGGGTTATTTTGATTGAAGGCAGTGAATTCACAAATTATTGTTAAGCCGAGCCTGACATAAAGTAAACAAACGAATCTATTGGACAAGTTTTATTACACTCCATTAACAATGAACCTTAAATTACTTACGATTACAAACCACAATAGCCAAAGAAGACAATGGAAGACAAACTGTTATGGTTCGTCTGTTGGGATAGCAGCACTTTTTGTAGATGTTTTACGTCATATTGAGTTTTGGGCCCTTAAGAATTTAAGCGAGTTAAACAGCCTTGCTAGGAGAAAAACCGTGTCCTCCATGCTAGAATTCAGTCATTTAAAGCGATCTTCATTTGATTATCATAAAGCCAAAGCTAGTGATATTACTCTGGCCAAGCACGCAAGCTGCACACAGTCAAATAAACCAATCAGAACACAAAGACTGATACACGTGCAAGAAAACGCGTGCGACCCAATCATATCTTATTTTTACTTCCCATTGGGTAAGAAAGCGGCGCGAGATTCGTAAGCTAATCAGGTATCGTCACACTTAAAAAGCACAGACACACGGAATAGTTTTTAACAGAGGATTGAAAACCGTTCAGAAATGAGACGAGACTTTCGAGACGAGACGAGATAAGATGAGTAGAGACGAATGAGGTCAAGATGTTAATTGCGAAACTACTGAATTCCGGCCGAGAATGGTGACTAGTATGAGTGGCGAACATTCTGGATAGACATGGTGTTCAGAGCTAAGTGACTCGAATACACTGAAAACTGATTAACTATTTAGCAATCTTTATTTTTTGGCTATATTCAAGCAAAACAAGAAGAAAGTTCCATACTTAAACCGGATGAAGTCAGTGGTAACTACGTAAAAAGGCAACCTGTTGTTCGTTGATTTAAAAGATTAAATTTAATTTTCTTTCTTCGTATGCACTTTTAGTTCTTTTCTCAATTGTTATTTGTTTTTTGGTTATTTTGATAGCTTCCCATTTCTTGGCCTACAATTATTTGCCATTAAATCTACTATCATGACATATAAATTTACAAAAATCATTACATCAAAAAAAATACCGTATTTGATCGAACTCTCGAGTTCGAAGCATTTATAGGCTATAAAAGCTTTGAACTCGAGAGTTCTATCACTCTGGTACACGTAGATCTGAAAAGAGCTTTATTTGCTTTACTTGTCCTTTACTGACGTTTCAACAACTATGTTAGTCATCCATAACACTTATTCTGGCCTCGCGCAAGTAGCTTTAATACACTTACACTGTAAAAGTTTTATGTTTAATAAATAAACATAACTGCATCAATTTGTACCACTGCTATATAAATACACAATAGAGGTAGATGATGGTAAGCTGTCACTTTTATAAAACTTAAGTCTTAAGGGCAATTTGTTGCATGCAGTCGTTTCCTGGCAATTATGGTTCTTCCAGGTTCGAGTTTCTACAAATTATATGGGTCAACCTTTAATGTTTTTCAGCCAGGGCTTATAGTTTCAAAACAGGGTCCTCTGCTTGGTACATGTCTGTTAAGAGCCCTGTTGTTATGGACTTGTTACTTGCTTGCTCTAAGGTTTGACCTGTAATGTCTTTCCTACTTGTGACTCTTTATGCTTCCTAGCTTTTGAAATGGTGCTCTTCATCAAATATCTAGTGCAAGTTATGCTGCTGGCAAGTTATGCTAACTGTTCACTTTCCGTGTTTCGTATTTGGAGTGCTTTCATCTCGGAATTGAACAGAATACTGGATGTTCGTGTGATCTCTAAGGCGTGGACCTATCTACTTTTTCGCAGTGATGGAATGGTATTAGTGGTCATGCAAGAGTTCTACGGTGAAATCTTCCCCTGAGATCCTCCCTTTGTCCAGTAAGAGATCTGCAGGTCTTGAAGGCGACCTTTAGCGTTTTGAGACCCACTTTGCAATCTGTCGTACTTTAGGACTGGTTAGAGAATTCACAACATTAAACTTCAGTACTTTGCCTCTAACTTTGCCCTGAGCAGTAGCGGCGACGATTCCGACCACAGCATTTTGATTTCCATGTTGTGTTTCCACGTACACCCCTGAACCAGAGACGCCCTTCACCCCATCGCAGAAGTTGATGATCATGTCATGGGCCTTCCGGTAGACATTACAGTAAGAATACCACAGGGTGTTGTACCATTTATCGCCATGAAAACCAGCAAACTGAATTTTGGAGCCTGGAAGGAGGCTGCTTGCTTGTACAGACATACTTCTTCGATTGTGTCGCCGCCTTAAATACAAAACCGCAAAATCATGCTTCAGTTTGGACTTAGGTGATGACGGCTTTTTCCACTCTCTTGGAACATAAATTCTTTGGACTCGAATCCGGTGGAATCTTCCTGAACGCTGAAGCAAACCTGGAATGAAGTAAAACAATTTTGAACATAAATATCTTAAGGTGTAAAGGAGATAATGACTGCTCCACGATAATTTTTCACTTTAGTGCTGAGATTTCCTGAGAAATTTCTTAACGAATTTCATGATTTCTCTGAGGCTCATTGTCGCTTTCTTTACTTGGGATACTATGGTTAACGTTGGAGACGTTATATCGCGTTTAAGCTCTCTTACTAGTAATGATAGGATTTCGAAGCAGATTAGCTCAAGCTTTTTTCCGGTGAAGAAAGACCATTTATTACTAAACAAAGCTTAAAAAATTCACAGCGATAACATTGGTGTTAGTGTACCACTTCCTAACTTGAAAAAAAGGCGGTAATTAATAGAACAAGGCCCACTAACTCATGACCAGAATGATTTTCGAGCGTAATTGCGCTCAATCATCATCCGTTATAAGTTAACGTTGTTTTTTTTTTTTCGAAGTTACGTCAGGACCCCACCAAGAATGCTAAAGCTCCCGACAGCCTACGGAGACAAATGCGGACGAAGTTCATCAGTGTCAGATCTAGAGAAGTTAATCACGACAATAAATAGAGTTCATATTTTGCCGAAAAACATCTGTCCACGTGTTCCTGTCCGATCAACAGCCAGCAAGCCGTTGCTCTTTCGATTGAGTAAAATTGATTCAAGTCATGTAATACGATGAATATAAATAAACCATAAGTCTTGAGATTGGCTGACTGGCTCTGGATCTCTAAAGTAACAAATAAGGCAGGAAAAGGTCACGAAATCGGAACATTGCTTCAGTACCGTATTAGGTAACTGACGGAGTTCAGTGTTCTGTTCGAAATCACACGCTCTGTTGATCAACTGTTCATCCTTTGGAAGTTACTGGTCGATCAAATTTACTGTCAACATTCAACTTTAATGGCTCGTTAGACAGTGTCATTAGAAGGAAATCTGACTCTGTAAAATCATACGAACTCAATACAGTTGGAAAACAGTTTTTACAAGCTAAACGCCTCCAAATCATAAGCTTGTGGAATGCATTCCAAAAGAAGTAGAATAAAGGAAATGGAGACGAGAAAAAAAAATGCTGTATTTCCACGCACGGGTGCATGTCACGAAACGAAACGTCTTGCATTTCTGGGATTTTTGTTAAGCTTTGAGGTTTTTAGTTGATATCCAACGGATACAGCAAACAAAGAACCAGATCAAAAAAACCAAAACAAATAAACAGGTACTACATACAAACACAAGACCCCTTTTGGGCAGAGTAATTTAGTTTGAAATAGCTTGTTTGTTCAAACACCACATTTAACAAAGAATCCCTCCCAGATGTCATATGATAAACGCTGTTTGTCGATTTTTAATTGCTACCTTTCCTCCTTCACCCACAATGCACGCTTGGCTTGGCAATTGCAAGAAATAATGATTTCAATCATCGATTAATGCCTAAAGTAATTTTTGGTGTTACAGTTCTGCGTTATGAGCTACTATTCAAAACAAACAAAGTATTACCCAATTCCACGCCGTGTAACGAGAAAATCGATTATTCCTGATATCAGAGGTTGAATGGAGTGTAAAAATGACGTGAAACATAAATCATACGATCAATTGATCATAAACCAGAATAGAAAATAAATTCGTTATACATGTAGTAAGACCAAACTCCGACAAAGGTAAGCAATATAGGCGGTATGAATCAGTTAATTCGTTAACTAAAAAGAATTTTTTTGGTACAACAGAAGTTCGAAATGGGCTGAGGTCAACAATATTTTGGTTGGCATTAAGAAACCAGGAAAAAAAGCTAAAAAACAAGAATATCAATCAATGTAAGATCAAACGTATGACGTAATAAAACACTCTAGAAGTACTTACTGACCAATTTTCAGAGATTTAGCGCTTTCCAAAGTCTTTTTTCCATTGTGAACACAATGCGCTGCTGTCAACACGTGCTGAGAGCCAATGAGTGTACCAGTGCAACCGGAAGAAAGCATCACCGCTGTAGAGAAAGGATACATCTGCGCTTCACGAGAGGTCCGCATGTTCACTCGGTCATCTTCTCCGAAAATCGTCCTTCGGAACCTTGACGGGGAAGAAACAACGGGCGTCTTGGGAACGCCTTGTGCCAAATACCCGTCACTGGTGAGATCCAGGGCGGCAAGCACCTTGTCTACAAGTGTTTCTACCGAGTCACTGTCTTCGTCAATCTTTAAGAATAACACGCTGTCCTTTAACTTTAACTGGACGCTCTTTTCTCCAATATCTAGACGTGTACGCGACTCATTGTCGCGGTTTTCAAAACTTGCACCACTATTTGTTAAAAAGCTTTCTTTTGGGTAACAAAGCGTTGTCTTGATCACAAAAAGCAGGTATATCAGACCTTGAGAATGCTTCATCGCTGTACGCTTCGATGTCTTCTCTCTCTCTCTAAGAACGCAAGCAGAACAAAAATTAGAGAGCCCTATTATTCGGTGTGATAGGGAATTTGGAAATGAACACAGCAACGTGGTTTCAGCGTGGATATAATTAAAGAATGTTGCGAGACAGTGTCAAGTCTGAGATAAACAAGAGAACTTACGCAAAATGCAAGTCACTTAAGAGAGGGCGGCTCACCAAACTCAATGTTACTCGTACGAAGGACACTATAAAATGATTTCTATTGACATCTGCTTCGGTATTTCAATAAAAGTTCTACATAGCAACAGACTAAAGCCTGTCATTTCACTCACGCACTGACCCACTGTTCTATATAAAGAAGCGATAAACTTAGACATTTTTCAGGGTTGCTGCATTAACATGACAAAACGCTATATAATTAGGGGTAATCGTAAGTACAATGTATGAATATTACGATCATTTTTTGCATTCCATCTATCAAACAACATTTGATCATCGCTTACCCAAAATGGCTTCTCGTTAAAAATTCTTCAATAAAAGAAGAATTCCAAACATCGCAGGAGTGAAACTTTACTGGAGTAATTGTGGTTTGGTTTTCAAAAAAGAGATATTTTAAGCGCGATAGGAATATTACGTGGCGTGGAAGTTCAACGTGCGAGTGCGAATTTCGATTGTTTTAGCTTATTTAGCTGAAATATTGAACAAGTATAGCAGACATGGAAATTACACCAATCTCGGCGCTTACCTGAGGGCTCGAATTTCAAATGGAACAAAATGTCCTACTTCCCACTCTCTCTTTGTGAGGTACCTGTACCAAACAACACCGACCAGTTAAGTTTCGAAAAAAAGGACAAAAGAAAAATACACTCAAATCAAACAATGTGTTAGTTGTAATCACTCACTCTTTAAAACGACATTATCTGATTATTAATTGTTGATTAGGCAATGTAATTAATCAAATCAAGCTAAACAATGTAATAAGAAAACCCTAAGATTAGTGAAAATTGAGAAAATAAGAATCACGCTACACCGTGGGAAAAACGAGGTTAACTTCTCAGGGCCTTCAAGAAGTCGCGTGTAATAAATTTGTAATGTTTTCAAATAATTTAATAACCTGCTGTTACAAACAACTGTAGATGTTAAGTAGATCAGGAGTAATCTATAGTACACGTGCCTTGCTCATGGACTGAGATATAGACCTTTGCTCTCTCAAGCAGCATCGCGCCTTTCGTTGGTTACTGTTTGCACGTGTGGAAGGTGGAGCCGTTTAACTAATGACCGACAAAATGAGCGGCAAACAAATAGAATTTAACTGTTAATGTTTTATCAGAGTTCATAGAAACAGGCTTACGGCAGTAATCTATTTGTCTCACTCCCAACGCTGGCGTCTATTTCCGCCTTTGGGACCCAGACAAGTTGGGCTCAAAGTTCTGGCGGCATTATGCAAAAGAGCAAACTGGTCAAGATAATTATATAAAATATTTTGCTGACAGGTAGTCGCACGCAAACTACAAGTGCGAGATGATTTGAACATGGATATTAGAAAGTTGCTGAGAAGAAGGAAGTAACTTCGAGAAAATATCAAGTTTTATCGAACACTGACAGAAAACGTTCTTCTGTAAAAGTTTTAGTTATAGAAAATGTCTATGAATTTCAAAAAGAAGTTGAAAAAGCTGTGAGAGTACCTATCGTAAACGAGTTTTTGCAGACATATTTTCGTTCTGATTTGAGGTAGGCTCTTGTTTTAGCAGCTGAACCATTCATCCAATGTGCGCGAGTCAAACAAGGGCGTCACATGTTAATACAGCTGCTTGTACTTGCGCAGTTGGCTACACCAATCTCCTATTCATCAAGCGTACATGAAATAGTTATAAAAAGTTTACAAAGTTATTAGGAGTTTCTACTGAAAAGTAAATCACGAATGAATATGAGCCAAAAATTTAACAATTCCAAATAGAAAACATGTTATATTGTTGTGGATGCCAGGACACAAAAACTTTGAAGAGGATATATTCTTAAAGAAAAGAATGTGTTAATAGTTTGAAACTTGAGAGCATGTGGCCACACATCCATAGAGGTACCCCACTGACATGCTGAATCTTCGACGATTTTCCTGGTTTTATTCCTCAGTGGAAAATAGCTGGAGCATTTCTGGTTACACATAATGGACTCAATCTCAGAAAAGACTTAACGCGGATCGGGACGCAACGGCACGCACACATCAACCTGGTTTGTCGCGTGGGGAACACACCATGGTCAAAATTCATGCATCTCCGGAGATCTACTAACTATTCACTGCCTTTCGGCAGTTGTCAGTTAAAAAATGAGAAAGTTCATAAAATTATCAAGTTAAGGGCAATGAAAAAAAATTAATGCTCCGATATCGGGAGTGACAAGCATGATCATTTTCTACCGATTTAACAAAGGAAGAATATCTAAAAAAGCATTTTGCAAAAGGAGATTACATATAAGTAGCCTCTAATAGTTTCGTAGGAAATTATGTGGTCAAGAAAATCGTCAAAACCCCCAGAAAGTTATTAAAGCAGGAATCCACAATAAAGACTGAAGGAAAGTTATGATCACGAGTATAAATCGACTCCCTTCACCTGCCTATTGTTCTACCGCGTGAGACCAGTTTGCAACTCGCATAGGCAGTGCTGTGTCCGCAACAAATTCAAGAGAAATTCTTCCTACTGATCAGCACGCTGATCAAAAACAGCTGAGTGCCACTTGGGAAAAGTTGAAAGGGACTCCTGAAAAACCACAGCAAAAATCTGTCCCGAAAGAAGATATAAATTGACTTGGCTAAGTAAAAATCAGCTTTTAGCAAAAAACAGAAATGTTATTATCACCTCATTTGGCCTGAGTTTGCACTGAAGTATACCGTTTCCATCTTTCATAATACTAAAATGAAACGCTCTATTCTAAGTTGAAGGCCACGTTCAGGCTTAAAACTAATTTACTCTAATATTGGAGCCATACTATATGGCTCCAGGTTGTGGTTAGGAGGTAAGGGTCAAGCGAGAACGGAAGGGCGGTTTGAGAAAAATGTCTGCCTTTACCGGGGAATATCGCACACAGTTCTCAGCGTAAGTTCCCAAAAGGCAAGAAAATGACAATGGAAGTCTCAAACATGCGTTTAAAAATGTAAACTTGTGTTTTCAAGGTCGGAGTTTTTTTACTCGCCTTAAAAGGTACTTGGTATAAAGAATTTGAAGTATTTTTGATAAAGGAGAAACCACGCCGCGGTACCTTTGTTTCGCTAAGTGATAGTCAACTGAATACGTTAAAATCACTTAAACATGAACAGGGGTCCTGTTAACAGGTCTCGCATGCAGACGATATTTACACAGTACTGCTATGAGATCAAACTGGTAACCCACCTGGAGGTGAACGTTCTTTTGAGGTGTAGAATAATTAAAGATCTTGATAAAAAGGTCTTAATTGAAGCTACGTCTCCACTCCTCTCGCATAAATAGAAGAAAAGGAATAACTAATCCAGTTCGAGAATCTTCTGTCTGTTTAACTCATCGGCTTTTCAGTATATCATGAACTAATCTTCCCAGCTTTTAGTTTAGCAAAGTCCTTTCACGGTAAGCCGAAGTGAATAACTCAAATACTTGAGATTTTAAGCGCACAGGCAGGCACGACTTAAACACGGACTAATGAAACAAAGCTGGTTATGAAGAAATGCACCGCGTGAGCTCTAAACTTTGCGTCTCAATAAACAAGTCATGATACTGACATGGGTGAAGTTTAAAATGTGCGTTTGGTATTTATGCACGTGGACGTATAATCTGAGTCATTGTTTACCGTGCCAGCATTCATTTCTGGGGTACGCATTTACCATAGTGACTATTTAACGACGGAACAAACAAAACACTTACAACGTAACGTAACATCCCGGAAATCGCATTCACGCCCCTACAATCTCACGGCTATTATCTACTAAAGGTTCTTATAATATTTGATGATTGGGTATCAAAATCTCAGTTGGTACGCACTGCGGGGAGAGAACTGATTCCTTCTTAAAAGTTACACACATCGTAGAAGCATCGAGATGCTATTTTTAGAAATACTTCAAATATCGAACGCAAAACTTATTAGCACTTAAAAGCTTAATTATCGCTCAATGCGGTAAAGAGCTCGTGACAGTGGCGATAAATAGATTACGTATTAGTTTTGATATTAACCTTAACACTTTTTGATGTCACTGGGAACAAAAGATTCTGTTCCCGATAAACGACACATCCTTGCCATGTCAGGATGACCAGGACAAACGCGGACTCTCCCAATGTTTGTTGTCCTTTAACGTAAATCTGACAAATTCACTATGTTTCGTAATACGAATTTGCACAACTCCCTTAAAGAAAGGTATCAGTTCCCTCTAGTCTTCAAGTAAACGTAGAGAAGTAAGTAAATGGCCATGGATTGCCAATAATCTGAGTGTTATCCATTGTTTTATCGAGTGAGAACAACATCGACCAGAGAACAGAAGTTAAAAGATCGCTGAAAGAATGTTATTAGTTTCACATGACAAACAAATTGACTTGAACAGTACGCTCCTTATCGAAAGGAATGAACTGCTCTACTTACTTCTTTTTTGACCTCTTATAGAACTGATTTGTATTGACAATCTTCGTGCGATGAGGTCTATGAACGTTCGTTGGAAGCCAAACGTTTGACGGAAGCCTTTGATTTATCAAACATGTCATGCAACAGACACGGGACTATTCCGAACATTGGCGAAGGAAATCGTGATCTGCAGAAGACCCAACATCGCAATGTACCTGTCTGTGAATCAAGAGCTTACTGACTAGCAGACAAGTGAGAGATCCTTTTGTCTTAGCAATTTAGTTAGTTTGATGCATGCACGTGGACAGTACAACTTCACACGTAATAAATCTAATGACGAAAGCTTAATGGTAGGATTACAAGGAAATCTATCAAGTGACTACTCATCAATCATGAGCGATCTATGCCGAGTACATTCCTAACGCATTTTAATAGACTGCATCGCTTTTATCATCTTGTTAACAAGTTCTTTTTACCAACATTTCCTTCATAAGATGAAAGCAGAGCTTGAAGATGGATGCCTTAAAAAGGTTTAAAAGATATTAGGCTAGAATAGATATAATCGACAGCTTCACAACACAAATATTCTGTTTCGATTATTGAGTGATAATAGCATAATATCACAGTCAAGAATGGAAGCACTTAAAATGCTTTCAAAATGCCATACGAGATCCAGCATCCTTTTACTTTCACTGACAGAAACGATTATATATACACGCAAAGAAGTATTTCAGATTTTCACGATTATACAGTCTGATTCATCTATCGCTCATGTATTAGTCTTATCGAAAACAGACGAACTTAGACCGCGTACTCTGTCTGCGGTTAACATTGTAAAAAAGATTGACATATTTCTCCAAAGGTTGTATTTAGCAGGCTAATCGATCGCAAAGAACCAAAAATATTGGCACAGAACCAAGACACTGAAATCTGCAGTGATTTTCTCAGAAACTCCTGTATCATGATGAAGTCCTGAAGCGCTGGGTTATTTAGTATAAAAACAAAAGAGTAAATTTCGCCATAGTAAATAACAACTCTGGTACAGACAGATATCAAATACCCACTTAACTTGTTGCGTTTGTCAATTAATGATTCCCCGCCTATTTCGAAATTACCATTATTGTATTGTTTCTCCAATTAGACAGCCTTGAACTACTTTTACCGTGGCATTAAAAAATCTTACTCATTGTTTGGGGGGCTGACATCTCCCATCCATCCAAAAAGGAGACCACGAGCTAAATTTCAAAGTGAACAAGGATCCCTTTAAAAGAATGAATGTTTTATATGGCGGTCTAAATACGAAACAGTGTGCTTAGAATAGGCATTAATCCGGAGATCGAATGTTCCGCCCTAAGAGGCCTTTCCAACTCAGTTGTTTGTAGCAGTATTAGCGCAATATTCGAAAGGCAACTCACGAGTTTAAGACATTGGTCCCATAGCTAGCCTTGGGATGTAGTAAAAGTCTTCACCCAAACGTTCTTCCCAACTCGCTTCAAATGACTATTATTCTATATGATTGTTGTGCATGTTTCTGCAAAAGCCATTCAATCTGCTTGCATATGCCGGTTTATCCAGTCTTTGTATCGCTCTGTTAAGGTGAAGACGCCATACTTGCCAGGCAGACCACAGCTTTGTCCCCAGCTATTCACACCACCCAGAACCCATCTTCCTTCAGCATTCTTACACATAAGAGGGCCTCCTCCATCGCCGTAACAGCTATCGTCGCCACCTCTCTCAAATCCTGCGCAAATCATACCTTCCCTCACCAAACCACCGTAAGAGTGTGGCTGGTTACATGCTTGGCGGGATACGATCGGTATTTCATGGGAACGCATGGGCGACGAGGAATGATGAAGATAAGAAGTAGAACCCCAACCTGCCACAGCACACACACTACCAGGGCGCACGTCACCTTCATTGGGTAGACAAATTACATTCACCTTGTCGTTAATTTCCACCGGCCTTTCAAGGTAAACCAAGGCGATATCATTTTCATTTGTTTTAGGTATGTATAAAGAATGAATATATATGGCTTTGGCCCGCATGTTTTGCTCAGAGCCTTCGTACATGGTAAGATCCCACTCTCCGGCGCGGACAATCCACTGGTATGGCTGCTTGAACCTGCAATAAATTATTCTATTGTTATTTAGATTCTCCAGTTAGGCGTCATCGGAAAAGAGTAAGACTACTATTTTACGCTGCCTTTTAAAGCTGCCAAAGGCCAACACTACAACTCACGGTTTAAAGTCGTGGAGGTTTACGGCACCAAAACTATGGAACTTAATACCTGATTCATATAGAAATATTCGATCTTTCAAGATTTTCAACACTACTATTAGAAAATTAGACTTGTCAGGTTTGATATGATCGTTTTATTTCATATCTTGTTTTATTGATTAGTCTTAGCTTAATTTCAACTTATGAATAAGTTATATCTAGTCCTATGTAAATATATTTTAATCTTATATTTTAATCTTATATCATCTTAGTTGTTTGTTGAGGGTATTTTCTCAATTTTAGTTCTTCAGTTATTTTTCCTTTCTGTGTTATACCTGCAAACTAGTTGGTGAGATTGTCCTCACAAAAGCTAGGTGTATATACACAATAAACTTGACCTGACTTTAGCAAAGAGCTTTCTTGTTGACTTTCTGCATTGGAGAACAGCAGCAGAACAAGTTCATTCGTAGTTCTAAAACTATTTGCTGTACATTTGGTTTCGTAAAGGTTCAAGAGGATAACAAAGAGCGAGAAGTTCCTACACTACCATTCCTCTCTACTATCTATGAAATACAGACCCACGGGCTCTCACAGGCTGCAAAAGGTTCAGTGTAAATGCAACTTGATGTTAGGTCTTTAAACTGTTCTATGAAGTGGCGCCCTACCTCTTGAAACAGTGGGCAGCTGTGAGAATCCATTGCGGGGCAATGAGAGCTCCCCCACATTGCTGAATAGATTGTCCCATGAGCAAAAGAGCCACTTGCCAGGGCCACTGTCCAGGCCACTGATCAGGTACTCGCCCATCATCTTGACGAGGAGTGGCCTTTAATTTCCGAGCACCACACCCTTAACGAATAGAACAACAATGTAAATCGACCGGGTAATGGGCTCCTGAAATCCATAAGTATACAATGCTATGAAAAAATATAAATGTATATATTATTGATCACACTAGAACAACACACCTTTGTTCTGTTCATCATTTTGATATGTCCTGTCGGGACCCTCTTGGTAAATCATTCGCACTTTAGTGGCGACTTCACCAGATACTATATAACGCACCAGCAGGCCACTGCCGGAGGACTGTATTGGGGAGGGAGGGTTAGGTCCACAGAACTTGCCTATTATGGGAGCGTATCTAGTTAGTCCATTCCTCACTTCCACATAGTCTTTGGCACAGGACGAGTCACTCATGTCAAATGTTGTGAATGTTAAAATGACTTTCCCGTTATCTTTTGATGAAACAATATGCCATTCACACTCCCGCTTGCTCGGTGGACTTGATTCACCGCTCATCACTTGGCCAGTAGTTGAGCACTTTGTTTGAATGGTTGATGGTTCTGTTGAGTAAATGGGGTTACTATCTGTTAAGCCCGTTAAAGTGGCCCTTAGGGGGTAGATATTTTAAACAGTGGGATATGTTAATAAAGGTTAGCGGATGGAGTCAAAGGACGAAACAAAATACGGCAATTCCGGACATCAACCACAACATTAATATTCTAATTTGACAGCCACACTATTTCCAAGGCAAAGAGGTCCAGTACACTGGAGAGCTCTCAGTGGTTTGTGTGACTCGAACTGAAGAACTTCAATTGCAGAGGTTCCTCTACCCATCACAGCGTACTACACTTTTAAGACCTAACAACGGAAAAAAATAAAACTACGTACCTGCCAGACAGCCATATAGTTCTGTTCGCATGGAAACAAAGTTGTGTTCACTCAAAGGCCAAAACCGTACAACACTGGATTTAATTGTGTTATGAAGTTGGCGAGATACTTCAGTTGTTCTGTCATTGTTTCCATGGAATATCTGCAAGAGGTTCAAAATTGTTCAAGTGTTTCTGAAGAACTGAAATTCGACAATGTACCAAGAAAAAAAGGTAAGACTAAAAATGTCCACAACAGATGAAAAATAGAAGTCTTCTAACCAACAACCTATAAAGAACAAGGCGGCATGGCAATTTACTCATTACCTTGATCTCCCACGGAACCGAGGCGCTGCTCATCCGCTGGGGCATGGTGTAGTTGCGCCAATGTCCTTCCTCATCTCTCCACGAGAGTCGGTACTTTTTTACCCACTGCTCAAGTGTTCCTCCGTATCCCTGGGTTGCCACACGTGTAATAATGAAGGGAGATTTCAGATCTACTTGAAGCCAAGGAGCACTATCCTCTGCATTGGCTGTCCAACCCTGTGGCCAACTTACTAAGTTAAGCCTTGCTCTGTGCGCACCAAACTTCTGAGGAGCATTGTTCCAAGCGGAAGATGATGTAAGCTGGCTGTCAGATATCCGCCCGTCTTGCACTCCGAGCGGTTCTTGACAATCCGCTTAGAAAATGAATAATGATAATGAATTTATATAGCGTACTTTTTCATCTGAATATGTTCAAAGGCGCTTTACACCAGCATTGGGTGAGATCGGACGTCAGCATGTAAAGGCGCCTCTGGCTGCCGCTATCTGTCCATAGATGATCTCACCCACCCACCCAACTCATGCATGAATTGACAGATGAGAGCAGACGTAGAGATAGACCACCACGCCAGGAACTACGTCCCCTACACTTTTCGAACAGTGAGTGAGTTCTTCAGCGTCCCACAGATTATTAGGAACAGGTGTTGTGAGGCGATAGCTACGGTTTTGTCGTCCTTATCCGAGAAGACTAGAAAGTCTAACCGTTTGCGGATGTCATTACAAAGGCAGCACTTTCTCCTCAATTATTTAAAGACCCTGAGTGCTGGTCCAGCCGGGGTTTGAACCCGCAACCTTCTGCACGGTAGTCCGAAATTGCTATTTTATTGGTTGGAATTCTATACATTCAGGCCTCGCGGGTTCTTCTCTTTCAAAGAAGTCTTACTCTAGCATATATCAGAGACGAACCATTTTTCTGATTGTATACCGTAGTAAAGATAACAGGGACGTATTTTAAGCCTTACCTAAATTACAACCGTACAGTTCCATTCGAAGGCCAACACTTCCCTTCCAGGTTCTTGGTCGAATTGTAACCTGGCTAGTCACAAAGGGCTGCTTAAAAACATGACGGACAACGGTGTCGCGATCACTGTTACCATCTAGAACCTGGCCAAACGAGACAAGACAGTGCCCTAACTTAGTACAGATTAAAGGGAGCAGTTTCCATGTTACGCCCAGCGCGGCAAGTCTGGCGCCGCACGAATCTTGTATCTCAAAAGAAGAAATGTGCATAGACTACAAACGGATGCGGAAAGTCCGAAAAAAAGGTAAAAGGAGAACGTTTGGCTTAGTAACACTGGCAGCGTTTTCAATAAGAATCAAAGTAGACGGCAGAAATGTGGAAGTAGACGGAAAAGAGATTTTTCGCGCCGCAGGCGCGACCTTCTAGGGGGGTCCGGGGGCATGCCCCCCCCGGAAAGTTTTTAAGATCTGAGCCTCTAAAAGTGCATTTCCTGCATTCTGGGGCAAGAATTAGGTCATTTTTGACAGAACCGTACATGCTCTATTTTCCAATTTTATTCAATGGTGTAGGTGCATAAAAATTTACTCAAAATTTTGACAAAACTCGTAATCTAGGAAGTAGACGTGACCATGTCATGCATGACTGGGTTTCAGAGCACGTGGAGATGTGCAGCTTTCAGACCCAGATCCCAAGGTTTTGAGTAAAGCCAGGCTGCTCAGTTTGACCTCAATAAATGAACAGATAAACACGATGTATTGTCGCTAAATTAACCAAGAGTTCAGGCAAGTTTCCTTTGTATTTAACAAATTAAATGTTGGCCGATCCGCGGCTCATGTTGTGGCAAATTATTTATCATGCTAATTCGTAAAATTCGAATAAGTTGTTAATCAAACTAGGCGGCGAAAACGTGTGGAGTAGCCGGCGAGTTTCGCCGGCCGCCGGCCCTTATTGAAAACCCTGACTGGTTGTGAAATCTGCCTACCATTAGTTTGCCGTCTTCATGATAGTAAACTTCTCCAGCTTTGGCATCCAACCACATCAAGTAATAGCTCTGTACCCACTCATCAAACACAGAGTTTCCATATCCCTGCGTGGCGACTCCAGTTACAACATAATCTGACTGCAGCGAGATCTTAAGCCAGGGGTAATTATCGCCTGGGTCAGTACTCCAGCCTTGTGGCCACTTTTGGTTGTTAAGTCTTGCCCGCTGAGGACCAAAGGTTTCAAGACCCATCCAAACGGACGAAGCCTTGAGCTGAGAATCTTTAATTGCTCCAGATTCAAATCCAAGAGCCTCTCCACATCTTTCTATGATGAGAACAAAAAGAAAAAAGCGAACATAGTTTGAAGCGAGAACAAAGGATGCTGTAGGATTTCTTAACGAGTCAAAAATAAGGGCGCGATCTCTTATACTTAAAATAGGAAACACAGTCATTCAGTGGAAATCAAACGCCTGCAAAAGCGCGGACACTTTTGCAGTTATAATTGCTGCAAAATTTGTTGGTTATCTTCATTGGTCACACTCAATAAAGTCTCAAGTAAACATGTAACTCTATATAAAATGAAGCATCATGCATTTTTGCTTGAAAAGAGATAGATAGGAGTCCACCTCTGTTCAAAGAGGGACAAACTATTTAGGATAACAGACAAGCATAGAATTTTCCTGGAAATATAATCCTTTAATGAAACCATTCCTGGTTATTGTATTTGGTAAAATTCAGTTTCTAACGGAAAAGTGGGAATTCCAATAGATTAAAACATTGATACTATCTACTTACTTGGAGGACTCGGAGGAGGTTTGGGGTTTTCTTTGTCTATCTTGTTGGCACTGCCGTGGCTACCCATTGGCTTGATTGCTTGTGACATAGTGGTCCAGGTCGCTTCAAAACCTTTCTTTCCAGTCCCATCGGAATGGTACAACAGCCACATTTTGTCACTGGAACCAATGATAATCATTGGCGCAACGGAACCGCAGTAACGGCCTAACAGTGGGGATTTCTCCGATCCACCATCTCGTAACTCTACGTATTCGGTAGCACATTTCGGATGGTTTGCTAAGTCAAACTCGTTGAAACCAAATGCGATTTTGTCGTTATCATATACTGACATAACCCAGACGCAAGTAACTGGATTGAACGACGGTTTCGGATAGTATGGGGAAAATATGTCGCTGCTTGGGTCAGTGTGGTTTCCTCCACATCCTTTAATTTAAGATAAAAATGATCGAGTCGTTACGTAATGGCAACACATGCGTCAAAACGATATGTCGCTAAACTCTAAAGAGAACTCCTAATAATGGTGTTCAGGCGAAGGCACTAAGTAAGGAAATTGGTTGCAACCATGTTTGTCACGTGTGGCGCAGTCAAGAAAATACTCAGGATGTTCTATGGAACTCCGTTTTAGGGATTTTAAACTGAGAATCCTATGAGAGGCGATAACGTGTTTTTTCTTAAGTTTTAGGCGGCGAAAGGGGCTTAGAAGAAAGTTGCGTACGAAGAAAGTGAACCGAAGGGAAAATCCTACACGTTTGCCCTCGCATCGTCCAGGGAGAACTGAATGCTGTATCTTGAACGCAAATTTGCGAAGCACCTGGTTTTGGCGAAATTACTCAGTTCGCCAGTAATCATCGTGCAGCTGTTAAGTAAAAAACGTATGACTGCAATGAAATCACGAATTACACATTAATATATTGAGACTTACTGGCAAGGTGACCTGTATCTGAAGTAGAAGTCGTAAAAGATGGTGTGGCCCTTCTTTGGGCATACCAGTAAGCTTCAAATCCTTTCTTGGTATTGGATCTTTCCGACCTGAAGGTTACGAACATCTTATTTGACTTGGAATCCACAAATAGTCCCTTATCCAGATTGCCGCAATATTTCCCTAGTTCAGAACGCCTGCCAGGTGGGCCGTCCATGACACGTACGTAATCATATTGGCAATTCAAGCTGGCCTCCAGCTGGAAGTCAATGAATTCTAACCGAACTACATATTCCGCGGGAACCTCGATAAACCACTGACAAATAACGTCAGTTGGATAATTTGTCGGATATCGAGGGCTTTGTATTGCGCCAGACATCTGAGTGTAGGTACCTCCACATTCTGCAAGATGAAGACAAGCAAACTAAGGGGGAAAATTTGGGAGATATTTCTATAAACTAAATAAAAAGGCTTCGACGGAACGAAATCTTAATTGGTGTTCTTTTTTTATCCCTTGCAAAGTTTGGAAACAAGCTGCAATAAAGAGTAAAGCGAAGCGTTTACTAAAAAAATACACTGACTGACCGAAATTACTGGCACACCAGGTAGGAAAAACGCGCAAGGTTTCTTAACTACGAAGGAGCGCACTATCTTACAAATCTGTAAAAACGTGGTTTCAAGGGCACACATAAAATGTATAGCAGTTTTTCAAGCTTTTGAAAAGTTCACTATGAGTTAAACAGTTAGTTGTTCTACTAGATATATTGCTTAATTAAGTCTTACCCTTAATAGATCCACCCGGAGTATCAGGTTTCACTTCTGGCCCAGGTTGAGGGGAAGGCCGGTCTATAGCACGCCACCTCAGTACGAAACCAGCTTTGGGCGTAAAACCATCCGAATAAAACTTAATATAGACGGTGTCTCCTGAGGTTTTAAGAGGGGTAGGAACAATCCCACCACAAAACTTTCCTAGGAGAGGTTTCTGCGATGAATCGCCGTCTCTCACCTCCAAAAAGTCATACCCACAATTTAAGTGCTGCTCAAGTTCAAATTTGTTAAATTGAAGCTCGATGGATTGACCACTTGGTACTGATATTATCCAGGTACATTCCTTACTGAGTGGGTACTGTGATGGGTAACCAGGACTTGAAATTTCACCGTTGTCTCCTCTAAAGGTTCCTCCGCACTCTGAAATCAACATTGCCTTTCATTCATCTTGATCGTCATAAGGAAAACAAGCTAGCAGTATACATCATCTTAGTTTTTCTTTATGAGAAATAACTTGGAAACCACTCAACAATGTAAGAAATAAATGTTCACCCTTTCAATAACCGCTAATCCAGGGTTAAATGTTAGCCCGGGTTTCTTTTCCTCTTATTAAAAAGCATTTCCTCCGATAATTTTCTCTATTTTTTTTTCAGAGCATGTAATCATCAAATTGTATTCAAAAAGAATTATTCTGAATGTGCGTTTAAGCTCTCATATCTGCATTCAAATTTCGTACTAACCCTGGCTTACCTTAACACTGCTTCGAACAACCCGGCCCAGGTGTATGCATGAACCACTTTTTGACTGAAGTTAAGATTATCTTATCTTGTTAGCCTCCTAGAATCTATTGAATTCGATTTCCGTTTCACAGTCATTCTGAAAGGACTAGTGAAATATACAAGGAAAGCTTGTCCAACTAAAACAGACAGTTTTAGATAGAGAGTCGCTAAGACAAACCTCTCGCTTGTTTAGTGGTTGGCGGAGGAGAAGAGGTGGGTTTAGCTATCCTTTTCCATGTGGCATTAAAGCCCTTTTCTTTGACTGATCCATCTGAGACAAATCTTATGAACAACGAATTGCTCGTTGATTTGATCGGTTGAATGATCATGCTAGCGCAAAATTGCCCTATCAGGGGCGAATGAATGTCACTGCCATCTCTGACTTGCACAAAGTCGAATCGGCAAGAGCCGGAGTTTTCAACGTGGAATTCGTGAAACGTTAGTTCAACGGTGTCTCCAGGGAAAGTAGCCACGCTCCAAATGCATTCTTTGTTGAGCGGGTACGGTTTGGGATACTCAGGTGTCGAAAACGTACCGCCTTCACCACTCATTTGAGCACCACATCCTATACAAAATGAAGATAGTACCATCAATTACAATGGAATTAATCCCGTACGTGAACCGTTTTTTTTTTACAGAATGGATGTCATTCACTCCATGAGAGGAATTTAGCGAGAAGTACATAATCTGGTTTCAACTCGTTGATTGTTCATCACTCCATGACCCATGCAATCACCCGACAGTTGTGGTTATTGGAGGGTTTAATCGTGCAGTAGTGAAAGTATCATTCTGAAGTGGCTTAAGACCTATAAAACCTAAGACAACAAATCCACGATCGTTCACTACGCACATCCTTATTTGATTCTGTCCTAAGGAAAGGCATCATTCACATAAAACAACTAAAGCACGAAAGAACAAAAGCAAAAAAAAAATACCTTTAGGTGGAGTTGGTGGCGGTACGGTTTTTGTTGTTATTAGTATTTTGGTTGTTGGCGCTGTAGGTGATTCAAATTTCTCTGCCCTCCAAACGGCCTTAAACCCCCTTCTCGTGGCCGTAGAATCTGAACGGAAATCAACCCATAGGTAATTAGCAGTTGATGTTATTGTTGCTGGTCTGCTTGTGCCGCAAAACTTGCCAATCATCGGACTCTTTGACGATGAACCATCCCGAATCAGTACATAGTCGTATTTGCAAGTGGAGTCGTCTTCAAGGACAAACGTTTCAAAACTCAAAACTACTTTCTCACGAGGTTGGACCTTAATGATCCAGGAACAACTCTTGTCCAGTGGATAATTTAGGGGGTAGTTTGGAGTCTGTATAATGCCACTCCCTCCTTCCAAGAGTCCACCACAGTCCTCTGCAAATGAAGGACAGGGAATGGTTTGGGCATTTAAACTATGCAACATTCAAACAAGCCGTGCGTTTGCTACAGGAGAAATAAGAAAAGTAATGTTTGACGAGACTTGCCACCAGCACAACTTACGTCAGAATATCTAGCAGTTTAGTATCTTCGTTCAACGATGAATGTCAGCAGAGAAGGATGCTTTGAGAGCTGTTGAAAATTATTTCCATGCAGGGACGGAGGAGCGTATTTTAAAGAGGAGGAGCTTGTAGGGGGGTCTGGGGGCATTCTCCCCTAAAAGAGTTTGAAATCTAGAGGCTTGGAAATAGTATTTTCAACATTCTCCATGATACAACCTGGCTAAGTGTAAAATGACAAAAGATGTCATCGTCGTAAAAAGTAGGGGGGGGGCTAAGGCCCCCCAGGCCCCTCCCTGCTGTGTCTCCCCCCCCCCGTCATGTGGTATCCTTTGCACTCTGGTATTTCGCGAATGGATTTTAGATACAGTTATTTGCGCACTTTGCTGGAAATGCATGATGGGCTCATATGTATGTAAGAGGAGTTACTATGGTTAAAACAAAGCTTGTTTGGGACTTGGATCTGGGGTGCACTTTCAGATATAGTCACATACCGTGTATAACTACAAATTTTATTACACGCTTGACAGACTTAGGCATGACAATGTTTTCAACCGCTTTCTTAATAAGATGTGCGCAACGGCATCTTTGGCACGAAGATACTACTGGGATATTGAAATCAACAAGTGAAGGTATTGGAAAGGTTAGCCGCGCAAATGATCGTTAAAATCCCGAATTTTGCATGACAAATCGCTTACGCTCTTCAAAGACAGAATCACGTACAGCTCATGCAGTAACATTTAAGAACAGTTGGGGGTCGAAATGATTAACATTGTAGAATAACCAGTTCAAAAGCATATTCCTTGACTGTTAAACAGGGATTGGTCATACCTTCAGCTAGCCTAAACCTGACCACCTATATAACGAGGTTCATCAATCCAAAATTTATGCTTGATCGCAATGTCATGGCTCGATGCCTCCTCACAGTTAGTGGGACGTTTCACTATTCAAACATTTTATTACTGCGTCTATTGAATAAATGAATGAATGAATGATCAAAAGTTCAAAGTTCTTTTTCAAAACAAGGTTCGCTTTCAAAAGACAAAAACGCTATGAAAACAAGCACATGAAGAAAACGGCAGTCAGAGTAGAAGGTGAAATGGAGCCTAACTAATAACACAACGCGCCGACACAGCCGAGTTTGGTAGTTTTTAGTGGCAGTGAAAAGGAAATCAAAGCCGGTGAAATTATCGCTACTGCAAACGTTACTGGTTGGCTAGGTATTCTCTCGGCATCAAAAGGAACTGTATAAGAGATCGAGTGGTCTTCTGAAGCTCAAAAGGCTTAACGGTAAATTCCTAAGCAACCCCAAGCTGACAATCGGTAACAATAATTCATTTTAAGATGCACAAGCACCAGAGCATCGTTTAATATTTGATTTTTAGGCTTAAACGTGAAATCACATGTGAAATAAAAGTCTGCGTGGGAAATTCCGCCACAACATTTCAAATAATTTGCTTAGCTACAAGTACTTAGGCATTTAGTCCCCACACAATTATAACAATGCAATTACAATATATGAAATAAACAAGATTTTAGCACGAGCAATTATCTATATTGATGGTAAAAGACATCGCATTCTTATTTCAAAAAGCTCTTGACCACACGGGTGGACACAGTGAGATAGAAGGACAGCATTGATCCGGGACCTTCATTACGTCGCAATTCTGCCAACAGCTTCCTTTTCAAAACACACCCTCTCTATGCAAAATATTTGATAACCTCGATAGCTTTACTTTAGACAAAACAAAAATTGAGTCGGTTAGTAAGTTGGTACTTAGAGACCGTCATTAATCTATATAGAGCAACCGGCAGAGACCAAACAGCACGGATCAGTATCTGCTTCACAATGCTTATATTTCTATAAAGAGGAAATCGAGTGGAAAAAATCAAGAAAAATGGGAATGTCCTCCAGGCGGCCTTATTAGTAAAGTAACGGATAATATCTCCATTGCTTATCATAATGTTCACTGTCAACACCCTTCTCTGCATTACCGTACAATATATTCTTGAACTATTTCAACAGTGTAGCACTATGTAAAACTCTTAATGGACAACGAATATCAGAATGTGCTAATTATGTGCTAAACGCTTACGGCGAACTCACCTGAGAGCTGTGCCTGGGTACCTGACGAGAAGGAAATCAACAAGTTGATCAGTGACAACTTAGCGAAATACTACTCTATAGAAACTTAACTGTACTCTCTAGCTTTACTATCATTATTTAATTCCAAGATTACTGCCAACACGCTACCACGACTAGAGATATTAATCATAAGGTTTACTATCACTGGACCCAAACCAGCAACTGTGAAAGCATCTCTGTGTAAGAAAGGCTGATCAGAATGTTGTTTCTAACCAGCTAATTTCCAAGTAGTACCACTTAAGATTTGGACAATCTGCAGACGTTTCTATTAAAACATACTAGCCTGTCTTTGTGGGTAAATCAGACCTCCGATGAATGAAAGTTTCAACTGTAAGGAACATTTGTTTTACTATCTCTGGATGTTGTAAATTCAAACTCTCCTTCTGATACTTGGTTGTCATTGTACTAATATCAACTCAGTTTTGGGCCGAGACGGGTGATTTTTCTATTCACGTACATGATCATATCTTATTTCACTGGATGCGTCCATGTTATGCATGCACTCTCTCATCTAAGGACATTTCTAAGGTTTCAAATTTTTTTGAGTTCATTTGATGAAACCATCGGTCGAAGATCTTCATGTGGGAATCATTATGAAGGCGCCAATTTTAAGATTTGCAAATCCATGGGCTAAAGTCTGTCAAAATTGGCGCTAATGTAATAAAACATACACAATATATTAGCATAAGGTAAACGGAGAAATGCTTACTTGGCGACCACAGAATCAGTGACAAAGTGGTAACCATCAGGAGCAGGAGAAATCTTCGTTCCATTTTGTAGAACGTCTTTGGAATCCAGATAACTACTAAAGGAATGCAAGGCTTAAGAGCGCCCGTGTTGAGTCCTTCAGAGTTACGACATTTATGCATATGCGCATCGAAGCGAGGAGTTCATATGAATCTTGAGGTCACCGTGGTATTCTTGTCCTGATCAATCGACCGTGAAGTTTCAATGACCTACGAACAGTGTAGCGCCGATCCACCAATCATAAACGTTGACTGACAGAAATCACTGGCAGTGTCTCAACTGTGCTCCTAATCACAATTTGTATCAGAGCACGCACCGCCAACAGAGAACGGAACTTTATTCTCTATTAGTGTTCATTTAGTCTTCTTTATTCGCAACGTTGTTCATTTTTGGCAGTTTGGTTAAGAATCTAAGTAGCTTGACTTTTAAGACTAACCATGCAGCTTTTTTGGCTGAGCATTAGGCCATTGTGTGTAACTACGTATAAGCAGCATGTTTGATGTTATCCTAACGTGGTCGCATTCTTGGATTTCTATAGATTCTACAACCGCAACAAAGACAAGACACTCCTTTTTGGGAGATAATTTTGACTACCGGTAACTGTCAACAGTAGTTATCGAGAACGTTGGAAGTGAAAAAGCCGTAAGAAGTTGTTAACAAGGTAGTAACAAAGCTGTTGAAATAAAGCGTTAAACCTTACAACTTTGTAGACAGTTTTCGACACTTTCCTGAACGTTTTAACCTTAACAATACCATGGTAACATCGCTAAAATGTGTTTCTCTTACGTTTATTGATGAGGTCTGTATTTGCGTGCTTTAAATCCCTTTGGCAAGAGCACGCCAGCCGAAGAACGATAAAGATTTCTTGTTTACTTTATTGGGACTATAATAGCGAATTAACACCTGGGTCACGGCAATTTCGGGATTAGAATTTGCCCGCTGAGCCGCACTTAGCACCGACAATAATCACAGTCCTAGACAAGGAGCCGCTAAAACCGACAGAACTTGGTCCCACTTCACCTGTCCTTGATGCAGTAGCAAAGTGCGCAGTACTGGCACGTGTTTACAGAGCAGTAACACTTGGAGATTTCAATGTACAAAATCGATATGTCCAAATTGGTTATGAGGATACTCAAATGACTGACAAGCTGGGACGACTCCTTTAATTTACAAAGTCACAAATAATGGGCAGGATCAGGGCGAGGGACCAACAACTTCCGGTGAGAAAAGACTGCGGTTAAAGTTTCCTGGGTAACGCCAAAAATGTTGACAGAGAAACACACCCATCAACAATTGAGTGGAACCTTTTCTGCCGATCCGGATAAATCAGCACTCAGCAGTAGATGCCTAGACACAAGTCGAAGTCGACAGAAAACATAATATTAAATAAAACTCCACAAAGCAGGATATCAATAAAATCCTTGATTGTATTCCGTAAATATGTTTTGCTACTACTGAACTTGTGAAAGCAAGGGGCATCAAAATCATGATTCGGAAAAAGGAATAGAATTGATGATCTAAAAATTCCAGTGGAATTACTTTACAAACCTCAAAGTTTATGAAATAACCCTTGTTCAAAAATATTACGTACAATCAAGTCAAAGCAGGGAAGTCAGTCTATATGGAAAAAGAAAACACCATCCCTTATGTTCTCTTGCTATCATGCATTTTATGCTTCCGATGTCAGAAAGATAAATTACGTTCCATCAAACAACAAAAAGGAGCATTGTACCTTGGGCTAATGTCATATTATTTCGATGGCGGTTGCTCCCCCTCAGTATTGTGCGAAAGAAAATGGGACAACCATCTTGACCATTTTAATAAATTGGCTATGTAAATCAGAAGAAAAAAGGCGTACCAAACTTGGAACTTTCATGAAGTCTGAAGCCGTGCCTTTCTATCATCGGTATGGCTGCAAGTGACCAACAGTGTCATTCATTGTACAAAAACAACTAAGTTCCGTTTCCGCGTCTTCACAGCCCACCCACACGGAATCAAGAACTCGCAAGGCATTTTGCGCGGCTTAGCTGTGGGTTTATCTTACAATTACTTCTGCCCCTTTCTGACGTATGCGGAAGAATTTGCTGATAAATCTCACCGCTAGTAGTACTATGTTCACTATTGTTTTGCCATACGAGTTTCTCATAAAAAAATTTTCTATGGGACACCGTGCCGGATGGACCAACTGCCTCGCACCTTTCTCACCGTGTTCAACGGATAATCGAACACCAAATACCACTTAGTTCTCGTCTGCAGTGATGATGATCTTAGCCTGCCTACAGACGCCTCCTATTTCCTTTCTTGCAGGCAAAAAAAAAAGGAAATCATGTGGAGACGTCTGCTCGCAGGCTGACAATCTCAGCCAAGTTCTCGTCGTAATGTGCTGCAACGGTTATGTTGTCTCCCTCACCGGTAGACCCATACTTAGCCTACGTGTAGCCGCACCCTCCTCCCGTTTTTTCCTTCGGGGGGAGGGTGCGGCTACACGTAGGCTAACCCATACTACGAGCTTGATGGCGGAAGCTGAACCCTCAATGTTTGAAAGAAATAAATGTTTTTTTTTTCATTTATTTCTTTACAGCAAAATATTTCAAATACGCAAATTTTTGAATCCAGCTCAACATATAAAAAGATGGAATAACCAATGAACCGAACAAAAACTGGAAACAAAACTTTAAATTCCAATTAAAAGAAAAAATTGGAACTTAAGCAAATTCTTTCTGCAGTAGAGTTGTTTTAAATTCCTTCACCTCGTATCTGGTGAAACAGTCACCATCAGATGACGGATTTCTATATCTTTCTATGCAGAAGCAAGTTGTTGCTCTTGTTCCTGTTTCGCTAACATCTTAAAAGATAATCGTACTGACCAAACAAAAAGGCAATTCTGTGTGTTTGTTCTCATTTAACAGCGGTACAAAAGTCCATTCTTCTCCTTCTGAAAGACGAGTAAACCAAATGTTGCTTGCATGGACTCTGAAGACCCAGCTTGATTCGCGGAGGTGTGTGCGGTTCAATGATATCCCACACATGAGGGTTTGGCACATCAATGGCCAACAACTTGGCTGCTTCCAAATGTCCTGAGTAAGTGCACATAGGATTTTCAGTTAAAGCTATCCGGTTGAAGAGTCTGAGCAACACACCAAACAGGTTAGACATTATGAAGCTGTATTGAAATGTATATACAGAACAAACCCAGTATCAGAACAAACACCTCTTAACAGATGTCAACAACTACCGGCGCCTCACAAACGACTTATCCATGACGGAAACAAAACCGACAAATGGAGTTCTAACAGACCGAAATAATTTGACTAACTATAGACGGACCTAAAACCGACCTATTTGACAAACACGAGTCTTTCAGCCAATACCATCATGGCTAAACTGACCAATCACGTTTAACGGACCAGACTTAAAACATCATCAACTTTCACTTGACTCTGAAGATGACTTCCGCTCAGGTTGTCGAAACGTCAGTCACCACCAACAACAGTTCTTTTCAGAACTACCCTTACCCGGACGATCACATGATACGAAAAAAACTGATACTCCTGGGTGCAAACCATTTATTATGAAACCCAGTATCAGCGAGAAAGAGGGCACCTAACGAGTTAGAAAACTACTACATGGTGTCAGTTATCGCCGCAATAAAGTTGGGATGTTTACACACATCTGTCTCGGAGAATAAATCTGAATTAAAAAAGAACGCCGCTTTTCCTCACTCTCCACATCATAGTCTTTGAACTTTCAATACCTTTGGTTTCTACTGGTGTCGTTTCAGTGGAATAAAGGTAACCATTGGTAATGGCTTACAAGGGCCACCCAGGTACCCCGTATTAGACAGGGTGGAGTCAAACCAGTGTCTCGTTCTTTGGAAAATGATATGACAATAAAGCTACCTGCTATGCCACAGGGGAATTCATGAATTGTTTTACAGGGTAATTCAGAAGAAAAGATCACGCAACTTGACACTCGGCCATTTGTCGGCCTGAGAAAAATCAAATATGGATTTCGTTACATTTGGTTATATTCAAACAAACCTGAACTTGGTTTGTAACTCACCTGCGTTTGTTGCAAAGTCCATAGCGTAGATTCCATCATTGTTACAAATTCCCTTGTCCGCACCTTGACAAATCGAAGCAACGTTAGTATGATTCTACGCGGTGAAATCGCGTCAACCGCAACGAAGGCTCCAGTCAAGCAGGACTTTCAGGAGAGAAGGGTAATACAGCTAAAATAGCTAACTTACCTAGGGCGAGAAGATGCCGGATAAGGCTGCAATTTCCAGATGAAGCAGCAATACATAAAGGAGTATTACCGAGCCAATTTTTAGAATTGATAATGCAACCTAGAAAAAGCGCAACAAGGTAGTAAGGCAATTGAAAATGCCAATTTTACTATCATCTGGGATAAAATTGAATCTAACATGATAATTTTCTTATAACAATGGTTCTTATCATCATTAGTGTCATGTGACCTTATAGTAGATCTTCAAAACTTAATGACATCTACAGTTTCACATGTGTGCTGTTTTAATAAGAATGTGCAGTTCAATTCCTGTACCTGCTTCAAACAGAACTGTAATAACTCCATAGCCACTGATGGAATTTTGTGTTGCACAAGAGAAACTAGCCAGATGAAGGGGACTGTCCTTACAAGCAGTCTTTGCATTAATATCAGCACCTACAAAGCAATGGGAAGGCATTTTATGAATGCTTTGCAAGAGGAAAACCAGGATCAGTTATTTTGGGAAAATGTTTCAAGCCCTGATTGTAATAATTAAATGTACTATCTAGACTTCAAACTAATCATAAGTATTGAATTGTTCCTAGTGTTTAACCCTATAAGTCCAAGTAGTGAGCAGCATCCAATTTCTCATTACAATATTCTCTGTTCATCAACCATTCAAGTTATGAGAATAATGAAATTGATCACCATAAAAGAGATGTATTCAAATTCTCTTCACTAGTACCATAACAAATATATGAGAACAGTTAGGAGAAAATGAATATTGATATTATGGCTTAAAGGGACACTTTATACCATCAATGATGAACTGTGTCCCTTGATACAATTATTCTAACACCATTTTATTGACAGTACTTAATGTATGAGATGCATGGAGACCATAAAAGAGAATTTGTACTTAAATAATTAGGATTAAATTGTGAGTACAGTCTAACGCTAATTAATTACCTTTACTCAGCATATATGAGACAAGTCTTTGGTCTCCACTTAAGCATGCACACTAGGAAGAAAAGTAGAGAAGCAATGTTTTATACGTAATACTGATTAAATGGCAAGTACTTTACTTTAGTCCTATATGTAATTAAGTTTACAATAAAGATAAAATGAAAGAGGTAATTAAGTATTGCTTCAACCAATGCAGCAATTCACATGTAATAATTTTTGTTATTAATCTGGCATTCTAAATACATCAAACAAACTTTTCAAATTATCCAGCTTATAAGGACCAGGAAGCAAAATGATGCTATTTCTCAATACAATGTATGCAATTTTAGCAAGTTTAGTTTAACACAGACTTGATAATCATAACTGGACTTAGAATAATGCTCACCAAAAATATAGTCAAACCAGAATCTGAATGAACTTGTTTTCTGTTTACATCAATATGCAAGTTCTTCTCCAGAAGGGATATAATGCTTGTTGTCATTCCAGGTTTATGAGCATTCTATGTCAAACATGTCAATATGAGAACATTTAACACTCATTTTACGCTCCTATTTCAATGAATTAAGAATTTTTTACAGGAAACACATACTGTAAATAGCTAAATTTACTCAAGGAACGTGAGATCAAGGTGGCTGGGTATTGGCCATATGTTTGCAGTCAAGGTCCATTAGATGCCAAAAGAAAAGGTCAGCTTGGTCAGAGAAGCATTTGCTATAAATCTTAGAAATAGACAGGCATATTATTTATAAACAATAAATAGTATATATAATTAGGTGATTATACAAAATCATGCACTTTGATTGGTTTGCTATCTCAGATTATCAGCCGATAATCACCTCGACAAAATAAAATTTTTCATGTTGTACAATGCTTTTTCTTTTCTTTTTTAAAACAATCACCTGTGTATTTATACTAAAACAACTAATCGCCTAAGGCTCAGCAATTATCGGTGAATATTCACCTCAACTTCGTCTCGGTGAATATTCACTAATAGTCATTAATAGTATATCAATATACTTATAGGGTTTCTCACCTTAATCATATAAAACAACCTTGTCAGTAGAGACAAATCTTTTTTAGGTTTGACTTCTCTGCCTGAAAGGAAACGTTTTTGATATCATAATTTCCATTTTTTTTTGTAAATAAAAAGGTGAGTTTGCTGTAAGAATCTCTCTTCAGTGACTCACAAGTACCAGACATAATTTAAATGTAAGGCACAAAAGCACACTTTTTTAAAATTGCAAATAACTAAATAAATATGCATATCTTCAGCTGATTAAATGAATAAACTTACTTGTTTTTTGGAACAACCTGAAGATACAGTAGGTGACAAAAGAAATGAAAAGTAGAAGTTTCCATTTCGTTCTGATGGTAAACAAAATTCCATTGGAGGCTCTTTCACCTATCTCATTAAAACTTTTGATTCCCTGTAACAGATATTGAATTCCAACTGACAGCTTATTGTAGGAAGCACTTAATATTTCAGCATACAATCTACAGAAACCATAGAGGTAGTTCTCAGGAGAAGCTAGCATAATAGTATTCACCAACTACAAAAATTTCAAATCACGGCTTGCTGAGGTCCAAAATAACACAAAGCATAACTGGACATCTCCTTGAGTCATTGTTTGTCTGAAAAATAATTTACAGCACAGGTTTATTCAAGAATAGATTTATTTCAATAAATATTTCGGAATGATTTCCGCACAGGTCCCTACTTCATTATGCATGCTGTAGCCATACTGTTTCATTCTGCAATAACAAGAAATGTTTTCATGTGCATTACCCTAAACAATTCATCTGCTGCATGTATAATGAAGTAGGGACCTGTGCGGAAATCTTGCCAACCGCATTCCTTTCACATATTGTAAACTTGACAGACTGAGGAATTAAATTAAAAAATAAAAACAGCAAAAAATGTCCAAGATTTACATTTACAAATTCTACCGGCCATGCGTCATTTGCTTTTAAAACGCAGGAATATAATGTTGCCTTATTTAAGTCCGTCCTTCCATTTCAAGACTAAAACTAAATGCAGAACAAGTTAAGTTATCGCAAAGCGGTGGTAATATAGCTGCAGCAAAGGCAAGCTTAAGTCTGTAAAAAAAGAAACTTGTTGAATGTAGCAATTTGTTAAGTTACCCTGCGCGAGTCGACTAATGACTGTGAAGTACCAATCTTGTCTTTCACAGGAGTGATTAAAAGGAATTAATGAGAAGTTTTTTAATATCCTTACCTGCAAACGAATTAAGAACGAAGTACTTTAGATTAAGCGCGAAGAATTCAGCATTTTACCACACACGAACCAGTTGACTGTGTTTGTTTTCATCAGGCAATTTTCCCGCCAAAAAACGCGGATACACTCGCCTCGTTTTCAAAAGATCACAAATCAGGTGATAGACTGGTACTAGTGGGTAGTATCCAAGATGGCGGAAGGCATGGCTTGATGAATGAAGACTCTTAAACGTTTTTTACACCGTTCTGTAGTCGCAAATTATGGAATTCGTATAGGAAAGCTGCTGTTAGGTCGTATTAAGGTTGCATTAACTTTGGGAAGAATGGAGATAGAGCAAGAAAAGGCCCAGGTATTCACTGACTAAAGTTAACATTCGATTATTTTCAACGCTATCCTTATCTTTAAATTTAAAGTTAAACTGATAATGGACTGCTAATGCATGTAGTCTATGTCGGTTAAGATTACCTTATTGCATGAAATTTTCGCGATACGTTAATTTCGCGAACTTCACGATTTTAAAAAAATCGCGAAATTCTCATGATGCGAAAATTGAGTGACTCACACTTTGTCAATAATTAAATAAGCGACTTTACAATCATTTTGAACTATTCTGTGGTACTGTTCTGGTCCTATTCTGTTCTGGTACAGATAAGCGTAACATCACTTAAACATTTGCGATTTCTTTGTCTGGCGAATTTCTCCCACTGCAAATTAAAAACCAGGGTAAAACTAAGGCTAGCCTCCCTCGGAACTTTAGTTTTCAGCTTTTGTGTCAGCCAAAACCCGAATGCAGAAACAATTGGCCTAATTAATTCTGGAATCAATCCCTACTTGGTGAAGAAATGCAAGGAAGTTGGCCTTCTGCAATCTCAAAAAGTCTTACTTGTCTGGGATGTCTTCAGAGGTCAGAAAACACAGAAGGTTTGCTAGAAGTTCTCGTTGCTGAATACAGAAGTCATTTCTGTCCCAGCTAACATGGCCCATTTTTTCAACCTTTGGATCTAATGCTAAACAGAAAAGCCAAGAAGTTTTGCGAGAAATAGTTCATGATGTGGTATTCAGCAGAAGTCCAGAAACAAGTGGATAGTGGAATCAATTTTAAAGATGTTGATATTGACCTCAAACTATTGGTCCTTAAACCAATCCATGCCACATGGTTGGTAGAATTGTATAACTTTTTCACCAGCACTGAAGGAAAGGTTTATGCTTTGAAAGGATGGGAAAAGCCGGAATAAAGGATGTTTTCAATGGAAAAGAAGTGCTACCACCTGTTAATCCGTATTAAGACATTTACGCAAACAATTAAACAGCATCAGTCGTGAAACAAAATGGCAACATTTTCTCATTGGAGTCTGCAGAAAGGAGTATTTAATGTTCATGGATAATGAGGTCAATTGACCACTAAAAACTGGCGTGACTTAAATTCAAGCATGAACTACAAACCGTGCCTTGTAGACACTGAGAACATCTTTCTTGTTACTGTTTACATAATCAGTTGCGTTTCTGTTTATTTGGACATGGTTGATTAAGTTGTTTGATCAAATTCAGGGACATGTTAAGTAACACTGACAAACAAATAAAGTGTGTCTCACTGAAAAACGCGAAATTAAAGTGAGTCCAAAAGCAAAATTTACGAACTTCAAAATCGTGAAATTAATGTGTCGGGAAAATTTCATGTAATAAGGTACATTCACTACAATTCTTCAGTTTCGATAAAATTCAAATGACTAACTGTGTTATGAGAAACCGTAGAATTTTTAACTAGTTTGCACATGTACACACTCTGCTAAACCGTAACAACTAAATGGGTCAACAAGACATTCAGTAGTTTCCGTGCCAATTGTTTGGGACACTAAATTAATCAATTTCCTTCCAAATCAGACTTGATTAAAGTAGCAGTGTAACTTTTTCAGCCTGAAGAACGACAACAGTGGAAACTCGATAAGGACACAGAGCTAAGGATGGAAGTTCCTGAGGGAAAAGGCAAAGCAGAGCTTGTGGTGAGAAAAACTAAATAAATAACCATACCATACATACAGTCTTCACTCAAAGTGAAATGAAGCTATGCTAACACTTACTGCTCATTTGCTGTGCAAATTTGGGAAAATAGTGTGAAACCCAAACAAAGTCCAATGTGACCCCCCTCCCCCAAAAAGAAAATTAAGAAAAAAACAACAACAAAACAGAGCATTTCCTCAGAACTCCCAGCATAGACATTACAACTTGCCATTTCTGATTTCCTTTCTTGCAAGCTGGGGTCATGACTATCAAAGTTACATATACACTGAGCTGAATCAAAGAAAAACTGTCAGAATATATTACACCTTTTCAACAATGTGTTTTGTATCAAACCTGCAGCTTCTACAGGGCCACGGTGAAGTGTTTGGAACTGAACTTATTAGGAACAAGAAGTTCACATTCAAAGCTGGAGCAAAGATTGCAGTTTTTACTTGGCATGGCTGTACTGTAGAAGTATCCTTTCTAGATTCATGTTTTCATATTTCAAATAGGCCATGTACTCTACTAAATTTGTGTCGTCTGTGTACACTGTAATGTTTCAATCACTGTCAGTTTGGTTAGACTACAGGCTTTAATGCAATGTATATTGGATGAATTGCTAGATGCTGTGTCAGATTGTGAGATCTACCTTACTTTATTCCTTTACAATAACATGCATACCGTATGTCTGTAATGAATGTCTGCATTGTATAAATTATGTTATGGGCAGGTAATAGGAAGTTCTGATAAGGCGAGTATCATGAAGAATAATGACAGGTTCATACAGCCCATTTTGAACTTACCTGTTGAGGCTCATGCAATAGCATTTTGAATAAATTTCCTTAAAAAGTGAATATATAGGTCTCAGGGCCGTTGGAGGTGGCATATGTCTCCAAGGAAACACCTATGATAATGTATCTTAACCTTCATATGGCTCTGGAACAAATGAGACAGCGAGCTGAGAGTGCTGAGGAACCTGAAGTTGGTCCAAGAGTGAGTATTACACTATTATGCAGTGAACAACGTACTGGTGTGAAATATTGATACTTAATTAGGTTTTGTTGTCGTCATCATCGTTGGTGCAAGGTACTGTGTTCATTTTAGGTGTAAAGATTTATTTTGCACTCATTCTGATGTACCATTTCCTTTGTGCCAAAAGATTAGGGAACATCTTATTCATGCTTCAGTAGCCAGCTAAGAGTATCTGTTGCAGTGTTAGGTTTCCCACTGATTTTTATCTGTTGCACCTCGGTATAACAGAGAATTGTTGGGTTTAATAAATTATAGTTGTCATATGGGTCTTGTTCACAATATTTGGTACATGTATTATGACTGGTAGTTAACAAGTCTTATAATTAACTGCATTTCTTTGCACCAGGTTATGATTGTTGGTCCAGTGGATGTTGGCAAGTCTACCTTGTGTAAACTGTTGTTAAATTATGCTATCAGAATGGGAAGAAGACCAGTGTTTGTTGATCTGGATGTTGGCCAAGTATATACATTTTATTTTATTTCCTTATTCATTTATTAAGCAGGATGGCGAAGGCGAGTGCGTCAAGGTTTCAGGAGAGTTCCTTTTTTTTCATCGTAATCCCAAATTGACACGTTTTTTCATTGTATCAATAAGACATCATCTTCTGAGGTTTGAACTCAAGCCTTTGCAAAACATCAGATTGAAGGGCAAGTGTAATACCACTGCACCACTAAGGCATCTAGAATTTGCATCTGGCAAATTAAGCTTTCAACCATTTGCATAATTCCAAGCTTACTCCAGTCTTTTCAGAGTTCAGACACAATGCCAAGAAGAAAATTCAAGCTTGTTTTAGGAGGAAAGAAAAAGAATCCTTTTTAACCTACCACATGAAACTCGGAACAAAAGTATAAGATGGCCCAGCACATAAATCGATCGTCTTTTACCCTGTTTTTGTGTATACTTAAAAGGTGAATATTCGCACAGAGTGCACTTTAAACTGGGCACCTTGTCAATTGAATGGACTAAATTGTTTATACCGAATTCTTGGGTTCATTTGCGTTGTTTCTTCTTTTTTTTGGCTCCAACCCACACTAGAATCACATTAAAGCTCAGGGGTCAATCAGTGTGGATAAACACAAGCGCTGATCACACACAGCACTACAGGAATGTTTATCATAAATTATGTGGAGAAAGAAGTTCTCTAGTCGAACCAGTTTGTTCACTTCTCAAATAGTGACCAGAGATTGAATTCTTGGATGATTTCTTATCCTAGTTGTATTCAACTTACTGTACATATCCAACTTACATACAGTATCCTTACGTTTCCCTTTGGGGGTGTGATCAGTTTCTCAGTTTATTTCATGTTAGAAAATTCCTTTGGGAAGAATCATTTTGTACTGTTTTCTATACATGACCCATCCCCCGCAAATGCCCCCGAGCATCTCGTTAGCCAACAATCAACTACATGCAAGTGTCATAATGTTCTATCAATGTACGGTACAGGTGTGACTTTACTTGAAAAACAAACAGAATCATTTGAATGACAATTTTACCAAACTAAAAAGAAATTGTTGCACTTGCCCATTGACTAGAAAGATAATTTCAGTGGAGTTTAAACCAAGATTTGATGCAACTATTTGTTTGGTGATGCATGTTTGGTTATTGTTCTGTGGTGTGTACATGTGCAAGCTATCAATTTAAAATTAAACGATTTTTCATAGTCTGGTTAGTCTTTGGAATTTTATCAAAACTGAAGAGTAGTAGTGAAGGTAATCTCAGTCCACATAGACTACATGTATTAGTAGTTCGTTAATATTTTAACTTTAAATTTAAAGATTAAAAATAGCATTAAACATGTCTTGTGTTTGTTCTTTCACATGTCCAGGGCTGTATTGGAATACCTGGCACTGTGGGTAAGTTGCTTATATTGATATACATCATACAGTATGTCTAATGAAAATATTACAATAATATTTATTGCTGAAGTAAGGACAACAAACCTTTTACTATGAAAACAGGTATAGTTTAAATAGATTTATAAAATGGTAATAATTAGTATTCCCATCTTTGATTGAACCTTTTTTCTGCAGTACCTTTGGCTGTAATACAAATAGTGTATAATTATTTAGTTCTAATCTGGTTATCAGGTAGTAAAAAGGTGTTCAAGACAGGCCTTAAATTTGTTAAGAGTGCACTGATTACACTCATTGTTTCTTTATTATTTTGCTTAACAGGAGCGCTATTAATTGAGAGGCCAGCTGACATAGAGGAAGGTAAGTTGGTTGGTTTTTCTCTGTTATCCTGTTTGTGCATTTGCACTGACTGATGGTATATACTTACAGAAAATGTCAAAATACAGATGCTTATATAAATGTGAAAATGTAAAATGCAAAGTTTGGTTACTTGGTACATGTCTCTCGCATTATTTTTTAGGCTGGCATGTTTTTCAATAATCTGTCTTTAAATTGGACATCTTCTCAATGACATTCTGCAAAATTCTTTCTTTTCAACAACAACTAGTTGCCAGGTAGTTTACTTTAAGTTTCCAGTGGCTTTCATATATTATCATGTAAGAGATTACATGCTTAAACATCAGATCCTACCTACAGTATATTTGATCATGCTGATGTTATTTGCTTAGACAGGGGTAATGTGGCTTTAATGGAACAACTGGAAAAACTGCATAACAAGGCAGCTTGTATAATGCTAGATTTACCCCCTCGTACATCAGCCATTGAGGCTCAAGATAAACTTGAGTGGAAATTGCTCTCAAGAAGACGTGTTGAGCATTGTGTCATCTTCGTGTTTGAGTGCCTGAATAGCTTGTTTGCACATTCTTTTAATCTTGTCCTATTAATAGTAAATATCAGTATCATAACACCAGGTCTAAGGATAATGTTTGAAAGCAGGGCTCGACGTTGCGACCTGTGGGGTCGCCAATGCGACTAGATTTTATTCACTGGCGACTAAGTTTTCACGCCTGGTTGCCAGGCTTGCCCCAAGATTTTTTGATTTAGTTGTAAAATTTCTTATTGAGTTCAATACTCTGATACTTTCGTGTTCGCGTTTGAAGCCGATGAAATCGTTTGTTGAGGTTTATTAAAAGACCTTTAGTGTATTATATTCTATTTTTTCTTGAAGATAATTTTGGCAACTAGAATACTTGTCCTGGCGACCAAAAATGAAAACTTGGAGGCCAGGTGGCCCCAAGATTTTTTTCTGAAAGTTGAGCCCTGGAAAGGCTTTTTAAAATAGGAACTGGGACCTCAAAACATTTTGCTTCAAACGAATGGAACAATAGATAGATAATTAAGTCATTGAGGGAGCCCAAGTCACTTGACAATTTTAAAAAGGCTATTGATAATGTAACAATTTGATTGATTTATCATTAGAAGAAGTTAACTTGTGTCAAAGAAGTTAGTCAGAATTTTAGTTCTTAGTTGTTTCTTTTTTCTCAGTGATTATCTACCTGTTATGAATTTGTTTTTATTTTTTCTCTTTGAGTAGGACCCTTCTGTAAAGCACTTTAGGGTGAAGTAGGCATCCTAATTATAGATTAATTTATTATAATTATTACATTGATGGTCAAGTTAGTATTATTAAAATGCTACTCTTGACTGTTTATTTTTCTTTTGTTTGAAAGGCTTTCCTTTGCAAGCACCTCTGTGTTACCATTATGGTCACACTTCACCTGGTTCCAATGAGAAACTCTACAATAAGTTATCAAGTAAAATAGCAGAGATTACTCAACAGAGGTTTGAAAGCAACAAGAAAGGTACTTTGTGGTGTTTGATTTATACTTTAGTTTGTCTTTTAATTTGGCCAGGTGCTACTTTCTTTTGGGGTGTCAAGCTCTGCTGTGAGTGCATGATGCTGTTACTTTTATCTAACAGCAAGCATGTATGGTATATCACCAAAGGTGTGATTGTTTTTCTCTTTGTGATAAGTCAAGTGTAATTGAAATACCAGGGTGGTGTGGGTCTTTTAAAAACACCTTAAATGATTCATGAAAGGGAAGCTCCAAATTACAATATCCAGTAGGTGACAGAGGGGTGTAGGGTAAGGTAGTAGGTGTGAGTTGGGGAGTGGATGGTGACGATAACCCCTCAAGCCTTGGATATTTTTGTATCAAACAGTATGAGTCAACACTTATTATCATGCACCCCAAACACTTTATTACAAGGAAAAGGAAAGTAAGTTTAAGGGTGCGGGCTACTTGAAATTACAAAACTATAAGTAGGTTATACATTATATTGAATTTCTTTCGTTTCTCTGTATAGCTCATGTGAGTGGTTGCATCATCAACACCTGTGGTTGGGTAACTGGCACTGGTTTTAGAATTCTGGTCCATGCAGCAGAGGTTTTTGATGGTTGGTACATCATTTTTTAAAAATTGCTAATTATACTATAATAGTGAGATACCAAGGCCACTGCATTTATGTGTACATAATATTAGATATGCTGCATTACTTTTGTTTAACTGTTCATTTATGGCAAGCTTTTACTTATTACTATATCCTGTCAAATTCAATTTGCTCTTAAATGATATTATTGATTCATTTATTTTGAAAATTATGTCAAAAATATAATAATTCAGATGAATGGGCTTCTTCTGAAGCTGACTTTTTTGGCATAGGTCAATAGATGAATATAAAAAGGACTAGCAGAGAAGCAACTAAACCAAAATACATTTTGTGAAAATGTTATGATTCTGTTGCAGTAAATGTTATAGTTGTTCTGGATCAAGAAAGGGTTTACAATGACCTAAAGAAACAATTTGGAAGCAAAGTGCAAATTGTCCATCTACCAAAGTCTGGAGGGGTAAGGAAATAATCTTGTTTGTTTTATTGAGAATCCTAAATTGCTACACACACTGTGATAATTACACATGATAAGTAAATTCATTAAAACTAAAATTCTAGTAATAATTAAGAAAAAAATTATACTAACAATAGCAATGATAATTATAACTTATAACATTGTAAGTAGAAGTACAGTAGTATGAGTATTAAAACACAAGAAATTGGGATAAGTTCTATATTATTTTTCTTTCTATAATTATTATACATGTTCGTACATGCATTACAAACTTCACATATTACCTGCTCTCTTTTTCACAGGTGGTTGTTAGAAGTCAAGAAACACGACGCAGTAACAGGGATGAAAGAGTCAGGAATTACTTCTATGGCACAAAGTTACATTCACAGCTATTTCCACATCGCTTTGAAGTGAAGTTCTCAGACATAAAGATTTTCAAAATAGGAGGTAGGCAGATAAAATACTGTATTATCAGACAGATAAGCTGCTTTTAAGTAAAATTTATAGTTGGTGGAATTTTGCTTACCGTAATTATTGTTGAGACTTTCTTTATACACTGTTTATGGAGAGGCTAATGGTTGTCCATCACAGTGACTATTAAACTTAATGTTAAATAAATGTGGCTTGCTTTCTTTCCATCAGCTCCTGCTGTTCCAGATTCCTGCTTACCGCTAGGAATGGCTCCTGATCAAAATGAAACCAAACTGGTACCAGTACAACTAGGTAGAGTTTAGCTTTATGAACTATGTATAGTGCCATAAATAAAACAATGATCACCTCTTCATCATAGTTCTATCAATTTAATTTACACTTGTAACTGAGGACTGTACAATGTAGGTAAGACATGATCATGACATACGATTCATAATCACCAAGAGTGTATATGTTGTAGTTCAATTTTTTGCTTGGTTCAAATTTTATTTTCCTTTGTTTTCTGGTATGGTAATGTATGATAATGTGTTTTAAACAAAGGAAAATAAAATTTGAACCAAGGATAAAATTGAACTACAACATTTAAACATGTAGGAAGTAATTAAAATTATCAGCATATGGACAGGATTTACAAAACGGTAGAATAGAGTGTGGATGACTGCAGTATAAAGGTCCCTGCAGCAGAATGTTCTGATCACAATTTAATCATGTCTTCCAGCTCGTGACTTAAGACACTGTGTGCTGGCACTGAGTGCTGCAGAGTCCTTAGAGGAAGACCTAGTCACCACCAATGCTATTGGCTTTGTTGTAGTGTAAGTATGCTGAACCACTAATGAATCCTTTAATTTATTATTGGCTGGAGATTCATTGAGCATTTATGTACATTGATGCATTAATATGTTTTGTGACACTTCTGTGTTTTACTGACTTTTATAAAATAGTTTTACTTCCAGATTTTCTTGTTACATTAATAGATACATGTTTTTCAGAAATGAAGTTGATTTGGAGCGACAGATGATAGTAGTGTTATCTCCTGCGCCACGGCCACTACCACGAAAGTTCTTTCTGTTGAGTGATGTCAAGTTCATGGACTTTAAGTGAAACCTAAAACATCAGCCCACAAATGACATTACCAGTAAGATTCTTCTATTGCGTTATGACAGTTGTGTCTTCCTTAAAGATTGGTCGGTTGACAGGATGAAGAATGGTCTCTTTTGACCTGTGAGGTAGTCTAGCTTGAACACAGATGGATGCAAATCGACCTGTCCTGAGCAGAGCAGGTGGCAAGCAGCCATAGTTCCTGTATTTTAGCCTAGCTAGACATTCTTATTTCAAAGTGGTGGCATTACAGATCTGATAAATCAAAGTCATTGAAAGCCAGTCCATGGTTAGCTCTGGGAACAGAATGAGACAATCCAAGGGATACCTATTTCAGTTTTCCATCAATGGCTGGTGGATTGTTTAGCAAACACATTGAAGTTTTTAATTTTTTTAATTTATCACTCAGTCATTCATAATACTCTAGAAACATGAAGTTTGCTTATCAAAAGTGATTCTTCAGGCCTATATTGACTAATAAAGTTACCAAATCAAGTGTCAGAAAAACAAAATTAATGTCTTGTAAAACAGAAGTTGCTGTGAAAACTGATGATAATTATAGGATTAGGTCACTAGTTTCCTTTTTCCTTCACCTACAATGCTTGTGGAAAGTCCTTGGGACTTCAGTAAAAATACATGTATGTGCCCTCCAGCAACCACAGAAATGGTAGTCTCAACTCCCCCTCCCCACCTCTGCACTGTTGTTAGAACACTGAAAAATATCCTTGACATGTTGTGAACAAGAAATCAACATTGCAGAGGGAGAGGGGGAGGTATTTCAGTAAAATTTGTCTTAAGTTATGTCTATTGTCCCAAGGATTTCTGCCAAGATTGTAGTTGTTGTAAAATAGTATGGTGTTCACTCCTTACAGATTGTTTCTTTATATTTGTGATCACATTGTACAGTACAAGACAGATTATTTTGTTTATATTTAACAGAACCTTGATACTGTGAATAAATTTCAAAAGCTAATAATTATGAGAAATAGTTTCATTATTAAATCTGTGTGTTTTCTACTTTTCAAAATAAATACCACTAACTAACCAAGTTCAAGGTCCGTACTGTAATTTACGGCCCAAGCTTTTTCTGCTCGGAGTTATGGCGCAAAGTGCACAGGCCATAAATACAAACGGAAAAAACGAGGATCCATGACTTACAGTATGAACAGAGAAAACAAGGTTTGTAAGATATTTATTATATCTCAAAACAAACTTTGACATTTAGTGGGCCATACAGTGAAGTACAGCCCGCTAAATTGACCAATCACAGTGTGCGTACTAACTGACAGATAGCATAATGTTAAGAAGCAAGTGTGCTAATTCCACATCATTATTTTTAGTGAAACAGACTGTTCACACAGAGAATGGTATGTCCATTTAAAGTACTGATTGGCATACTAAGACTCAAATTCCACATAAATTATACCATACTTCCACTTCCTTTTCATCGTAAATTATTTGATTCCACTTCAATCAAGGAATTGTCTCAAGACTAGCAAATAACTTAAGGTGCAAGCCGTTCATAAACCCATCCATCAGCTCCTTTTTTTGTTAAACTTTCATCAACAACTTCATTTTGTTCCAGTTTACGGAAACGAATCCTGTCATGAAGTCTGCTGGATTGCCCCTGCCAGAATTCCACACTCTGTGGAACAACTTTATAACCGCCCCTGATAAATTTCAAAGTAACACTATTATTATTACATGCATGTACTGTATGTTTTAAGAAAACACTTAAGACTTTCAATAAGAAAAGAGTGCACTTCACACATTAGTGCAAGATGTCATATTAAAAGTAAAGAGAAAACAGTGGCAGAATAAATCAAAATTAAAAGCAAACTCAAGAAGTGCCTACCTATCAACCGTCACAGTTATTCAAAGCTTGCCCTATTAAAGTTATTGAACAGTAGCCTAATACTTGCAATAGTGTCAATACTTATCACTTACCAGTGGTCTGGCTTAGGAATGGGCATCTCTTCTTTACTATACATTTCTTTAAGTTCCAACTCCTTGGTTTCCAAAACCTACAGTACATGACAAACAAAATAAGTTGTTAAAAAAACAAGGTGGTGGTAAATTTATTTATCATTAAACATGTACACATTTAAACATTACCTCTCTGCTGGGAATGACTGAGCTCTGAGGGCTTGCAATGGCTCCAATTTGACTTTTACGTGGCCTAGAATGAAAGTATTCCTCACTGTCTTTAACAGGAATCTTTTCTACTCGTCCTTCAATTTTCACCTTATAAGAACAAATTGAAAAAGACTGTTACTGAATGGTAACATTATTTGTTACAATGAGTGATGTGTCATATGGAAGATAACTGGCCATCCATTTTGAAATTACTTAAGTCTCCTACACTCTAAAACTCCTTGTATTGTGTACTTTTTATGAGGGGACTGAGAAACAAATGGTATCCTGAATAATCTTGGGCACATAAGGACCAAGAAAGTTAAGACTCCCTGTGAACTATGGTGTTGAGACAGGACAATTACAGGTTCAAAACAAAAGAAAAGTGACAAGAACTTTAAATTTCTTATTTGAAAACCCAACAAATGAATGGAACTACCTGTCGGTGAAGGGGATGCCAGTAGAACAATAAACAAGCAAATGGATTCTCTTCCTGTTACAAAATAATGATGGCAACAGATTGTTAGTAATATTTTTTAAATTAAAAAACTCTCTCACATGGGTAATTTGTATGTGCTACATTACCCCAAGTTAAAACATTTTACAGTGTTTGATATTGATTTGACAACACTGCATTTGTTGTAATGTAGCCTGTAACAGACGTTCTTCTAACCTTTCAAACTTGTATTAATTGGTTCATGACTGAAAGTTGACCAAGTGAGATTTAATCAGCATATATATGTTGTTTACTGGGTGGAAGATCCACATGGGAAAAAAACTGTGCCCAAGGTCTTGAGTTTGGCCCGAGGCCAAAGGATACGGACTGATCTCGCCCAGTAAATAACTTATAAGTAAGAAAATAGATAGGAAGTTGCTACAGCAGGGAAAAAATCCAGCCGAGGGCCGTATTTGTAAAAAGCTGGACCAGCTATGTGTGCGTGATTAGCCAATCAAATTCAAGGATTTAAGATTTTGGCCCACTCAGATGCTTGAGAAAAAAAATAATTGTATTATTTTGTCAGAACCTGAACAATTGATGATTGATGCCAATTGATGATGATTAATCAATTAACATTGATAATCGATGGACAATCAATTGCACAAGTTTTTGTGATTACATTATTGACTTCCACGATTATCATTATCAATCAATGAGAATATGTCAATTTTTTTAACTAACAGATTTTCATCGACTACCAATATTAATCAATCACTTTACCGCCATTTATAGTTTTTACTTGACTAGCATTTGTAAATAATTATGTTCAAATTGTACAGAGATCTGAAAAAGAAATATTGTAAGCTTAATTGTATTGAAACAACAACTAATGCGCAGCTGTATGCTGGCATGAGGAAGTGAGGTGAGGTCTGTTTACTCAGGTTTAGTTGTCCTTCCATACACTGTATTTAATTTAAAGAGCATATGGTGAAGAAATTTATCTGATTTCAAAGACAGCAACTGGGCATCAAAAAATAAAACATGCTCTGCGATGTCAATCAATGAAGTTCACTACTACTTTTGTGATTATCGACTGGTCATTGATTGGCCAATACCATTTGATGCCAATTAACTAATTGTAATCAATTGCTATCGATTGATTTTCCAATCATCAATTGCCATCCTTTGTGCAGGCCCTGACTTTATATAAAATAATAACTGATCCTGTTTTTACCACTTACATCAGACTATAATAACAACACTTTCGCCAGCTTGATTTCATTGAACAAAAAAAAAATAACTTTAAACCTACCAGGTCCTTTGCTTTTTGGCTGTTGTAATTTGTGAAAAATGTAAATCCTGAGTCATCATAGCCCTTGAGAAGCACCACTCTAGCTGAAGGACGACTATCACTTCAATTTAAGAAATTAGATAGTTAGTGAATGATATGGTGGTGCATTTCTATACCCTACTTCTTTCCTTATACATGTAAAGGATGCAAGATTGACTTCAAACTAAATTTAGATAATTTAATGAAATACATGTATATCATCCTATTTTATGACTCCATTTGTGCAAATGCCACAGGCAGCCCAGGTTATCTATACGTACCGGTAAGCCTTTGTATTGATAATATTACAAAAATCAAAAATACAAACAAGAAAATACACCACCTTACCTTGTAGCTATTAACCCTTTCACTCCCAAGAGTGACTTTATAGATTTTACTCTGTCTAACGCCAGACGATTTTACTCGTCAAATGGAGACCCCTTGGGAGTGAAAGGGTTAAAAACTATCTCCCTTAACCCTTTCACTCCCAAGAGTGACTTTATAGATTTTACTCTGTCTAACGCCAGACGATTTTACTCGTCAAATGGAGACCCCTTGGGAGTGAAAGGGTTAAAAACTATCTCCCTTAACCCTTTCACTCCCAAGAGTGACTTTATAGATTTTACTCTGTCTAACGCCAGAAGATTTTACTCTGTCTAACGCCAGACAATTTTACTCGTCAAATGGAGACCCCTTGGGAGTGAAAGGGTTAACTATATATAAAATTTCATAATTTATGCTGTGATGCCAGCTTAGGATACCTGTGCATATACACATTATTCTAAAATTGCCACCATTTAAATATTCTTTTGTTTTTTATTCAAATTATCCCTTGATGCCTCGTTCTTAAGTTAAAATTCAAAAGAATGTTTTCCCTTGAATGAGGCATCAAGGTCTAATTTAAATAAAAACAAAAGAATATATAAAAGGCGGCCATTTTGGAATAACGCATATACATGTACTGGTAGCTGGCTAATGAAACCAACATGTACAAAGGCTTGCAGTGGTTATGTAATACATTAATTATCATAAATTTTGAAGGCAGCAAATTCACTATTCGAAAACCAAAAAAATTCCTACTACTTCGAAAAAATTATTTTGCAGTTAACTTTCTGGGTTTACTCTGAACTACACACTTTTATTTCGGTACACTGAAAGGTTTTCAACTGCAATGTAGAAGCTCTTTTCAGACAGAACACGTAAACTTTGGAATCGAAGCGATCGAAATTTGTGCTTATCACTTCGAGCGGTCAGAAAACTAACCTTCCACATGTAGCAAGAACCATGGCGTTCACTTCTCCCACGTCCTGCGACTTCATCGCTTCTTTGAACCACGCATCAAACTGCATAAATGGCTCTCTTGCCACAAGGCAGTTTTCGTCAAACCCGGGACTTGTGTAATCAATTCGCATGGCGGCCACATCTTCTTTCCTCAGCATGGCTGGAGAGCTTATTCTTGTGTAGCTGAGTGTAGAAGTACTAAATGCTTTGGTGCTTATCCTCACACGTCTAAGAGACAACACGATCATCTAAGGAGTAAACAAGCTTTTACCCAGAGGAACGTCGATTTTATCACCGAATGCCACGGGGTTATGTCACTATACCTATTCTACCCCCACCCCCACAAAACAACATGAGTGACATTTAGCACGCAACTCATAAAATTAATATCATTTTAGAAACCATATTCTCAAGATTAATTTCAGCAGGGCAGCTTTCCCTTGACTGAGTATTATTCGGAATCAAGCGAGTTTCAGAATCATCTGTCCGACAAGAGAAAAAAAGAAGGAAAAAGACACTTGCTATGAAAATTATTTCGGATAGGATTTCGTGACAGCTTGTGATCGTGTGACAGCATACAACCAACCATAGCTCAGCAAAAATTAATGTAAGGTTACATGAAGATGGAGCTACACCCTTAATCGTGTGCGCCATTTTGGAGTGGAGGCGGATTCCTGGTTTGCGGCGAATCATCTTTTTCCATCTTCAAAAGCACCATGACTGACTCCAAGTACTTCACCACCACAAAGAAAGGAGAGATTTTTGAACTTAAAGCAGAGCTGAACAGCGATAAAAAGGATCGAAAGAAGGAAGCTGTAAAGAAGGTTATCGCCAGTATGACGGTTGGCAAAGATGTCAGTTCATTGTTTCCAGATGTCGTCAACTGTATGCAAACAGACAACTTGGAGTTGAAGAAGTTGGTGTATTTATACCTTATGAATTACGCCAAGTCTCAACCCGACATGGCTATTATGGCAGTCAACACTTTTGTCAAGGATTGTGAAGATCCTAACCCGCTGATCCGTGCATTGGCCGTTCGTACCATGGGATGTATCCGCGTTGATAAGATTACTGAGTACCTTTGTGAACCACTCCGCAAGTGTCTGAAGGATGAAGATCCTTACGTACGGAAGACGGCTGCTGTATGCGTGGCGAAGCTTCATGACATCAATTCTACGCTTGTTGAAGATCAAGGTTTCCTTGATTCGTTGAAGGATCTCTTGTCCGACTCTAATCCTATGGTTGTGGCAAATGCAGTCGCTGCTTTGTCCGAAATTGGTGATGCTTCTCCCACGGCTGCAGCGATGATGGAAATAAATTCGCAGACCATAAACAAGCTGCTGACAGCACTGAATGAGTGCACAGAGTGGGGACAAATTTTCATCCTTGATTCACTGGCCCAGTACACTCCTAAAGATGAGAGAGAAGCACAGAGTATCTGTGAGCGAGTCACTCCAAGGCTGTCTCATGCCAATGCTGCTGTGGTTCTGTCTGCTGTCAAGGTGTTGATGAAGTACATGGAAGTGATGGCCCAATCCTCGCAATATGTTCAGAATCTGATAAAGAAGCTTGCTCCACCCCTTGTCACGCTGCTGTCAAGTGAACCAGAAGTTCAGTATGTTGCTCTTCGGAACATCAACTTGATTGTGCAGAAGAGATCTGACATCCTCAAAAATGAGATGAAAGTGTTCTTTGTGAAGTACAATGATCCAATTTATGTCAAGCTTGAGAAACTCGACATAATGATCAGGTTGGCGAATCAACAGAATATTGCCCAAGTTCTTGCTGAGCTAAAAGAGTATGCAACAGAAGTAGATGTTGACTTTGTCAGGAAGTCTGTACGTGCCATTGGTCGTTGTGCTATAAAGGTAGAGGTGTCAGCAGAACGCTGTGTCAGCACTTTGTTGGATCTAATCCAAACCAAAGTCAATTATGTTGTGCAGGAGGCAATTGTTGTTATCAAGGACATCTTCCGAAAATACCCCAACAAGTATGAAAGCATCATCTCTACCCTGTGTGAGAATCTGGATTCACTGGATGAACCAGAAGCTAGAGCCTCCATGATCTGGATCATTGGTGAATATGCAGAAAGGATTGACAATGCCGCAGAGTTGTTGGAGTCATTCCTGGAGGGATTCCAAGATGAGAATACCCAAGTCCAGCTGCAACTGCTGACATCCATAGTAAAGTTGTTCTTAAAACGCCCAACTGACACTCAGGAGCTGGTTCAACAAGTGCTGAGTCTAGCTACACAAGACAGTGACAATCCAGACCTGAGAGACAGGGGCTACATATACTGGAGGTTGCTGTCTACTGATCCCGTGGCTGCAAAGGAAGTTGTTTTGGCAGAAAAGCCTCTAATTTCCGAGGAGACAGATCTTCTGGAACCCACTCTGTTGGATGAGCTAATCTGTAACATATCAACCCTTGCATCTGTCTACCACAAACCTCCCAGCTCTTTTGTTGAAGGCCGTACAGCAGCTCGAAGATTCACCCTTCCTCCAAGAGCTGAGCCAACCCCTGGTGCAGAAACAGAGGAAGTCCCACCATCTGCACAACCAGTGGCTGCGCCAGTAATGGCTCCTGTAACTGCTCAAGCACCTTCCCAACCAGCTGGAGACTCTCTTATAGGTGACCTGCTTGACATAATGCCTTCCCAACCAGCTGCCCCAGTCCAAATGGCACCTGCTCCTGCTCAGCCAGTACCTGCTGTCATGGACCTTTTAGGAGAAGATTTTAGTGGATTACAGGTGGGTGGACAGCCTGCTCCTCCTCAGCCTGCCGTTGGAGGCCTGGGAGATCTCTTCAGTTTGGCAGGAGGACCAGGCATCCCTGGAGGAATGTACACTGCTCCCAAAGATGTTTGGCTGCCAGCAAACAAAGGAAAGGGGCTTGAAGTTAGAGGTACATTTGGGCGTAGACAGGGTCAACTGTACATGGACATGACAATCTGTAATAGAGCCATGCAGGCAATGGGCCAGTTTGCAATACAGTTCAACAAGAATAGTTTTGGTCTTGTGCCATCCTCACCATTGAATGTCCCGACTCCACTCCTTGCAAATCAGTCAGCTGAGACTTCACTTCCTTTGAACACCAATGGTCCAGTACAGAGGATGGATCCACTCACCAACCTTCAAGTGGCAATCAAGAACAATGTTGATGTATTTTACTTTAGCTGCATTGTTCCCTATAATGTCTTCTTCACAGAAGATGGGCAAATGGATCGTAAAGTGTTTTTGGCAACATGGAAAGACATCCCTGCTGCAAATGAAGTTCAGAACCAAATTCCCAACATCACCTTTTCATCTGATGCTGCCCAGGAGAAGTTGACAGCCAACAATGTATTCACCATTGCCAAGCGCACCGTTGAAGGACAGGACATGCTGTACCAGTCGATAAAGTTCATCAATGGGATATGGGTATTGGCCGAGTTGAAGATGCAGCCTGGTAACCCATTAGCACAATTGTCACTGAAGACACGTGCTATGGATGTGGTGGTTGGAGTGCAAGCCATGTACGACACTATTTTACACCACTGAGTCAAAAGTCTGAACTTGTTGGTGATGTTCTTCCCCCAAGACAAAACATACAGTATACTGTACTAAGCTTGCTTAAACCTTAAATGATGCAGTAAGCTAATGTGAAATTTAATTTGGCTTAAACTGTAATCATCTAATTGATTTTCAAATATTGGACAATTATGGCAAGAAAATGTGGTGGTTAAATGTGAGTTGTTTAAAAATTATTTGATGTTTTCATTTAGAGAAATTAAGGGGAACAAACTGTAGAGAATTTAGTGCAACTCCTTGGACAAGGAACTTAAGATGGAGTAATTAAAGTGTTACCTGAAACAGATTTTTGTGTTTGTGTGTTAAGCCTCTTGGTTGTTGTCACTACAGGGAGCATGCAGCTGAAATTGTATTTCCTGCCACCCTAGGGCTTACTCCACCAAAGGAACAAATTATTAACTTGCAATTTTTGTATGGTTTTTCTTACTGTTATGTTTCAAGTTCTAGGGTGAACTCACATCCACACTATCATATTCTGCAGTGAAAGTGACAAGGAAAGGGTCTGGATTACCTTTGCAGGGGAAGTTGCACAGTATACACCATATGCCATTTGCCATAACAAAGCAGATTATGGAGCTCTCTTGTTCTTTATTTACATAGGTTCAGAGTAAATAATTACATGTATTGTTAGTCATAATTCTAGGCATACAACAAGTTAATAAAATTAAAGTTCACTTTCTGATTTTCTAACTGACATTAAAATAACATGCAATTTCTGGTGAGCCTAGGCATGTCAGTCAATGAACATTTTACCCCTTTCCACTCCCTCCCCCAAAAGCGATGAAAATGTAATTTCCCCTTACATTATTAATACTTGAATAAAGTAGGTTAAACTCCCATTACTGACAACCATTTCCAGTCAAGAACATTTGTGGTATAAGGTATTGTCATAAATCTTTGCACAGTACAACCCCTAGAAATAGCCAGGGTCTCTAACCAGTACTAGATGACTGCAATATTACTATACTTTCTGGAGGAGTCAAACTCATAACCGTAAAATGACAAGTTTCTGAAAAAGTATGGAGAACTAACATTCAGACCACAAATATGTGTCAATATAGCAGTCACTACTCCTTTCAATGTCACTTCAAATAGAAAAAGTGAAAAAAAACAGTACAAAAGTTTATTATGAAAATGCGTGCCTTCCAATTCCAAACTACTGTACTTCTTGACAATAATTTAATTGTACAGTATGTGGTTAATAATTTTGCATTATTAAATTTTTTTGTTAGGCATCTGGAAGTGAATAGGTTAATAATATTGAAGGTCATTTCCCAGTGTTTACATAATCTATGTATAGTTACATAACTGTCATACCACATTGTAAAAACTTGTAATTAGAAGCAATGTAAAGCACCACACAGCCCCTTGTGACCAATAAAAATTAAATAAAAACTTATGATGCCTTGAACATAGCTTTCTAGAAAAAGGGAAGACAATGCTTGGAACTTAGAGGAGCTTGGGTCTAGTACCAGAAATGCAGAATTGAAAATGAACCAAAAACAGTATTTTCAAACCAATGACAACATTTAACTGCATCTGTCTTGAATATACCAGTGAGCTTGTATATATGTGGCTGAGGAAAGCTGTAGAATAGAAATGGATTACAATTTAGAAAAGTCAGCCTAAATACTTGAAGTTTGGTTACAAAGCCTTACAATTTGAAACATTTATCATCAGAAAGTATTTCAGGGTTGCAATTGCAGTTCAAATTGATATCTTTGTTTGGGTGTAAAAGACAAAGCTTGTAAACAAGCAACATTGCAAAATCACAATATTTACTGTTGTGGCAGTGTTGGCCAAAAATTACAAAACTCAGACCCCTTTGAATGAACATGTACAAGCTTAACAGAACAGAGAAGACATCTTTGCTTATGTTACCAAAATTACTTTCGACAGTTTGGAAAAGTAGCTTCACATTTTGAGACTGATGCCTCAGGGTGAGTATTAAAATTAGGTGCAATGACCTAATACATCTAACCAGCGTAGCCTAAGTGTGCTGGCTACGTCTTTTGCTAAAAAAATAGATTGTCAATTCACTAATAAGGAAAAGACTTTTGTTATTCCCTTAAAGCAAAATTGAAAAAAAAAATTGTAAAATTTAAATATAAAAATGTCCTAGAATAGAATAATAATGATATGTAAAATGAGGATAATTCAACTGCTGCTACACTGTAGCATTGTGCATAGGGGTGGCAAATTTCATTCCATCTTCTTCTATTGGATCATCCCCTGTCCTTGAAAGATGCTCAGAAGATACCATTGGGGAACTTAAGTTGGGCACCATGGCAACCAAAATAAGAGCCAGACAATCAGCAACTTGTGGGTTAGGTGCACATGCAAGTGCAGGATTATGGCCATCTTCATCCTCAAACAACAAATTGGCACCTCGCCCAATAAGTTCCTGAACAACCGGAACAAGACCATTCCTTGCAGAAAGGTGTAAAGGTCTGTAGAACACATTAGATATTTAGCTTTATTTACACAACCCACACCTGATAAGTGTTACAATGGACACAAAATGTTATTTAATTCACACAAGTATTATCATTATTCAGAGGTAGCCTCTTAAGGAATTCTGACACAGGTGTGCTGCTAAACAAATACATCATGATCCACATCATTTTTTGTCACTTGCTACTGTATCTTTATCATACTACAAGTATCTGAACACTAAGGACTGTTTACTAAAAGCAACTTTCTTTCTACTTCATATTTCAACTTTTCCATGTTCTGGGCCTGGTTGTTCAAAGCAGGGTTAAGGTAACCCAGGGTTTGTGCAAAATTTAAATGCAGATATGAGAGCTTAATAACTACATTCAGCATGATTCTTTTTTAATACAATTTGATGATGGTATGCTCTGAAATAAAATAGAGAAAGTTATTGGAGAAAATGCTTTTTAACAAGAGGAAAAGAAACCCGGGTTAAAATTTAACACTAAGTTAGCGCTAATCAGCCTTCGAACAACCGGCCCCTGAACTGCTATTTAACAGTGAATCAGTCTAGTCTTCTTTATCCTCAACAAATACCATAAAATTGCTTCCATAGTGGTTTAACCTGAGCCATAGATATTCTGACATTAATTCTTTGGTCTACAAGTCATGTACTTTCTATTTGATTGCCAGTATCACAATGCAACAGAAATGAACAGCCAGTTGTAAGAACTTTACTGTAATGTAACAATGCCTCAAATAAATAGAAGGTACTTACGTTTGAAGAGATGAATTAGGTAAACTGAGAGTTGAGTCTTCCATTTTGTCAAGAATAAGAAGTGCACAACCTGTATTTCCCTAAAAAAGAAATTATTATTAGTTCAGGCTAGTTTGAATTTAGTGACCAAGCAAGCCTCTAAAGTCTACAAGTTAAGGTTATCTATGGTTGACTTCAATGTTTTATTTTAAATGAAATATTTTATCAGCCTTGGAGTACTATTATCAACATTATTACTACACCTGTATTACTATCATTATTATTATCATTGCTATTATCATTATTATTATTATTATTATTATTATTATCATCATCATCATTTTTTGATAAATTGTATGACGATGTAATTATGACAAAAATAATACTAGCAATAATAATAGAGTATTTTCCGCGGATAAGATCGATGGGACCCAAACTGAACAAATTGAGTCCGTTCATCAAGATAGCTTTTGATCCACGCCAAAGCAATATCCCGAACACCATAGTGTTGCAGTTTTTGACACAATATTTCATGATTAATAGTATCAAACGCCTTAGAAAGATCTAACAAGATGCCTAAAGTTGTTTCATTTCTGTCGATAGCAGATGATATGTTATTGATCAAGTCACGCAAGAGCAGTCGAATGATTATTACAGAATCCAAATTGTTTCGAGTATAAAATATTCCTGTTTAATTAAACCCTTTGTGTAGTACCTGAGCACAAGCTACATGCAGAGCAGTATTTTTATTTTGGTCCACAATATTAATATCAGCTCCACCTTCTCCAACAAGAAATTCTGCAACGGAAACACCAACATGCCATCAAAAGCACAAACAGGTATTTTACTCAGTCAAGAGTTTTACACACATTAACACCATTTAAAACAAAAACATGGCACAAAAAGTTATAAAGCTTTGTCAACGTGTTGACGTATTGTGCAGTCACTATGGCTAAACTTTCACTTCAAAGTATCAAGTAACTCTAGCAGGAGTTTTGCTTTGTTAGAAACTCTGCATGCAGTTCACAAAGCAAACATGCATTTCATCCTAGTTGTATAAGAATTCTAATATAAGTAAATAATATTGTAAGTATAATTGTGTGCATGTCCTAAAAAACATCAGTGGGTTGATAATTCTCATGATGAGTAACACTGTAAGCGCATTAACCTACCTACAACACCACTATGACCATTCTCAGCTGCAGTGATTAGTGGTGTTCTTCCAGACTGGTCTATCGCATCTATATTACTGCCTCTAGACACCAATAATTGTAGACAGTCTAACTGGTCATTAAATGCTGCTGCATGGGCAGGCGTCCTGGATATAAAATCACATGCATAACTTAAGTACGGAATTCCCTCTGAAATTTACATGTTACTACCAGGCAAATACACAGTTCATTACATTTAAGAAAGATAAATCATCTACTGTACATGTGTTGACTTTTTTTCTCGACCTTGGGAACAGATATTTAAATAAAATCTTAAAAGATATTTAAGATTTTCCATTAATGTTTCCTCAAATAAAAAGGGTACTTGACTTTTCTTTCAAAAGGATTAGATGACCCTTACCTCCCCTTTTTATCGCACAAATTTACAATTTCATCTCCTAATGTATCCAGTAACATTTCCGCACATGTCTCGTAGTCATTAATACTGCAAAGACAACAAACAATGTCTAACTTTATACATGTTCCATATTTAACAAATAAATAAGCCTTCTCTGGGCTTTGTTCTGTTATAATGCACGCAGGAGGTGACGAGAGCACGAAAGAAGTGTAGGGGGAAACACGAGCCGCAGGCGAGTGTTTCTCCCTACTTCTTGAGTGCTCTCGTCACCTCCTAAGTGCTTTATAACAGAACAAAGCCCAGAGGAGGCTTATTTATTTGTTTTATAATAAAGAACTAGCGATTTTCCACAAAAATGAGCTTTTATTTTCGATCAACTGCCAGTTTTTTTTTCAGCGCGCGCACTGAATGTCGTCAGCACTGTCCTTTATACTCTGATAAAGTACAGCAATTTGGGCCAATCAGCGAGCTTGTAAGAAACGTCCAACACTCTCATTGGTTCAAAAGACAAAGGCTGTCAAACCATCAAAGTTCGAATGCAAAGCACTGAAAAGTTTTTGAACGCGAAATTTTTTCAGCTCAGTCAAGATATTTTTAAACATTCTCAGTCTTAAATTAATCAAAATCCAGTCAAATTATGGTCCATTAAGACAATAAGAGGAAAAGACCATTTGTGGAATTTAACAGAAGAAAACAAACAAGACGAACTGCTTAACGCGTTGCTGAAACTAAAGACAGTGTGCCATGTTTTCTGAATGGACAACGCTCAGTTTATGTCAATGCGAGAACTGCTGTTTTCTTTTGTGCTTTTAGTCTCTGCTTTAACGAAAATGTTGTGGAGAGATGAATTCGACACACAAGCAAATTTCTGTGTGTTTGATCCGTACTGTCTGTCGTTTTTACTAAATGCGACGCAAGGGAGCTCAAATTAAGAAACCAAGACTACAACGCCGAGTACTGTACCAGTGACAAAAGTGGATTTGTCTTCCTCTTGTACTGTTGACGGTAGGCAAGTTTCATATCGTTTTCCTTTTTTTTTTGAAACTGTAGAATTTTCCACTTAGTCCGTTTGCAGTCCATTTCGAATTTTTGCCGTCAACCTTCACGTCTTTAGCGAAGACTTGTAAATTGGTCACTTAACGTTGTTGTTTTGCATAGCTTGGCACTGAAACCAACCAAACTGTAATTTGCTCGGCAATTTTATTGTTTCATTAAAAAACGCCATTGTTTGATGGTTTCGTGGTTGATATCGTAGTCCTGTTTTTCTTAATTTTATCTCCCCATTTTTACAAGTGCTGACTTAGTTGTTTAACTCGGTCTCTATATCTACATTTTCCTAGAGCTCCTCATCTTCGCATTCTTGTAAATGTAAGGGATGTTTTGTTCGAGCTCGTTCAGAATATTTTACGAAAAGCTAGTAAACTCTTTAAAAAATTCAGCCACTTTTTTCATTGCGCAAAGCCGGGTGATGACGCAAGCACCGTCCTTTATACTCTGATAAAGGACGCTGTTTGGACCAATCATATCGCGCGTAGTATCGGGATTGTATTATAAATAATTGTAAATTGTAATTAAAAAGATTATAAATACTGCATGTGCTATAAAAGAGAACTGATTTACCCTGAACAGAAAGAATAAAGCTGAAAGATTTATTCGGAAGGCATACAAATATCTAATATTGTATGATCGATGAACTTACACAGCACAATGCAGCGGAGTGAACTGGTTTCCATCAAACACCCTTGAATGGTCGCCCTGCAACATACAGCAATATAACCTCAATTGTTTCCAGTTTAACATCAACACAAATAAAAAATCCTACACAATTTTATGATTATTTTACACTATTTATCCCATACTCCATGCCTTACAGTGTGGTTCTAATAATATTATTTTCATTGATGCTGTAGATTGACAGTACAGTATTCAATGTACACTGAATGTATGCTTAATACTAAATGACTTGTATCCTTAATCTAATGTACTGAACAGAAATCAGACAACAGGTTTTTACTTACCTCTAGTAATAAATCCACACAAGTGTCATGACCTACAATTGGACATAAGTATTAGCATTCAGAGTTACCTAGGGTATGACACATTTATAATAAGACTTAGTTTTCATGTAACTAAAAAATGCAACAAAACTGTAATTTTGGGCATGAACTTAACAGACAACGAGGAAATGCAATTATCACAAGTTGCAAGTAATTGATTATGGAAAAGACTTTCAAAATCCTTTTTACCTGTTTCAGTTGGATTGTGCAATAATTATACATAACTTGGTAATCATAGGACTAATCAAAGTATGTTTCATCACACTTACCATTAAAGCAAGCCCAGTGAAGTGGTGTGTAGCCATGATTGTCCATTTGTACACTGCTACCTACGACTTGTAAAAGATTATTTAATATACCAACATGACCACAAGCTGCCACAAAATGGAGAGGGGTACGACCTGTACAATCCCTGCAGAAAAAGAACAACGACCAGTTAGCTCAGTTGGTAGAGCACCGGACTACCGTGCGGTAGGTCGCGGGTTCAAAACCCCGGCCGGACCAACACTCATGGTCTTAAATAATTGAGTAGAAAGTGCTGCCTTTGTAATGGCATCTGCAAATGGTTAGACTTTCTAGTCTTCTCGGATAAGGACGATAAACCGTAGGCCCCGTCTCACAACTCTATCTGTAATGTGGGACGTAAAAGAATCCATGGCACTGTTCGAAAAGAGTAGGGCGTGTTCCCGGTGTCATGGTCTATTGGTCTGATTGTAATGCGCATATGAATATTAATATAGAATATGCGCAATATAAATGGAGTATATTATTATTATTATTATAACAAGAATGTCACAAAAACTTACTTTACCTCTGATTCTGTAGAGTAATGAAAAAATTTGTTTACAGATATTTGTGGTACTAAAATGGCACAAGCTTTGCAATGACATAGTACCTACACTGTAAATGGTATGGCATACCTCTATAATTTCATTGAAGAATGCTCATTATAGACCAATCTACATGTAGCATTTCCTACCTACAAAGTACGTCTGCGTCTCTGTGTAGAAGGGTTTCAACACATTCATCATGGCCATTCGCTGCCTAAAATATTTAAGAAACAACAAGCAACAAGTTTGAAAAACAAATAGTGCAGCTGTACTTACATGTATAATCAAACCTTGGAAGAGTATATCATTTTTTGTCACACAAAAAAAAATTTGATATGAAGCTTTTCATGACATTTTTCAATACAACAAAGTCAAACAGAAAGATTATCAACTAAAGGGTATAAAATCAATCCATCATTACATATTCTCTTCTATATAGTCATAAAGACATCTGAGG
>OX453279.1:3257500-3402500 GCA_949710005.1 Ricordea florida | reverse complement strand
CCAAAAATAAAGTTTGAGCCCTGCAAATATCTGGAGTGAGAAAAAATGACTACATTAAGTCAAGAATGGTTTACTCTGATCAATACTTTTTTTCATGTTTATATTATTAATAAGTAATCATACAGTTTTTCTTGTTCAATTTAGAATTAATTTGCACTTGTGAGTTTTTTAAAAAGCTCACTGCTGCAAATTAATTCCAAATTAAACTCAAAACCGTATGATTACCGTTACTAACAAGAGGTCATTTTTTGTCACCTGCAGCATGAAGAGGAGTTCTCTTTGTAACATTGTCAAACACTAAAACCTTGGCATTGTGTTCTAAAAGGCACTCTACACAGTCCCTGCAAAACATACCCAAGAATAAGATGGCTTGTTCGTCAGAACATAACCAAATGTCAAGATAAGTAACATTTACAAGTGAAACATGAGCTATTATAAGTTATGCAAAAAAGACGTACACATGGCCTTGGAAAGCTGCCAGATGAAGAGGAGTATGACCTAGGGGAAAAAAAGTAATATTAGTACCAACTATATACCGTATGTGTCATAGGTTAAAATGAATTTCAGGTCAAAATGGTTCCAAACTAGTTATGTTTGTTTTTCCTTTGTTTCAGATTAATTTCCATAATCCTCCAATAATCTGAAACAAAGGAAAAAACAAATCACGCTACCATAGTTTGAAACCATTTTGACCTGAAATTAATTTTAACTTACAACATATGCATATGAAGGTGGGCAACACATGTACACATGACCCACTCGCCATTGCTCTGTGAGAATACATACCAATATCTTCACAATTACTCAAAATTCAAAAGAAGTTAAAAGTTAAAAAGTTTTTAATTACCATTGGAATCTTTGATATCAATATCAATGAATGATTCTAGAAGAACTTGAAGAGCTTGTAGATGGCCATGAAAAGCCTAAAAAAAGATAAAAAATAAATGAGATAACTGCAAATAATTATATTAGTATTTGTAATCAAAGGGTGATGAGTGAAATTACCCCTAATATAGCAAGTATACCAAGATATGATATCCTATTAATATCATGGATGACAAATTACTCCTGAACATTTTCAAACCTAGATGTCATTTTGGCACTGTAGAAGTTGCCATAACAACATTGTAATTTCACATTTGAAATTAAGGAATAATATTTGTCACCCATGATATTATAACAATTTTTGACTCTGATGACGACTTCTGCTCAAGTTGTTGAAACATCAGGCAATGTCATCAGCAACGGCTCTTTTCAGGACTACTTACAGCAGAACAATCAAACTTCACCAACAAAATGTGTTTGGTAAGCAAAAACTGCATAACAGGTCACTTTTGAGTGACAAAATTTAACTCCTAATAATGATCAACTTTAATGTATATGTTGTGGTTCAATTTTATCCTTGGTTTAAATTGTATTTTCCTTTGTTTCAAACTCATTATCATACATTACCACACCAAAAAACAAAGGAAAATACAATTTAAACCAAGGAAAAAATTGAACCACAACATATAGGTACATGTAATTACTGGTACAGTAGCAAAATATTATTTTTCTTGTTATTAGTAATACTAGTGCTTACCACCAAATGAAGAGGAGTAACAGGAGGTGATCCTAGACTTTTATTAAGAAGATCTGTGGCAGCCACATCTAATAACTGAAATGAAGACAAAAACTTCTTGAGACAAAACAACAGGGCTACATTTGGCAGTCACACAGTCGCCAGTGGCAAGTTAAAACTGACCAGGGCTTCCAAAAGTTAAGGTTTGAATGCCCAATGTGTGACTATGCTACAGAATTTCGAAAAATTGCAATGTAAATATTATTATGCAAAGTGCAAACTCCAAGATCATCTATTTTTGTGAATTTCTTAGTTCTTAAGTGGGAATTCCGAGCCATTTTCACAGTGATTTCTCGAGCGATCCACATTCACAACATATAGACACCATTTTGATTTTGTGATTGCCACATGACTCTGAAAAAGAAAATTGAGGGCTACTTCATTTTGGGATGGGCCACTAAGAATTCAAGGAAACTGGCCCGACTGGCCACCAAGCACTGGAGTTAATTTTTAGTCCTGAAACAATAGACATCTCCATTCTATGCATTATTTTTATGTTAATGAGTTGATTCATATCAAGGTTTACACAGATTAGAAAAACTTCAATACAACAATAACTCTTTCTATCTTACCATTTCTAGAGCCAACTTATGACCATTAACTGAGGCATAGTGCACAGGACTAAAGCCTTGTTTGTCCCTTTTGCTTGCACTTGCTCTGTTTCTCAGCAAGTGCTCCACACATCTACAAAGAAAAAACTCCACTTTTCACAAAAAGTATAACAAACTTGTTAAAAATGTATTACTTTTAATTCAGTAGCCCCTGAAAAACATTTAAGGCATATGCCCTCTTTCAAACTATATGTAGGTACACTGAGTTAATTTGCATGCTCTTCCTCAGTTATTTATGTTTGATATGAGCTAAGGAGAGCTACGCTGTAAATTATGGTATAGGAGGATAAAGTGAAAAAAAAAAACAAATGCCAGTGAATTATGACAATACATACTTTGCATCCACATCTCCTGTGGCAGCGTAATGGAGTGGAGTACATCCTTTAGTGTCTACTTTATTTACAGAGGCACCAGATGACACTAAAGACTTGACACATTGATAACGCACATGACCAGCTGCATAGTGAAGAGCCGTTCTGACAACAAAATTGAATACAGGGTTTTCTTTAAGGTTTTAAGTAGCCGGAGGTTTTTGAAAAGTAGACGGTTGTGGGTCCAAAGGACCCATACGAAACGATACTAAGTAGTTTAGACCTGATAATGAAGCAATGAAAGTAGCCGGCGAAACCTGACAGAGAAGCCGGCGAACTTCGCCGGCTGCCGGCTCTTATATACAACCCTGGAATATCAAATACTGATATACAATGGCAGTAAATTATAAATAGAAAATAAATACTATGGATTGTTGATGCCTTCAACAACAAATAACTTTGGAACAGTGCATTATTATTAATATAATAATTATATTAACTATTATTGACAAGAGTGCGAAGTAGAATTCTAAATGATCCTTGAGTCAGCTCTGCATTGATTTCAATTCCCAGATTTTTTTTCACCATCAATTCTACCAAAGATAAAAGTGATTATAGGCAACAATGTGTGATAATAAATTATTATCCTGTAAATTGAGTTCTCAAATCTGCTTCTGTTTAACAGACCTTCCTAATTTGTCAACACCAGTTAGATCAGCTCCACTTTGTACTAAAAGTGTTAAACAATCAATGTTCCTAACAAAGAAAGAAAAAGAAAGTATTGTAGTCAACTTGCTTAATTAAATAGTTTAACAGACCTACATGTAATGTTCACATACATGTAGATGAAGTTGGTGCACTAAATCCCTGCAACTGTTAATACTTACCCACTGCAAGCAGCAGAATGAAGACAAGTGTGATCATTGTCATCTTTAGCACCACTGTCACTACCTGTGGGTCAAATATCATTTTAGTGTGTTCTTGGTATAGAAATCAAAGGTAGCGCTAGTCCACTTGTGCAATCATGATCAAAACTGTCCAGAAATCTTTAACAAATGAGGGCAACAGAAAACTTTGCACTGCAACCAGCAAGAATATGCATAAGCAAATCAACATGCTAATGATTAAAGTTTATAATTATTCAACTCACCATATGATAGAAGCTTCCTACAGCAGTCTGTGAAGCCACCTAAACTGGCCATGTGGAGGGGTAACATTCCAAATGCTCCATGCCTGGTAAGGTTTTAAGTACCATGACAATAACATCATGCAAAAATGAGAAGTGGACAAGTTGATAAGGAAAGTCATACTATCATAACATGATAAAGAAACTGACAATTCAAGCACCAGGCTTTCACCATAACGAACAGTGATGACTAACACAAGACACATGAATCACAAATCCTCTGTTCTAATAGCTAGCAATACTGATCCAGTGATGCAAAGCTGACCTTGACTGAGCTGCTCCGCTTGCCAGTAGAACACTTAGTAATAATTCCTGCCCATACAGTGCTGCTATATGCAAAGATGTGTTGCCTTTCAGATCAGAGGCATCTACGTAAGCACCTGAAAAATTAATGATGCATTGACATTCACAATGGTCCCTACACTGTTAACCAAAATAGATAATAAGATGCACTCACAGTGTACAGTAATAAACTGACACAAATCCTACCATTTTGAAGAAGGGTCTGAGCTCTTGAACAGCGCCCATACAAAGCTGCATAATGCAGAGGGGTTCTTCCACTCTTACACTATAAAAAATGGAAATACTACAACTAATTACTGCCATATTAATTTAAGCAATGTTTGAAGAGGCAAAAATTCCAACAAATTCAGAGCTTACAGTATGAAGACAACAAAAATATATACCTGACGTATAGCATTTGCAAATTATTTCCAAAAACTTGAATCGGTATCCAATAATTGGGAGGGTTTAATAGATGACTGTCTGTTATACGTGTACTGCGTAATCTTACTGTTGGTCACATGTACCTGCATATTGGGGCTAGCACCATCATTTAACAGTAGTTCCAGACACACATCTCCTTGGCCAGAGGCTGCAGCATAGTGTAGCGGAGTCTGTAAAAATATAATTAAATGCAGTTTAACTGAGTTAACAATAAACAACAATCATCCTATGCTCTGTAAGGGTCTAACCCTGGAACACAGGGTCTATTTCAAAGCCCTGAGCATTGTTAAAATTATTGTGGACACAATACATGTAGACTTACCATGCCTTTTTTATTTGTGGCATTAACAGAAGCACCATAGCTCATCAACTCACTGATGACAATGTCCTGTCCATTGAGACAAGCGACATGAAGAGCGGCATTACCATACAAGTTTGGGGCATCAACCTGTCAAAGGAAAGAAACAGCTTTTACATTATTCTGAAACTAAATTGATTTAACAAACACAGATTGGAAGTACATTAAGTGATTGAACAATAGCAATACTGTTAAATTTAATTCATCCTACCGCTGCACCATGTGCCAGGAGCTTTTTGAGGGTTGTTAACTGTCCACCAGCTGCCGCAGCATGGAGGGGTGTGAAATGCTACAAACAAAACTCATGATCATAAGTAACATGACAACAATCTACATTAATTAGTACATGGGCCAGTAGAGACTGACCAACTTGATGTAAAACTAAGCTAAGTGCATTTTGACGGTATGTTTACACTTCAATTACACTAGCTTTGAAATATTAATCTAACTATCACTAGGTTGGAACCTCTTAGAGGTCCATCATGAGTGATGGCTCCATAGACACAACACGCAGAAATGAAGCATACAGTGGGCATGCAATTACGTCCCCTCTTCTTGTGGGCTTGCAGCCTTCAACCTACACTACAGACAATGTAGTTACATCTACTCAAAGGCCTGTGCTCCCCTTTAGAGAGTGAAAATTATTCAATATATATGATTACTACTGCACCTTTTTGTCTTTGCAGTTCACTTCTGCTCCTGCCCTGAACAGAATATCCAAGCACTGAGTGCGACCTGTAAAAACACAATAATACTGAGTAATTTAACATACATTGTACTATAAACTGTACTGAGATCTTACCCATAAAAGCTGCCCAGTGGATTGGCTTCCTATCTTTCTTGTCCATAGCATTTACATGAGCTCCTTTGCTAATGAGCAGTTCTAACATCTAGACCAAATAAAGAAAACAAACACAAAAAGTTTTAATATATGGTATTCACAGCGTTGCATCCAGAGCACGTCATTGCGTCCTGGGACGCAATATTTTGCTTTTGGACCCTCTAAAATACTAAGAAGGGGTCCTTGTGGACGCACAAATATCATGCTTGAAATATACACACATTTCTACATTGAAAGCATATAAACCATACACTCACTATATTTATCTTAACAATGCCACTATTATCCAGCAAGAAAATGCATAACAAACAGAGAATTCTGGTTGGTATATTTTTATTTTTAGCATCAGTATAACTTGAAGGAAAAACGTTTTTGCATAATTTTCAAATCCTGAAGATGACGGAGTCAATGTTGTTAGGTAAACAAACTAGCGTAAAGCGAAAAGCCAGTGAAGTAAGTTCCAAATCGATCCCTGTACTCAAAGTCTGCAAGTCATTTTGCCGCCAATGGCTCAGCGATTTCAAATGGCTTGAGTTCTAAAAGGGTAAAATGTTTTGTTCCACTTGTATCGACAACGAACTTCCAAAGATTGACACAGGAGCGCTTCATGCCTTCTGTTGCACAATAGCTACCGATGACGGATTTTCGCGTTCATTCGCTCCGTCTTTCCTGAGTTCTGACTTCTCATAACAAAAACTTTTTAGTTTGAGGTAGCCGTACGCGCTTATTCACGCGGAGGTAAACGAAGAAACATTTATTCGGCCCAGTAATCGCAGTTTTCAAAATGGCGGACACCGACAAAGTGATTTTTCACTCTTGTCTTCATCAACAAATTGAGAGGTGATTGAAATCAATATTTATGATAGGACCCCCAAAATTTTGGTCTGGACCCCCAAATATTTGTCCAAGGGGTCCAGAGGACCCCTACCCAGCAAAATCTGGATGCAACACTGTATTCATAAAGGAAGGTAAGAGCTATATACATCACTTAATTACAAACTAAAGCAGCTAGAACATTTTCATCAATCAATCAATTAATGTATTTATTGTCAGTAAAGTGGGGAGTGGTCGCCCAATCTCCTGAGCCAGGGGCTCATGTAAGAAATGCTTAATGTATATGTATATGAATTACAACTGCAACTGCAAGGGCCTAACCACAACACCAGGTTCTACATCCCCTACTCTTCGCGAACAGTGTGTGGGTTCTTTAACATCACACAAAGTTATTACAAACAAGGGTTGTGAGACGGGACCTATAATTTATCGTCCTTATGCGAGAAGACTAGAATGTCTAACTATTTACAGATGTCACTGCAAAGGCAGCACTTTCTCCTCAGTTTTTTTAAAAACCCTGAGTGATGATCTGGCCAAGGTTCGAACGACCTCCCCCACGATAGTCTGGTGCTCTACGAATTGACCTAACCGGTCGGCTGTTTACGTGCATACAATGGAGATATGAACCTCAACATGTCCATTGAATGCTGCATGGTGTAGGCTTGTCCTTCCTGCTCTGTCTGTAACATTCACATTGGCTAGGTGTGGAATCAACACATCTGAAAGGACATGTAAAGACAAACTGGTCACAAACCTAAAGAACAATGTACACGTACTTGGGTTGATTCTGTAAGATTACCACAACAACCTACAGTACAGCCTGAAAGTATTTACCATTAGGACGCGGTCAAACCACGTCTTTGCCGATGTGTTGTGCCGCGAATTTACTGAGGTGGGACGAATTCCTCAACCTCGTCTTGGACGGACGTGACCGAACGCCGCGGCAAACAAGACGCGGAATACCTCGGTGAAGAAACAATTGAAGCTAATTCCTTTTGTTAAAACTGTTTCCTTCATAATTTCTCTTTTTCACATGAATTTCCATGCACAACACCCGTTTATCGGTCATGCAGAACGAGGATTTCAATTACATTCAAAACAACAGAGAAGTTCCTTGGAGTGAATATAACATCGCTCCATCAGCAGAATATCGCTTGCGTCAAAGATTCCGTACGTACCTTTGTTTGGAAGCGCATGCCAGAACATATTTGTGGGCATTGAGGCCCTTACCTTAATTCAGGCGACAGGTAAAATTAACGACGCGTCGGGCGAATATGCGATCACATTGGAAAAAGAGAAGCAAGTTTTGGCTTGTTTACTGAAAACAGATCAACCTGTTTTCCTGGCAAAAAAAAGTGTAGTCGAATGACATCAAATACAATACCTTTGACAACTGACTAACCTAAATGAAAGAGATGTGAAAAGAAGCGAAAATAATCGAGCTAAATGTAAAGAGCTGTGTCGCCATATCAATGTCGCCTAACCATGAAGCCGGGTATTGCCGCTGCCACTAAAGCCTAGACCAATTCCCGAACAACTTGAGCAATTTTTACATTAGATTTATAACACGAGAGCAATCTCAGCTGTACGTATTCCGACTTTCGACACATTCTCAGGAATCGATGAACAAACGTCAAAAACTACCGTAGATGTAAACAACTCTCGACGCTTAGCGCCACGTGTGCATGTGACTACAAGAATGTGAGTGGAGCACGTGAATGTTACACAGCTCGTTGTCGCTTTTCGAGTGCGGGTGGTTTTCGGACTCTGAGCACGGACTGAAGAAAGACTTATTCTTAGAAGAAAGTTTTTGTAAATTTTCGCATTAAAGATGAAAATACTCAAAGCGAAGATGCCCGCATGAAGCTTTGCGCCAGCAACTATTTATTTATCATGATAGCATCGTTTTTTAACCGAAAACAAAACAAATGTGTATTTCCTTCATTCCCTTTCCCATTTACAACATGAAATTGATAAAATGTAGAGAAGTCTTGTGCAATTAACAATGTTACAGCGGGGTCTTTTGGTGATATGACGGATACATGATTTATCACCAAAGTGTAAAAGATGGCATTGTAAAACTAATGAATCGAAACAAAAGGTTATTTAGCCTATTCAACTGCACCGCATCTTACTGTTTACCGCGGTATTCTGTGCCGCAGCAGACCTAGGTAAAACCGCAGTAAAATTTCGGCATGCCGCATCATTGCCGAGGTGAGAACGCGGTGTTGATCTGCGAATCAGCCGCGGCAAAACCTCGGTAAAAGGGTAAATACTTTCCGGCGGTACTGTACCATTAGTTATCCTCATGACAACAGTAATCATTTTATAGACAACGATGGAATGTACCTTCTAAGCATTCACAATTCTTCTACTGTAACTTGTCATGAAAATAAAACATACCAGCACATCTTAAGTGATTGTTTCCAGCTGCAATATGCAGTGGTGTCTGCCAGTTCTTGTCTCTAGCATTAACATCCGCAGAACTCTTTATCAAAGCTTTCACACATTCCTAATAAAGTAAAACCACAAATATAATTTTCGTCAATATGACACCAATAGCAGCTGAAAATGACTATAAATGTAGAATAGCTGGTTAGAAGGCATAATATGAAAATGTACAGTAACAAATAAAGGTCAACATGTAAGCCGTATTTACTTGATTAAGCACCTCCCCCCCCCACCCCCGAATAGCCGCCACCCCAAATAAGTGCTACATCTGCGGCAAAAAAGGTAATAAGTGCCGCCCTCAAATAAGTGCTGCATTCCCAATGCCACACTTATTCTGGAAATTTTGTAATACCACAGCAATGTCAAAAATGCAATGGAAATTTCTCATCAAAGCCTTAGTTCAAAGTGATTATAAATTATTCCACTGTTCGCCCATTCAATTTCCTCTCCAGGATTCTTGCAATACGTAGTTCTGTTGTGAAAGCTGTGTGCTTTGCCAGCAAGACAAGTCCAAGGAGATTGAAATTGAAAAAGTAAAGTAAGAACAAATTAATTTGGACAGCAAAATTGAAAGTGATGAACAGAAAGAAGAAAAGAGGAACAACTGAAATGTGCCACATGACACATCGAAAATGGCAAAATATATTTATATATTTAGTTACTGTTCAATTTAATTTCAAAATGAAAAAAGAAAGAAAATCAATTTTTGTTTGATTTGGTTTTTCAATAAGTACCCCTTCAATTAAGTGCCACCCTCGAATAAGCACCGCTTCTGAGATGAAAAAACAAATCAAAAAGCACTGCGGCGCTTATTCAAGTAAATACGGTACTTTATTTTTTTCTGAAGCATCTCAGCGGGCCGGATTCCCAAATCCTCGAATCTGATTGGCTAATCGCGCGCTCGTAACCGGTCCAGCTTTTTATGATACGGACCACGGTCCGTATTTTTATCCGCGCTATTCGCGGCAAATTGAAAAAAAGCAAACAAACAGAAAAAATAAATAAGTTATTTACCGGTCTAGGTCGGTCCGTATGGGAAAAAACTGTGCCCTTGGTCTTGAGTACGGCCCTCGGCCTTCGGCCTCGGGCCGTGCTCAAGACCTCGGGCACAGTTTTTTCCCATACGGACCTCCCGCCCGGTAAATAACATATATGTAGATTGGATAGAAGGCTCACCACACTGCCTGAGGAACATGCTCTGTGAAGAGGAGTCATCCATTTGTTGTCCTTTGTGTTCACCCTTGCTCCTAAATCAGATGCCACAATAAACTTGCATAGTTAAACAAAGAAGGTAAAATTAACACGACATGTCCCTGCAGTTTAACACATGTTAGGTGGAGAACGGGTTATATTTATGAGTTTATGAGTGATAACCTGTAGCATACGCAGCCCAGTCATGGCTGTAAGTATGGGAACTAACCCTAGGCAATACTAATAGGATGCAAGTGCTCTCACCACTGAGCTACCCCTGCTTATTTTACTAATCTTACCACCCTTATCAGTATACAATACAACAAGGTTCATCATAGTCAAAACAGACACACTGCACTTTAAACCAAGTAGACTTTAAACCAAGAATGTTTAGCACTGTAGAGCTTATAGTGTAGCTTACCATTAGCAATAAGAATGCTGATGCACTCACTTTCTCCACAGTGAGCAGCTGCATGAAGTGCAGTTCTTTTCTCCTGATCCTGCAACAGACAACACACCATGAAAATAAACTTTTGATATTTCATGAAACAACCACAACGATAAGTTGATAAAGGCAGTAAAGACAGGAACAACAAGAGTTATATGTTGTAGTTCAATTTTATCCTTGGTTCAAATTTTATTTTCCTTTGTTTCAAACTCATTATCATACATTACCATACCAGAAAACAAAGGAAAATATAATTTGAACCAAGGAAAAAATTGAACTACAACATATACATTACACATCTAAAGCTTATCCACAATATTATTCTGCATAAGATCATTTTGTATTAAAATTATTAAAAGATTATTATATTGGGACTACCTAAAAGAATGGTTCCCTCACCTCCCTCATAGGATGCTCGCCCTGCAACTTATCCAAACATTCTATTATATAATTGGTAATCATTTATATGCTTGGGTGGAGTTATGCAGTGGTGGGTTACGCTGTCATTATTTTTGATTCTTGTGTTTGAGATATGCACTTAAAGAGATCCTTAGACTTCATTAAATGGATCTTGACCTCTCATTATCTGAATAAGCAATAAATTCCAGCCTTGAGCAAAATTCAAATCATATTATTTCTGAGGTTGCTGAGTTTATGTCAAGAAAAAAAGTTAAATAGTAAAAAGATTTAAACAAGACAATTCCAACTATAGCAAGATCAAGATGTATAACATGCTGTGCATATAGGAAGTCGCACAGAAATAATTTTAGAAAACCAAAGTAATCCGAAACCTAACTTAAAATGCCATTTAAGTGCCCTATTATAAATTTCACTTTACGATCTGTAAATGTTTGGCGATTAATTTTATCAGTTTTCAAACATTTTCAGATGCCGTGTTTTACCGTACTACTTTTCATTTCCAGTCATACATTCAAAGCACTAGTTTACCTGGTAATTCACATCTTCTCGTCTGCTTATCAAGGTTCTCACTTCGGCTGCATCACCGTGAAAGCACGCTTGTACCAACGGTGGCTGAGAAGAAGAAATGTCACTATCACAATATGGCATAACGTATCAGCTGGAAGATCGGCAACAGCTTGATTGACAGCCACCTAAAGATGGAAATGACGGCCTAAAATGTATTCATTATTCACCTCGTCAACTAACTGTTGAACTACCATCGATATCCCATCCGAAACGGAGCAGACACAACTTCACGTTCTCGCAGTCAAATCCACCGAGAGCCGATCTTGTCTGCACAAACCGTGCACTGCACAAACGTAGCTGTCAGCTTCGCGCAAAAGTGGTAGTCTCGAAAGCGAGACTGTTTCGTGACGATATAAGTAGATGCATTGGTGATGAAATTAAAAAAATTTGGGTGCGCTCCAAAGAAAATCTAGTTGATTTGGTTACAGCTAACTGCAAGGCGCTTCACGCCATCCGCCATCTTGCCCAAGCTAAGTAGTAATTTGATTGGTCTTGGTTGGTCATGTGATTGGCGGTACCGTGACGTTTCGCACTGAAGCGGAACTTGGCGCCACATTTTGCTTTTCCCATGTATGGATTTTTTGACAATTGCCCGTCATAAAATATCATACTTCATAGGGCACAGAAAAGAAAGGCGGTCAAAAGTAATAAAAGTCGGAAGAACATCACTTCTGTGTGGGCTATGTCAATTTTAGGTTAACCATGTGACTGCTGGGGTCCGAGTTCTTGACCTCTGTGCAAAGAGAATGTCTTTTCATGCAGAGTTAGAATTAGTTAGTATTTTTTTTGGTTTTAAACCCTGCACCATACATCATTTTATTTCTGAAGCTCTTACGTCCTTGGGGGAAGAAACAGTTTCTTTGCGACTGAAGGTCTTGGAACGTAACAAACTTAACACAAAAATTGTACATGAGTTCAACAAAATACTGAATTTCTTTTTATTGCCACCAAACTGTACGAAATTCAATCAGATCTAATGACAGTTTAGAGATGTGAGGCACTCTTGAGAGTAATCATGGACTGTCTGTCTCAATAATATGTATATATCCCTGCAACCTTGTTTAGCAAGGTCCAAAACATTTTCCAAGTTATCCATATGAAGTCTGGAATCCATCTGGAATATAACAATTTTCTCAGATTTTGGTAAAATAGCAAGGCTTAGCTGTGGACCCCCACAGTTCTCCTCCAGGTAGTTAATGTCCATAAGTGGAGTATCGCTAACATAGCTCACAGTGCAAGCGCTAACATAGTCTTTCATTGGGATGCCAGCATCAATTAAGGCCAGAGTTGCAGCATTGATACAGGCACTCTGATTAGAGCCATCAGCTTGAAGAATCTGTGAATAAGAATGATCTTTAGAATCAAGACTGAATAATTAACAATGAGACCCTTTGCACACAAGGGCTATGGGTCAACAGTCGTTGACCAGTGACTCTCGAAAGGCAAAGGGTCTAATTGTTTTAGTATCACCCAACTAAAAAAGGTAATTATAAAGTTAGCAAATGCCAGTTGAAGAAATATTTATTTGGGAATAAAACAAAAGAAAGTGTCACGAATTTCGTTACTCGAGGACTTTTAATGTTACTAATAGTCCTCTAGTAGCATAGCCAATCAGATTCCCGCATTTGCATCAGTCCACAAGTGGGGTGATAGTAAAAAATCTTAAAGTATAAGAAGCAAATATGTGTAGAATTGTGAACATTTTGGCCATAGATATTCTTTAACTTCTTTGGGTTTTGTTACTTCGATCTATTTTTGCAGTAAATTTTTGGTGCTATGTGGAGAGGCCACCAAAAACATTGGAGAAACAAGAGAGATCAAACAAGGTTAAAGAGCTACAGACTTGTTGACTGTGGAGGGGAGCAAGGTTGGCGCAGTGGTGAGAGCGCTCGCCTTCCACCAATGTGGCCCGGGTTCGATTCCCGGCCCCGGCGTCATGTGTGGGCTGAGTTTGTTGGTTGTCTATTCTGCTCCGAGAGATTTTTCACCGGGTACTCCGGTTTTCCCCTCTTCACAAAAACCAACATTTGATTTGATTGATTTAATTTAATATAATTTGATTTCATTAAATTTGTTCTTTACAGTGTCACAATTAGTACGTCAGTGCTAGATACAGTTGACACTCAAATAAAGGTTATTATTATTATTATACACCACATTGGTTGTTGACTGTTACTGTAGGGCTACACTTTTACGAGGAACTACTTTTTCCAGTAAATTTATTACCTGAACATAAATATCGATCTGTGATCGGGGATACATCTGGGTCAATATGGCTGCCTCAAATGTCCTTCTCAGATGCAGAGATGTTTCGGTAGACCTTCTATCTCCTTTAGGTCTCTTTTTCCTTTCACCTGTGCTAAATGTAGCCATGCTGAACTGGCAGTTCAACAAAACGCGATCGTGAAGGATTTTTGATTTGTTTCTAACTTCATGAGGACCATAGACTGTAGCCAAGGCTTTGGTGTTTCCCATTTCTATGTAGGCGGAACCATCGGCCTGCTTGAAAACACCCATTCTAGAAACAATCTTCCGAAGTTCATGAGGTCTTCGGCCATCCTGTCGCAATCCTTCCGGCGAAAGTACCTCTAAGCCAGCCATTTTCACTAGAAAGGTTACCTAGAAAAGAGAAAGGCTGTCAGCCATGCCGTTTTGGACTCCCATTAGTTGAATCCAGTCCTCCACGGATCTTGGAAAATCGAAACTGGTGGTTACCTTTGTAACGTCGTGTTTTTCCGCCGGGAAAGGATTATATATGTCTTATATTGGAGACAGATTGAGGGATGTTTTGTGTTGTTCGCACAAATACGCTTAGGTTTTGCGGTAAATTTTTCGGGAAACAGCCAGTGCAAACGTGGTCACGATCCCAGCTTCGATCGCTGAGGTAAATGGACACTTTTTTGGGTTTCGATCGTTATTGCAAGCAGAGTTATATTTGAACCATTTTATCGCTCAGTCACTTAAGTCGACCATTCCAGCTACACTGTGGTCTCACGCATGTCGTATTTAACTTTCAGAGGGATCCGCTGGATGCGATTTGGGGGTTGGGGGTAAACCTTTTGAATGGATGTCATTTATAATCAGATGTTTCGCGGGTTCGTGACAAATTCAAAAACATCATATGTTCTTTGTTTAGTATAGGTAATCATACGGTTTCGAGTTCAATTTGGAATTAATTTGCACGAGTGAGTTTTTCAAAAAGCTGAAATTGCACGAGCCGCCTATTAATAATATAAACATGAAAAAATTCGCCTGGAGGAAGTGCCGGAAGATCTCATTGCGGACAGGAAGTGAGCATTTGACGCGGACTTGACACTTTATTTACTGATTGGCTGATGAAGATCAGCTGATAACGCTACGAACTTAAAGCGGTTCGTTTAAAAATAAAGAATATCATAATCCATAATATCAATGTGTAATTGGCACTGGTGTTACACTTTTTGCACTGGTGTTACACTTGAACTGCACTGCTTTCAGCCAATCAGAATCGAGTAATTTTTTCATGTATATTATTAACTGTCAAATTACGTTTGGTAATGTTTTTTTTAGCGATTTACTTTGGCAAGCATATTTAATCCTTGTTTTTGATACACCTGCGACTTCTGACTTTTTTTTATTCGTGGAATGGAACAAGGCAGCTGAAGAATATGCATAGTAAAGTAAAGGTTTACGAGGAAGTCTTACCCCGCAGCTTATGGGTGTAAGCCCCAGGGGAAGGGGGGTTGGGTGGGGAAGGAGTACTCTTTTATGTACTCTACGTAGGTATATATGCCGCCCGGTAGAGTATGGTTCTTGAGGTGCTCAGGTCTTATTTTTAGTATTGTGATCCTCAGGGTCTCTAAATTACGGTATCCACCCCAACGCAGAAAACGAAAAAGATATGGCCTATTAATACTGTACTACACGCCTAAATACAGGTTTTAAAGTTTAACAAAGGGATTTAAAGAGACTTCTAAGTCAAGATGGCTTATTATTAAACTGGGCATAGTCTGGTATACTTAATGCTTGATGCTAAACGTCCTTGTATAGAAGAAAAGAAATAAAGCTGCCTATCTGAGTTACACAATCATGAGTTATCTTTTTCCCCTTAAGTAGGGTGCCATTTCCTGGTTCTGGGCATTAAAATCAGTATCAAATCTCGATTTTTCCACCCTTAAATTTAAGGGTCAGGGTTTGAGAACCTTGGCAGCACAAACCTATCCAAAATTGTCGGGAGTACCCCCTCCCCACTGGGGGCTTGAAGTTATCTTCCAACAAATTTCTGTAATAAAGGATTATCCATGTTCCAGCTAACCAGCAAGAGGATCTACATCCAACATGGAGGTGTGCCCAGAGAGGGTGGAATGGTATCCTCCCTCCCAGGAATGAAGAAGAAAAAATTTTGCATTTCACTCATAAATTAAGATAGCACGGGTTACGTAGTGTTATCTTTTAAGCTGTGAAAGCCATCTGTGCCAAAATTTTGATTTGGGTTTTGCAGCAGCAATGTACCCAGATTGCAAATTCATGCATCCACTATAATGCATAAACTGGATTGCTTCCTATTAAGGATTTGAAAGAGGTTTACTTATTAACTAACCATCTGCATTTCCTTGGAGTAGGTAGCATTTTATTTAGTTTTTTTTATTATTTAGTTATTTAGTCACCTATAAACAGAACATAAAGTCTACCAGATTGTAATGTAACTTTATCTTAATAGTAATGTACAAAAATTGAATCATTTCAAATCTTTTATATATACGTAATAGAAGGGTATACACTAAGATATGTTTTTCAAATAAAATTGTGATTGCCACGATCACAAGTAGGGTATACACTAAGGTTTAGATAACGAATAAAACTTTGATTGCTCGCTGGCTCTGCCATGAGCAGCAGAAAGAAAAAAGTATGAGAGAGGATGTTTACTGGAGTTCTGTTGCATATGTATGTCTGTATGTATGCTTGTGTGTCTATATGGCTGTGTCTAGGTATGTTTGTATATTTGTATTTGTAAGTATGTCTGTATATGTATGTCTATGTGTGTGACGCTAAAAGCTTATACTTAAAGCTTAGACTTCCTGAAATTAGTTAATAAAAAGAACATGGCTTTGTGCAGGGCATGCGAAAAGAACTAAAATAAAAATCTATTAATTTTACATCACTTAACCCTTTCACTCCCGAGGGGTCTCCATTTGACGAGTAAAATCGTCTGGCGTTAGACAGAGTAAAATCTATAAAGTCACTCTTGGGAGTGAACGGGTTAAGGGAGATAGTTTTTAACCCTTTCACTCCCGAGGGGTCTCCATTTGACGAGTAAAATCGTCTGGCGTTAGACAGAGTAAAATCTATAAAGTCACTCTTGGGAGTGAAAGGGTTAAATCACCTATCAGTCAGTATTGTTTGAGATTTTTTTTGAAAACAGAAATAGACAGTAAACTAATCATTCATTGAAATCAACAATGACTTCCATATTATTTTAGGAATAGCGTTATGCATAACAAATTAATTGTGTCTGCTTTTTTCAGAACTGCTGTTGTTGTGAAACATATGGAGAAGACATTTCAATATCAAGACAAACTTCCAAGCCTCCCAGTTCCTCCATTGGCCCAGACATGTGAAAAGTATTTAGAATCAGGTTATTTTTTTACACATGTTTGTAAGGGTTTCAGGACATACTATAGCAGACAAGCAAATTGTTTTGATAAGATGGCTGAGGAAGAAAGTGATGATCAGAAACATTTGTTTATTCCACTGGAGAGAAAGTGACTCAAGAGTGAGAATTAAGCTGCTGTTGTTTTTAGGTTGCACCCTGCACTGTATGAGAAGCCAAGGCACATTTAACTTCACCTAATTAATTTTTTAATGTATTACTGCAGTAAAACCTCTCCTGTCAATGGAAGATTTTCTTCAAACCAAGTTCTTAGTTGATGAATTTGCTAGTGGAGTAGGAAAGGATCTTCAAGAGATGCTGGAGAACAGGGGAAAAAGCATGAGAAATTGGGTAAGAATCAAACCAGGCATAATTGCATGTTGACATGAGACTATGACCTACTACATAATATTATATTGAAATATTATATTCAAATTTGTTTTTTATTGAATAAATCAATAGGCTATAAATCAATCGCTATGAGAAATGTGTAAAAATTACTATGGGTTGCTGCTGAACTCAGAATATTAAAATCTATTTATGGTATTACTATATTAATATGTTGATTTGTCTAATTAATGTAATTGGTAAGTATCATTTGATATAATGTAAATCTCTTTTTGTAGCTGGAACTGTGGTGGGAAGAGGTAGCATATCTTAGATCTCGTTGTCCATCTGCCCCTCTTATCAATGTTGGAGGACCAATATCCTGTACAGACATGTGGCCTGTCCAAAGTGGAGTGCAATTGAAGAGAGCTGCTCAATTTACTCATGCATTCCTCCAGGTGTGGAAAGAGCTGTACAAGTAAGGGACAAAATTCATATACAGTTTATTTATATACAGACAGAAAAACAAGATGTCATGCTTCCTTCTATGTGATTATTGTAGCAATTATATCTTAATATGGTACATGTAGTTTTTATTAAGAATGTCATTAATTATGGCAGATCTTTTTCATTTTTATTATTTATAGGGAGAAGAAACCTATTGATAGGATGGGCACAGTTCATTTCTGTATGTTTCAGTTTATGCGACTTTTTGCTTGTTGCAAAATCCCTGGGAACAACAAAGATTCTCTAAAAAGTTTTTTTGCACCAGGTAATTATAGGATTTTTTCCTTCTATTTAGTACATGACAAAGTATTCATCGTCATTTGACATAAGAATTCATTGTTAACTGTCATCACAATGGCTTTTTTTTAGTTTTAATAGTGTAGACTTGTTTTTAAATACAGAACTTTATATACATCATGCATGCTTGTCATTGATTTATATCAGTGATTTATGCAAGCTACAATACTTTAGTTACAGTTCAGTAATACATAATAAAGACAAATGGCACACAAAAGAAGACGAGAAAGAAAAAAAGCACACAATCGCAAGATTAACTTAAAAGGAAAAGTCACAACGCTTATCTGAAATGTACACCGGGAGGTTTTCATTTTTTTATAGCAATTTCTCTTTCACACTGAATTTTGGTTTCAAGGAGAGCAATGTAAACCTCCAGTTTTAGTGTTTCAAGCTTGTTTCCTTATAGCTTGGTAGATGTAATATTGGGCAATTAGAAGGTAGTGATTGAAAGTACGAAAACTGGTGGATTCTGCAGGTTTATATAGCTGTACAAAATTTCAGTGTTGCTAAGATTTATGTTTTCAGAACACTTTGAATTCCACCAATTTTAGACATCCTTCCAGATATGGCTGCCATCATCCCTGACTGTCATTATTATCATCATCATTTCATTTCTGTATCATTGATATAATGTTGACATGCTGTCCAAAGTTATGAATACTATTACTCATGCAAATTAGGTAATGGCTTTTGTCTTACCTTGTAAACAATAAGAGGACTATTCACAAGGAATATTTAAGGAGCATTCTTTGCTATTTTAATATTCTCGCACCACAGCTCCTAATAGCTCTCCGCGTCACATTCTTGTGCAAGGAAAAGGAAGAATATTTAGCTGTACAGTCCTTGACGAGAATCTAGAGCCACTCTCCCCACCAGAGATTGAAAGGTATAGAAACCTTAATGCCCTCAAGTTAATTGTAATTGCAGTGCAAACAGATAATGAAATTGGTATATATGTTGTGGTTCAATTTTGTCCCTTGGTTTAAATTTTATTTTCAGAACAGACCTAATGCAAGAAAAATAGAATTATATTAACAACCAGTTGTCAATATCTGCAAGCTTCAGCTGCTTCAGCTTCATATGTTCTTTGTTTAGTATAGGTAATCATACGGTTTCGAGTTCAATTTGGAATTAATTTGCACGAGTGAGTTTTTCAAAAAGCTGAAATTGCACGAGCCGCCTATTAATAATATAAACATGAAAAAATTCGCCTGGAGGAAGTGCCGGAAGATCTCATTGCGGACAGGAAGTGAGCATTTGACGCGGACTTGACACTTTATTTACTGATTGGCTGATGAAGATCAGCTGATAACGCTACGAACTTAAAGCGGTTCGTTTAAAAATAAAGAATATCATAATCCATAATATCAATGTGTAATTGGCACTGGTGTTACACTTTTTGCACTGGTGTTACACTTGAACTGCACTGCTTTCAGCCAATCAGAATCGAGTAATTTTTTCATGTATATTATTAACTGTCAAATTACGTTTGGTAATGTTTTTTTTAGCGATTTACTTTGGCAAGCATATTTAATCCTTGTTTTTGATACACCTGCGACTTCTGACTTTTTTTTATTCGTGGAATGGAACAAGGCAGCTGAAGAATATGCATAGTAAAGTAAAGGTTTACGAGGAAGTCTTACCCCGCAGCTTATGGGTGTAAGCCCCAGGGGAAGGGGGGTTGGGTGGGGAAGGAGTACTCTTTTATGTACTCTACGTAGGTATATATGCCGCCCGGTAGAGTATGGTTCTTGAGGTGCTCAGGTCTTATTTTTAGTATTGTGATCCTCAGGGTCTCTAAATTACGGTATCCACCCCAACGCAGAAAACGAAAAAGATATGGCCTATTAATACTGTACTACACGCCTAAATACAGGTTTTAAAGTTTAACAAAGGGATTTAAAGAGACTTCTAAGTCAAGATGGCTTATTATTAAACTGGGCATAGTCTGGTATACTTAATGCTTGATGCTAAACGTCCTTGTATAGAAGAAAAGAAATAAAGCTGCCTATCTGAGTTACACAATCATGAGTTATCTTTTTCCCCTTAAGTAGGGTGCCATTTCCTGGTTCTGGGCATTAAAATCAGTATCAAATCTCGATTTTTCCACCCTTAAATTTAAGGGTCAGGGTTTGAGAACCTTGGCAGCACAAACCTATCCAAAATTGTCGGGAGTACCCCCTCCCCACTGGGGGCTTGAAGTTATCTTCCAACAAATTTCTGTAATAAAGGATTATCCATGTTCCAGCTAACCAGCAAGAGGATCTACATCCAACATGGAGGTGTGCCCAGAGAGGGTGGAATGGTATCCTCCCTCCCAGGAATGAAGAAGAAAAAATTTTGCATTTCACTCATAAATTAAGATAGCACGGGTTACGTAGTGTTATCTTTTAAGCTGTGAAAGCCATCTGTGCCAAAATTTTGATTTGGGTTTTGCAGCAGCAATGTACCCAGATTGCAAATTCATGCATCCACTATAATGCATAAACTGGATTGCTTCCTATTAAGGATTTGAAAGAGGTTTACTTATTAACTAACCATCTGCATTTCCTTGGAGTAGGTAGCATTTTATTTAGTTTTTTTTATTATTTAGTTATTTAGTCACCTATAAACAGAACATAAAGTCTACCAGATTGTAATGTAACTTTATCTTAATAGTAATGTACAAAAATTGAATCATTTCAAATCTTTTATATATACGTAATAGAAGGGTATACACTAAGATATGTTTTTCAAATAAAATTGTGATTGCCACGATCACAAGTAGGGTATACACTAAGGTTTAGATAACGAATAAAACTTTGATTGCTCGCTGGCTCTGCCATGAGCAGCAGAAAGAAAAAAGTATGAGAGAGGATGTTTACTGGAGTTCTGTTGCATATGTATGTCTGTATGTATGCTTGTGTGTCTATATGGCTGTGTCTAGGTATGTTTGTATATTTGTATTTGTAAGTATGTCTGTATATGTATGTCTATGTGTGTGACGCTAAAAGCTTATACTTAAAGCTTAGACTTCCTGAAATTAGTTAATAAAAAGAACATGGCTTTGTGCAGGGCATGCGAAAAGAACTAAAATAAAAATCTATTAATTTTACATCACTTAACCCTTTCACTCCCGAGGGGTCTCCATTTGACGAGTAAAATCGTCTGGCGTTAGACAGAGTAAAATCTATAAAGTCACTCTTGGGAGTGAACGGGTTAAGGGAGATAGTTTTTAACCCTTTCACTCCCGAGGGGTCTCCATTTGACGAGTAAAATCGTCTGGCGTTAGACAGAGTAAAATCTATAAAGTCACTCTTGGGAGTGAAAGGGTTAAATCACCTATCAGTCAGTATTGTTTGAGATTTTTTTTGAAAACAGAAATAGACAGTAAACTAATCATTCATTGAAATCAACAATGACTTCCATATTATTTTAGGAATAGCGTTATGCATAACAAATTAATTGTGTCTGCTTTTTTCAGAACTGCTGTTGTTGTGAAACATATGGAGAAGACATTTCAATATCAAGACAAACTTCCAAGCCTCCCAGTTCCTCCATTGGCCCAGACATGTGAAAAGTATTTAGAATCAGGTTATTTTTTTACACATGTTTGTAAGGGTTTCAGGACATACTATAGCAGACAAGCAAATTGTTTTGATAAGATGGCTGAGGAAGAAAGTGATGATCAGAAACATTTGTTTATTCCACTGGAGAGAAAGTGACTCAAGAGTGAGAATTAAGCTGCTGTTGTTTTTAGGTTGCACCCTGCACTGTATGAGAAGCCAAGGCACATTTAACTTCACCTAATTAATTTTTTAATGTATTACTGCAGTAAAACCTCTCCTGTCAATGGAAGATTTTCTTCAAACCAAGTTCTTAGTTGATGAATTTGCTAGTGGAGTAGGAAAGGATCTTCAAGAGATGCTGGAGAACAGGGGAAAAAGCATGAGAAATTGGGTAAGAATCAAACCAGGCATAATTGCATGTTGACATGAGACTATGACCTACTACATAATATTATATTGAAATATTATATTCAAATTTGTTTTTTATTGAATAAATCAATAGGCTATAAATCAATCGCTATGAGAAATGTGTAAAAATTACTATGGGTTGCTGCTGAACTCAGAATATTAAAATCTATTTATGGTATTACTATATTAATATGTTGATTTGTCTAATTAATGTAATTGGTAAGTATCATTTGATATAATGTAAATCTCTTTTTGTAGCTGGAACTGTGGTGGGAAGAGGTAGCATATCTTAGATCTCGTTGTCCATCTGCCCCTCTTATCAATGTTGGAGGACCAATATCCTGTACAGACATGTGGCCTGTCCAAAGTGGAGTGCAATTGAAGAGAGCTGCTCAATTTACTCATGCATTCCTCCAGGTGTGGAAAGAGCTGTACAAGTAAGGGACAAAATTCATATACAGTTTATTTATATACAGACAGAAAAACAAGATGTCATGCTTCCTTCTATGTGATTATTGTAGCAATTATATCTTAATATGGTACATGTAGTTTTTATTAAGAATGTCATTAATTATGGCAGATCTTTTTCATTTTTATTATTTATAGGGAGAAGAAACCTATTGATAGGATGGGCACAGTTCATTTCTGTATGTTTCAGTTTATGCGACTTTTTGCTTGTTGCAAAATCCCTGGGAACAACAAAGATTCTCTAAAAAGTTTTTTTGCACCAGGTAATTATAGGATTTTTTCCTTCTATTTAGTACATGACAAAGTATTCATCGTCATTTGACATAAGAATTCATTGTTAACTGTCATCACAATGGCTTTTTTTTAGTTTTAATAGTGTAGACTTGTTTTTAAATACAGAACTTTATATACATCATGCATGCTTGTCATTGATTTATATCAGTGATTTATGCAAGCTACAATACTTTAGTTACAGTTCAGTAATACATAATAAAGACAAATGGCACACAAAAGAAGACGAGAAAGAAAAAAAGCACACAATCGCAAGATTAACTTAAAAGGAAAAGTCACAACGCTTATCTGAAATGTACACCGGGAGGTTTTCATTTTTTTATAGCAATTTCTCTTTCACACTGAATTTTGGTTTCAAGGAGAGCAATGTAAACCTCCAGTTTTAGTGTTTCAAGCTTGTTTCCTTATAGCTTGGTAGATGTAATATTGGGCAATTAGAAGGTAGTGATTGAAAGTACGAAAACTGGTGGATTCTGCAGGTTTATATAGCTGTACAAAATTTCAGTGTTGCTAAGATTTATGTTTTCAGAACACTTTGAATTCCACCAATTTTAGACATCCTTCCAGATATGGCTGCCATCATCCCTGACTGTCATTATTATCATCATCATTTCATTTCTGTATCATTGATATAATGTTGACATGCTGTCCAAAGTTATGAATACTATTACTCATGCAAATTAGGTAATGGCTTTTGTCTTACCTTGTAAACAATAAGAGGACTATTCACAAGGAATATTTAAGGAGCATTCTTTGCTATTTTAATATTCTCGCACCACAGCTCCTAATAGCTCTCCGCGTCACATTCTTGTGCAAGGAAAAGGAAGAATATTTAGCTGTACAGTCCTTGACGAGAATCTAGAGCCACTCTCCCCACCAGAGATTGAAAGGTATAGAAACCTTAATGCCCTCAAGTTAATTGTAATTGCAGTGCAAACAGATAATGAAATTGGTATATATGTTGTGGTTCAATTTTGTCCCTTGGTTTAAATTTTATTTTCAGAACAGACCTAATGCAAGAAAAATAGAATTATATTAACAACCAGTTGTCAATATCTGCAAGCTTCAGCTGCTTCAGCTTCATATGTTCTTTGTTTAGTATAGGTAATCATACGGTTTCGAGTTCAATTTGGAATTAATTTGCACGAGTGAGTTTTTCAAAAAGCTGAAATTGCACGAGCCGCCTATTAATAATATAAACATGAAAAAATTCGCCTGGAGGAAGTGCCGGAAGATCTCATTGCGGACAGGAAGTGAGCATTTGACGCGGACTTGACACTTTATTTACTGATTGGCTGATGAAGATCAGCTGATAACGCTACGAACTTAAAGCGGTTCGTTTAAAAATAAAGAATATCATAATCCATAATATCAATGTGTAATTGGCACTGGTGTTACACTTTTTGCACTGGTGTTACACTTGAACTGCACTGCTTTCAGCCAATCAGAATCGAGTAATTTTTTCATGTATATTATTAACTGTCAAATTACGTTTGGTAATGTTTTTTTTAGCGATTTACTTTGGCAAGCATATTTAATCCTTGTTTTTGATACACCTGCGACTTCTGACTTTTTTTTATTCGTGGAATGGAACAAGGCAGCTGAAGAATATGCATAGTAAAGTAAAGGTTTACGAGGAAGTCTTACCCCGCAGCTTATGGGTGTAAGCCCCAGGGGAAGGGGGGTTGGGTGGGGAAGGAGTACTCTTTTATGTACTCTACGTAGGTATATATGCCGCCCGGTAGAGTATGGTTCTTGAGGTGCTCAGGTCTTATTTTTAGTATTGTGATCCTCAGGGTCTCTAAATTACGGTATCCACCCCAACGCAGAAAACGAAAAAGATATGGCCTATTAATACTGTACTACACGCCTAAATACAGGTTTTAAAGTTTAACAAAGGGATTTAAAGAGACTTCTAAGTCAAGATGGCTTATTATTAAACTGGGCATAGTCTGGTATACTTAATGCTTGATGCTAAACGTCCTTGTATAGAAGAAAAGAAATAAAGCTGCCTATCTGAGTTACACAATCATGAGTTATCTTTTTCCCCTTAAGTAGGGTGCCATTTCCTGGTTCTGGGCATTAAAATCAGTATCAAATCTCGATTTTTCCACCCTTAAATTTAAGGGTCAGGGTTTGAGAACCTTGGCAGCACAAACCTATCCAAAATTGTCGGGAGTACCCCCTCCCCACTGGGGGCTTGAAGTTATCTTCCAACAAATTTCTGTAATAAAGGATTATCCATGTTCCAGCTAACCAGCAAGAGGATCTACATCCAACATGGAGGTGTGCCCAGAGAGGGTGGAATGGTATCCTCCCTCCCAGGAATGAAGAAGAAAAAATTTTGCATTTCACTCATAAATTAAGATAGCACGGGTTACGTAGTGTTATCTTTTAAGCTGTGAAAGCCATCTGTGCCAAAATTTTGATTTGGGTTTTGCAGCAGCAATGTACCCAGATTGCAAATTCATGCATCCACTATAATGCATAAACTGGATTGCTTCCTATTAAGGATTTGAAAGAGGTTTACTTATTAACTAACCATCTGCATTTCCTTGGAGTAGGTAGCATTTTATTTAGTTTTTTTTATTATTTAGTTATTTAGTCACCTATAAACAGAACATAAAGTCTACCAGATTGTAATGTAACTTTATCTTAATAGTAATGTACAAAAATTGAATCATTTCAAATCTTTTATATATACGTAATAGAAGGGTATACACTAAGATATGTTTTTCAAATAAAATTGTGATTGCCACGATCACAAGTAGGGTATACACTAAGGTTTAGATAACGAATAAAACTTTGATTGCTCGCTGGCTCTGCCATGAGCAGCAGAAAGAAAAAAGTATGAGAGAGGATGTTTACTGGAGTTCTGTTGCATATGTATGTCTGTATGTATGCTTGTGTGTCTATATGGCTGTGTCTAGGTATGTTTGTATATTTGTATTTGTAAGTATGTCTGTATATGTATGTCTATGTGTGTGACGCTAAAAGCTTATACTTAAAGCTTAGACTTCCTGAAATTAGTTAATAAAAAGAACATGGCTTTGTGCAGGGCATGCGAAAAGAACTAAAATAAAAATCTATTAATTTTACATCACTTAACCCTTTCACTCCCGAGGGGTCTCCATTTGACGAGTAAAATCGTCTGGCGTTAGACAGAGTAAAATCTATAAAGTCACTCTTGGGAGTGAACGGGTTAAGGGAGATAGTTTTTAACCCTTTCACTCCCGAGGGGTCTCCATTTGACGAGTAAAATCGTCTGGCGTTAGACAGAGTAAAATCTATAAAGTCACTCTTGGGAGTGAAAGGGTTAAATCACCTATCAGTCAGTATTGTTTGAGATTTTTTTTGAAAACAGAAATAGACAGTAAACTAATCATTCATTGAAATCAACAATGACTTCCATATTATTTTAGGAATAGCGTTATGCATAACAAATTAATTGTGTCTGCTTTTTTCAGAACTGCTGTTGTTGTGAAACATATGGAGAAGACATTTCAATATCAAGACAAACTTCCAAGCCTCCCAGTTCCTCCATTGGCCCAGACATGTGAAAAGTATTTAGAATCAGGTTATTTTTTTACACATGTTTGTAAGGGTTTCAGGACATACTATAGCAGACAAGCAAATTGTTTTGATAAGATGGCTGAGGAAGAAAGTGATGATCAGAAACATTTGTTTATTCCACTGGAGAGAAAGTGACTCAAGAGTGAGAATTAAGCTGCTGTTGTTTTTAGGTTGCACCCTGCACTGTATGAGAAGCCAAGGCACATTTAACTTCACCTAATTAATTTTTTAATGTATTACTGCAGTAAAACCTCTCCTGTCAATGGAAGATTTTCTTCAAACCAAGTTCTTAGTTGATGAATTTGCTAGTGGAGTAGGAAAGGATCTTCAAGAGATGCTGGAGAACAGGGGAAAAAGCATGAGAAATTGGGTAAGAATCAAACCAGGCATAATTGCATGTTGACATGAGACTATGACCTACTACATAATATTATATTGAAATATTATATTCAAATTTGTTTTTTATTGAATAAATCAATAGGCTATAAATCAATCGCTATGAGAAATGTGTAAAAATTACTATGGGTTGCTGCTGAACTCAGAATATTAAAATCTATTTATGGTATTACTATATTAATATGTTGATTTGTCTAATTAATGTAATTGGTAAGTATCATTTGATATAATGTAAATCTCTTTTTGTAGCTGGAACTGTGGTGGGAAGAGGTAGCATATCTTAGATCTCGTTGTCCATCTGCCCCTCTTATCAATGTTGGAGGACCAATATCCTGTACAGACATGTGGCCTGTCCAAAGTGGAGTGCAATTGAAGAGAGCTGCTCAATTTACTCATGCATTCCTCCAGGTGTGGAAAGAGCTGTACAAGTAAGGGACAAAATTCATATACAGTTTATTTATATACAGACAGAAAAACAAGATGTCATGCTTCCTTCTATGTGATTATTGTAGCAATTATATCTTAATATGGTACATGTAGTTTTTATTAAGAATGTCATTAATTATGGCAGATCTTTTTCATTTTTATTATTTATAGGGAGAAGAAACCTATTGATAGGATGGGCACAGTTCATTTCTGTATGTTTCAGTTTATGCGACTTTTTGCTTGTTGCAAAATCCCTGGGAACAACAAAGATTCTCTAAAAAGTTTTTTTGCACCAGGTAATTATAGGATTTTTTCCTTCTATTTAGTACATGACAAAGTATTCATCGTCATTTGACATAAGAATTCATTGTTAACTGTCATCACAATGGCTTTTTTTTAGTTTTAATAGTGTAGACTTGTTTTTAAATACAGAACTTTATATACATCATGCATGCTTGTCATTGATTTATATCAGTGATTTATGCAAGCTACAATACTTTAGTTACAGTTCAGTAATACATAATAAAGACAAATGGCACACAAAAGAAGACGAGAAAGAAAAAAAGCACACAATCGCAAGATTAACTTAAAAGGAAAAGTCACAACGCTTATCTGAAATGTACACCGGGAGGTTTTCATTTTTTTATAGCAATTTCTCTTTCACACTGAATTTTGGTTTCAAGGAGAGCAATGTAAACCTCCAGTTTTAGTGTTTCAAGCTTGTTTCCTTATAGCTTGGTAGATGTAATATTGGGCAATTAGAAGGTAGTGATTGAAAGTACGAAAACTGGTGGATTCTGCAGGTTTATATAGCTGTACAAAATTTCAGTGTTGCTAAGATTTATGTTTTCAGAACACTTTGAATTCCACCAATTTTAGACATCCTTCCAGATATGGCTGCCATCATCCCTGACTGTCATTATTATCATCATCATTTCATTTCTGTATCATTGATATAATGTTGACATGCTGTCCAAAGTTATGAATACTATTACTCATGCAAATTAGGTAATGGCTTTTGTCTTACCTTGTAAACAATAAGAGGACTATTCACAAGGAATATTTAAGGAGCATTCTTTGCTATTTTAATATTCTCGCACCACAGCTCCTAATAGCTCTCCGCGTCACATTCTTGTGCAAGGAAAAGGAAGAATATTTAGCTGTACAGTCCTTGACGAGAATCTAGAGCCACTCTCCCCACCAGAGATTGAAAGGTATAGAAACCTTAATGCCCTCAAGTTAATTGTAATTGCAGTGCAAACAGATAATGAAATTGGTATATATGTTGTGGTTCAATTTTGTCCCTTGGTTTAAATTTTATTTTCAGAACAGACCTAATGCAAGAAAAATAGAATTATATTAACAACCAGTTGTCAATATCTGCAAGCTTCAGCTGCTTCAAAAGAAAAAGTCTTTGTGAGGCTTAAACAGTGATGTTTTCAATATGGTCGTTCCAGTCTTCAAATCATCACGAATAGCAGAGATGCCAACTCTCCCGCTTTTGGTGCGAGACTTACGCTTTTTTGCCTCGTCTCCCGCTTTTACGTCCACTATAAATATTGACTACTTAGTAAAAAATAAAACAGACTTGTCTTTTTGTGTCACACTTCCACTAGATAAGATCGAACGCGCTATCTGCACAATGATATAAACAATCTTCCTACTGGAGCAGCTTTTAAGCCAATGAACGATGAGAATACATGAGACAGGCCTTCTGATATTACGCGATGGTGCGATTTCGCACAATCGACCTCAAATCGCATCCGATCCCCGGGGGAGGGGGACTCCCATATGGAGTGGACGGGGATGCTCGTCGGAAATTTTGAATTTAACCCCTAAAAGAGACCAATCTGGGCGTGGCCGAAGCTTATTCAGACCCCTAAAAGAGACCAGTTTACAAAACAGACAAATAAAAAGTACAGTGACTTTTAATGATGGCGAAGACCTTATCATCGAATTCTGAATTGAGTAAATATAAAGAATCAAAATTCTTTCTGTTTTGTTATTTCTTCGCGTGCAACCCTTAGCGAGACCTTGACGGCTAAAAATAATGACATTTTGCCCAGAACACCCTAAGCGAGACCAAAATCCGAAATTTACACCCCTAAGCGAGACGACGAGCATCCCCGTCCATTCCATATGGGAGTCCCCCCCCGGGATCCGATCGCACAATTCACGAAAAATCGCATAATTCAAAAAATAACGCACAATGTTCATAAAATAAAGCATGAATCAACAAGTTTCTTTGGAATTCCTGCAAAAATACGCCATTTTCAAGATGATTTACCTTGGAAAAAGGCTAACAAGACTCTTTCACCTTCGATTTCGTGTTCATTCGAAGTTAAGGCGTTATTTTGAATGTCAAGGACCTGGTACGAGTCTCATTCTTAAAGAGTCGCCTATTGGTGTAACACAAACACGCCCCTTGTTCAGATTAGCCAATCTGAATGGCTGTAATTTCCGGCCGCTTACCCGCACGGCGGACTACCCCCACGGGTGATGTTTGCCAAAAGGAAAAAGGGAATCGTCAGAACACGCACTTGCAGATAACCCGCACACAAAAATAAAAGAAAGTTATGCAAAACCGTTAGAGAACTCACAAAATTTGAAGCGATGGAGTGCTTTGAAAATTGCTCTGAGCCTTTCAGGCATTTTTTAATTGAACTCGTATTTCTCGTAATTGAGTCGTGGAAACACTTATCGTATCGTATTAGAATCGAAGAAAACTTTATTCCTTGTTTTTTGCTTAACAAAATACTTTTCAGCATGCTATTAGCAAGTTTTCAGAACCACTGAAAACTATTGAGAATTGAACAAACTTGTAAAATTCGGTTCGCAATTTCCTCAAGAAACAATATCTCGGGATCTTCCGGGTCTTAGAAATTGCTTGAAACGGGATGCATCGAGTATTTTGGTATTATTTCTATCCTTGCAGGAGCCCATTACCCCGATCCTGGGCTCCTGATCCTTATCAGTGTTTTGTTTACATGCGTGCCGACAATCATATTTTTATCGCCTTGAACTAATTATGCGGCGCTATGAATTGAACAGATCACTAAAACATTTATTTGTCTCAGGTTCTACTTAGTCTAAAAAATCACTTGAAACGGGAATATACTCCACGACGTAAGGCAGTGCTAGCTAGGAATATTTCGCTGATGCGTTGAGTATTCTTACATTATTTTTTTATCACAGACAATGTTAGGTTTGCACTGCACGTGTGTCGACAGATGTCAGCATCGTGTTTCAGTTTAGCTCCACCTCGTTCTCAGGGTTCTCTCCTACTCGGGGGCCGAGTGGGAGAGGACCCTGGGAACAAGGTTGAGTTTAGCTTTGTGTTTTACACAATAAAATTGTTTCATATAAAGCAGAAATGCATTCAAAATGTCTTAAGAGCAGCAAAAAAGTGTTTTTCTTATCCTGAAACCTTATAAAACAAGCTTAAAATTGCTTAGAAAAAAATCGCACAATCTTCATTATTTATTGCATAATTGGCCTCTGTAATCGCATAATCTGCCCTGCAAATTTCGCATAATTTGCATTTTTTTATCGCACCCTATTAGAAGGCCTGATGAGACGGAACCAGAGGTGCCAGCTCTCCTGCTTTGATACATAAATCTCCCGCTTTTCAAATTTTTGGTGTTGGCATCTATGGAATAGTGACACCTAAGATTTTAGCTGATTTCACTACTCCAAATTATATACATTAAATTGTATCCTAAGCTTGATATATCCTGATAAACCCCAAATTTAAGGTGTCATACAAATTCTCTTTTGTAAGGACAATGTCCTTAGTTATGAACATACTGTAGGTCATGATCATGAGATGCCTATCACTCAGGTATATAATTGGTTCTTATGTACAGATGTATTGATTTATGAGGAGAATAATTCAACGTTGATTGCTCTTGGGACTTAAATGATAAAAAATGCACAATAATGGAAATAATATTTACAATTATGGTAAACAGACAATTTTTGTATCCTACGCAATATAATGCTATGGTGTGTTTGAACTTTCAGGCAACTTCAGCAGATACATTATGTTATAGATTCCAGTCCCCCAGGGCCTGGATTGGGAAGTCTCACAGGGTCAGAACGCACAACATGGTACAAGGTAAGAACCAACATACCAACAAACTGGGCCTGGTCAATAGTAACTGTTAACCATCTTAAGGTGTTTATAACGTATAATTTATTCGTGTTTTATAAATAAATTGATGTGCAATTGGGGACAAAACATCTAAATGGTTATAAATTTATTTACTTTGATGTGCTGTGTGTGATATCAGTGTACTTTGATTTACGGTATGTATGGACTGTAAATAATGAATTGGTTCCTCTTTTCATTTCTAATGCTTCCCAGCTTCGTGAGAGGTTGCTGAATTTGGACAGTAACAACAGAACAAACCTTGATCTCATTGAAAAAAGTTTGTTTGCTCTGGTGCTTGATGAAAATAATCCTTTAACAGACTCAGAGGTAGGAATGAAATATCTGCTCTTTTTTATTTCCTCTTACCCTTTATCTGTAGTACTGTTGTAACCATTGTAATATCATTCTGTGGAATATTCTATGATAGGTCTGTGCCCAAGGCATATGTGGGAATTGCAGAGATCGTTGGTTTGACAAGTCCTTGCATATTATTGTCTTCAAGTCAGGGACTATGGCAAGTCACTCTGATGTAAGTAATAAATTTGGTTTGCTCAATTTCAGCATCAAATCTCATTGCAATGCATGTCACTAAAACAGTAATCCTGTCTACCAATTTCTTATAATATGTATCATTTTTATCAAGTGACTGTGAAAATGTAACATTACATTTATATTTTATTTTTGAAGACAAATTAGATGCGCCATAATAATGGTGAACTTTTGACACACACATTTCGACTCTTTTCCTTCCCATTTCTCAATAATTGTTGGCACCAACATGAGGGTAAGGTCTGTTTTTTCAAGTGGCTGCATGCTATTGTCAAAGAATGTGAAATGTTATAAAGTAACCAAGTCAAAGTTACTACATGGTTTTGTTGTCTTACTCCTTGAGAGTGAAAGGATAACTTAAGGCTGTTCACAGAGGCAAGATCATTGTTTATAACAAAACTATTTAGCGCATCTTTTGTTGTTATTCCTTAGCATGCACCCTTTGATGCCATAATTAAAATCAATTCTATAATATCAGCTCTGAACATACTCAGAGAAAGCAATGGGGAGTGGAAGGTACTGTGTGTTTCTTGTTATAGTAATATTTTCCTTAAATCTATGCATTATTATACAGTCAGTTAATAGCTTTTGGCTTGCCAACCTAAACACTAGTGGTAGGTTGTTACTATGGTTACTTTTCTTTTTTTTTACAAGTTTCAATGGGTTTACAATTTTTTCTAAGTCAAGTTCGGTCTTACAACTTTCCAGTGTCACTTCCAGTTTACAAAGGTTCATAAGGTTCCTAATGATGTTCTAACGGTTTCTTGAGTCCAGGGATAGTCCGGGTCATAGCCTTTAAAATTTGTTCCGAAGGTTTCTAAAGTTTAAGCACACAAGTGCGGTTTCTAATATTTTTTAGCACAAAAGTGCGGTTCTTGGGTGAAATATGGATTCCGTAGTTCCGTAGTCCAGGGACATTCCGTTTAAATTCAAGTGTTTTCGAGCTTGCATCACAGGATATAAGAGTTACATGAGATTCTTGGTAGCAAGTGAAGGTTGCAGGGGGTCATCCTCGGTGTAAAAACCTGTGAAGTTTTTCTTTGTTATTTCACTATTATTTTCCTAGTCTCTATTGTTTTGTCTGCTTTGTTTCCTTTGTTCTACGTCACTCATGAGCGTAACAGGTTTTTACACCGAGGATGAGCCGTTGCAGGGAGGTGAAAACGCCAACCCCTTAAAAACGTTCCAACAACCCCGGTAGTACTCGACCGCCGGCCAGGATCCCAGATTTCCAAAGGTTAACTGAAGTTTCAAAGATTCCCGATGATCCAAAAGTTCCAGTTTGGGTACTCTGGCTAAAATGAAACGGTAGGGAAAGTGAAACCTTAACGCCCCGACCTTAACGTTGCAACATTCCGGGCTCCATTCCAGTCCAGTGATCCTAAATTTCCAGTTGTTATGGAAAAGTTCCGTACGGATCATTCCAGATGCCCGGCAGGGTAACCGAAGGGCGCAGGAACAAGGCGAAACGCGCCGGCTTTCGCAACACCCAGCCCCACGCGGCTCCAGGGCCCCTACAAGGATCCGAAAGGTCCGCCATGTTGAAATACGTAGCCAGTACGTTCCCAAGGTTTAGAAATTGCTCAAAAAAAAAAATTGAAACTGTTCAAATCGGGTGAAATTACCGATGGTCACTCAAAAAAAAGAGGGGAGGAAAAAACTATCGAGGGTGCCGAAACCGAAAACGCGTAGAAAACCCACCGTTCCAACCAACAACAACGATTAGGGGAATATAAAAACTAGACCCAACGAAAAAGGGGAAAAAATAAGAAAGGCCTAGGAACACTTCCCGTGAGACCCGGAAAATGCCGAAACATTGTCTGCCGGGCTCATAAGATGGAAACAAGTGTGAAGTGCAATGCACTTGATCTGAGCCAAAAGGCCGAGAAGCGTTTACTACAATTCATTGTGAGGTCAAGATAATTCTTTTTTCGTATGAAGAGATCAATGCACAACATCTTCTTACTTGTTATTGATTTAAAAGTGTGGCAGACTGGTGTTGAGAATTGAGAGAAATAACCTGACATTTCTCTTGTTCCTTGTGATCAGAGATCTCAGTATTAATTTTGTTGGTGTCAATCCATTTACATTTCTAATACCTTGAGGAGAGTACTTTTGAGGTCATTCTTGGGCCGTTCTCTCAAAAGAAATTACCTGGCAAACGGCTTCAAAAAAAGCCATATAGAGACTTGGGAAATCTAATGAACATTTTCTCCAAGCCAATTGCCATTACTATTACGCATGCGCATTATTAAATCAGTTTTTGTTCCCACAAGTGTTGCAAATGCAAGCATGAAGACCTTTTGCATGTAATTTTTTATAGTCAAGACCGTACTTACTAGGATCATTTTTATAGTACGCGTCCCGTCTCTGTTTCCCAACAAAGACAAAACCTTCAACCGTGATGACGATGCGAAGCGTTCACCTCTGAGCGCGAAGCACGTCACCGACTTTACCATTTTGGTAACTGGTCGGAGGCGATTGATGACCGTTCTTCTTCCTCCTTTTGCGAGGAAGTAGAGGAGGTGATCGCATTCTGAGCGGTTGAATTTTCAGAAGCGAAGAATAAAGCTTTGCAGGGGAAGAGCGGTACATCCATTAAATCGAGTACCATAAGTCACGTGACGTGTCTCACCAAATACAAGGTTCCCTCACACTGTTAATGTTGATTGTTGTCAGGAGCCCATTACCCGGAGCGTGCAACTCCCATACTGGGTCTGTGAAACGGCGTTTTCACAAGCAAGGTTATTTTTAGATATCGGTATCGGCCCATCGATCACCCTTAATAATTGCATGCAAGAGATAAATGTAAATTACGGCAATCTAACCACTTGGGATGTCTGTGGCGCTTGCTAAGAAGAATTTCACTGAGAAATTCTCTTGAAATAACTGAATGAAATAACTGTATATACTGTGTTCCAGTATACCTTTATGGTGGTATACATATTAGTTATGCAACGCTTTCGAGGGGTGTACCGTGGAATATCCCACGAGTCACTTGTATACCAAAGAAATACAAGTGACGAGTGGAATATTCCACGGTATACCACGAGAAATGTTTGCATAACTATTTTATACCATGCCATAGAAAATACAAAGAACAGTTGAAAGAAACTGCGGAGAATCGCAACGCACGATGTTTGTGTGTGATACCGTTGAATTGCACATATCGACGGGAAGGTTCGGTAAAATACTGACGAAGATACAACGGCTTTCCTTCATTCTGATTGACTGTATTTTCTGTGGCATGGTATAAATTGTACATCAAAATGCTAGTTATACTAAGGGAGCTGCTGATACTGCACAAATATTTTAAGGACATTTAGTATGTAGGACAGTGGAAAATGGACTTACACGCAATTTTAAAGGAATAAAAAACGCGCCGAGTGCATTGTTATTGTATATAGGCACGCAGGAATTTTTAAGAACTTGAGAGAAGTTCTCACATTTCTCAAGTGTTCTTAAAAATTACCAAGTGCTTATAGAACTCAACGATGCACGAGGAACAAGTTTTTTTCATTCCTTTTATAAAATGCCCAATTAACGAACGCTTGTTTTGCCAACGGATTAGAGATTGTGTGCAAGAGAATCGAAAGCCCTCTAGGTTTATAACGTTCATATTCTTGGTTAAAATTAATGTAAGGCGATCAATAAAATGGGAAGTCGTTTTTTGAAATGATTTCGGCAAGAAATAAAAGCATTACTATCGAGTTTGCACTTGAAGATTTATGTGTGACGTAGCGTACAAGCACGTGACTTAAGCCGCGTGCTTTTTGGTGTTGTAATGCAGTCGTCTTGACCAATCAGAGCGTGCGTTATATCTGTTCTATTTTATAATGTAGTTTATAGTAATTGAGGAAAATTATAATATCTATTGTACTTAGAACTTGTCTACTCCATGCAGGGAGGACAAGAGGTGAAGAACTACTTTGAACCCCACGAGTTGGTGTTTAAAACAGATGATGTGATAAATGAATCAATTAATGAATCCATTCAACAATATGAGCAAACGGTGAGCTGTCAATAATTCATTACAGAAGCAGGGAAATGATTGTTGTTGGAGGATCCTCATAAAACGATTACAAAAGACGGGAGAGGTTAGCAGAAATTTTCCATGACACAGATCTTGTTTATATTTTTGTTTTAGGCCGATACAGTGAAAATTACAGCGTACCATTATGAAGACTATGGTAAAGGTTTTACCAAACTGCACAAAATCCATCCAGACACTTATGTACAATTAGCTCTTCAGCTTGCTTATTACAGACTCCACAACAAGTGAGTGATTCTGGTTCTGGTGTACTTTGATAGGTTGTAGAGTCCTCCTCACAGGGGTGGGGGGAGGTAGGGTTGGGAAGGGGATCGAGTGAAGAAGCATGACTGTGAACATTACACCCATGAATGAGTAAAGCGACGTAAATTACGCCGAACGCAGTGTACCTGTTTGCGACGTGAATTATTCTATACGCGTCACGACTTATACAGATAAAAAAGATAAGTCCTGCAAATGGCATGGGATCAGGGACCGTGCACAGACACAGGATCTGGCGTCACAAGCTGTGGAACGTGGGTCAGAATCATTCTCAAGGGAATCTTGTGGGATTGAAATTTTTTGGCGCTCCTTTGTGGTAGCCTGAGAGAATTTTTGTCCGCGTGAGATTGTTCTTCTTAACCGCTATCTAACGCAAAAAAGTTTCCTGCCATCAGGAATCGGGATTTCGTTAAAAGCACAAAGGTAGCTATAAAAGAACTACACCTCTTTATCCCCCTGTAACACGTCAAGCTCTGTTTCCAGTCTCATTGTAGACGCGTTTTTTATTCCTGTTTTCAGGCCTGCTCCTACTTACGAAACAGCACAAACACGACAGTTCTACCATGGGCGCACTGAAACAGTGAGTCCTTATGCAAACATTTGCTTCGGACTTCCGTTATGTACTTTTACTCTAAAGTTTAATGTCATTCAGTGAGCCAACCGGTTAGCTCAGTTGGTAGAACACCGGACTATCGTGCGAGAGGTCGTTGGTTCGAGCCTCGGCCGGACCATCCCTCGGGATCTTTAAAAAAATGTGGAGAAAGTGCTGCAGTGACATCTGTAAATGGTTAGACATTCTAGTCTTCTCGGATAAGGACGATAAACCGTAGGTCCCGTCTCACAACCCTCGTTTATAATACGTTAAAGAACCCACACACTGTTCACACCGTGGATGTAGAACCCGGTGTTGTAGCCCCTAGCTCGGGAGATTGGGCGACCACTCCCCACGTTATCGACAATAAATGCATTGATTGATTGAGCCACAGACTGCCGTCTTGCAAAAGAGTTTGAGACATCTATTGATGAACCACAAGAAACGATGTCCAGCTCCAGTGTCAATAATCTTGTTTCGTACCAAAAGAGTTGAAACGCGCAGGCTCACTGATTACACATTTTAATTCTAAGGTAAAGTTAAGGAAGACGCAAACGTTCTGTCCTTTTGTGTGTGTGGTGAGACTGCTCTTGCGACTGTTATAAATACAGTTTTATTGTTGTCGATATACCCTGGTTTGTGTGGCGCTGGATGAAAAGAGTGTTACACCCTGGTGTTTGCTCCCGGTCGTTATAAAACACATTTTTGTGCGAGAAAGTTATTTCAGTAAGTTCCGTTTCATAGGTTCGTTCCTGTACAGAGGAAGGAATAGCGTGGTGTAAAGCAATGCTTGATGGAAGAACAGAGGTTAGTTGAAGTGAATCTGGAAATGGGGTGGGGTGGGGTGGGGTGGAGTGTGGTGTTTATTTAGTAGAACCAAGTAGTAAGTCTGATTTTGTTCTCTCGCTAAGTAGACCTAACTCTCAATGTTCTTGCACTCATTTTTGTTGTTAGAACTCGAAGAAAGTACAGTTGTTCCGTGAAGCGCAGATGAAGCACGACAAACTTATGAAAGAAGCCTCAAACGGACATGGTGAGAGTTCACCTCGTTGTCTTACATACACATTCAAATAAAGAACTTGTCTTTTCTTGTAGTTGTATTGTCTTCTTTTGTTTTGTTTTGTTTGTTTTTTTTTTCTTTTTTTTTTTTTGTTTTGCGTGGGTTGAACGCATGAAAACCACATTCTACAAACTGGACCATTTGCAAGATTGCGTGTTTAGTTGAACTTGAATTTTCTCCCATTTTGTTTGACTTGATTTTGTCTGTAATTTTCAGGTATTGACCGCCACCTTCTGGGTCTGAAGCTTATTGCTGCCGAGCAAGGTAAGTATCACTCCACTAACTGGCAATTTGCCTGCATTTATAATGGTAATTGGACTGAGTGGAGTGCAATTTGTATAGGTAATAGCATGGTTTGCAGTGATAAATCTAGGAAAATCGTATGTTGGGACTGTGGTCCCACTGGACTTGAATATGATGGGACATTCTTCATTTTTACGGGTCCAATTTTTTTTAATGATAAAATTGGAGTTAATAGCGGAGCTCCACAGCGGCTCGAAGAGCCGCAGAGCGGAGCCCCATAACTACCGTGCGAGGATAGAAATTGAGAAAACCATGCGTTTGAGTTTTCATGGTCATCGTGACTAGCGGCATGGCTCGCGGGCGCGTGCGCCTAGCGACGACGACGACGACGATGTTGCCCCAACATGGCGGCCATAGTCATCCGGGATATTTAGAAGGTCTTAAACCGAAACGAGGCTTTGCTTTCGCGCGCTTTTCGCGGCTTGCCGCGGCTACACAACCTACAGCCAGCAGTCTACAGCAGTCTACAATGTTTTGCTGAAGAAACGGATTATTCATAGCGGTTTTGGAGGAAAAATTTTCTTCCTACAAGTTTTCAAGCGTTTTTGGAGGGACATAAGCATAAAGCTGAGTTCTTTCTACAAGTTTTCAGGCATTTTTGGAGGGACTGTGTGAGGAGCTCCGCTTTTAGGTTTGCCTAAATCTATTTAATATTAATTAGTAGCATCATGCATTTATTCATGATAAACTTTTAATTGTCTTGATGTTAATCGAATTTTGTATTTATTGACTAGTCAAACATCATATATAACTACAATGCATGAACACAATTTTTCCAACAAATTCAACTTAATATTACAGAAGTTGAAATCTCCAACTTCTTACAGAGTATCTTCAGTTCTTGTATACCATCCGAGTCAAACATCATGATAAGGTTATATGAATGTAACATATGGACACAATTCAGTCGCAATTACACAAGCCCAAATCTTTAACTCCTTAAAGCTTTCAGTGCATACATCCTCCTCTGTTTTTGTTCTTTCCAAACTGTTAGCACCTTTTCAAAATCCAATTCTGTTGTTGTCTGTGCAAACTTTGCAAAACATGAAGTTTTCCTTACTGTCGTAAGCTAACCAGGGATACAATGTCATCCATCCAGAATGAAATGAACGTTTTCTTGAATGAGACTCGTCTTCAGAAACAACGTTGTTTACAGTAGTCTCCGTACTTTCCGTTTCGTTATTGTTTTTGCCGAAACAAAACGTCTTTTGACCTTTTTCGAGACGCCATACTTTAGTCTTCGGACCCATGTTGTTATTTTGACAACCTCGCCATTACCGAAGACCGAACAGACCGAAGTGCGTGATTGGATGGTTTTGGTTTGTGTAGTCCAATCAAATGCGCGTTTACATCTAGTACATTATCCCACTCACCTTGACGCTTCAATGCCGAAAGAAAATGTCGGTCGATGTTAAGCGTGTGGTTGGCCCGAGGTTAGTCTTTGTTAAAATATGAAAATAGGGGAATTCCCCACTGAAGGAGATGCCTCCATCGTGACGCGACTGGCAGATTTCGATGCGTCATTTGGTTTAATTTTGCGACATTGTCTCAAGGCGCACGCGTAGATTTATCACTGGGTTTGTAGTGATTGGTATAAATACCACGAGGAATATTTCAAAATTGTTGTACGTAATTTCAAGAGCCGTTAGTCGAGTAAAATTTGAGACAATTTTGAAATATCTCGAGTGGTATTTATGCCAAATATCACGTACAAATCATGCTATTATTTGTTTATACTACTACTGGCAAAAGGTTTGTAATTTTCACATGTAGGTATTTCAAATTAAGCAGAAATACCACTGCTCTTAGCCAATCAAATAACAGAAATTTCTCATGCAGTAGTGTAAAGTCTGAAATCATACGCGTGATTTCAAATATCGAACGAGCGTGTCGCGCGAGATCGATTTGAAATCACAAGTATGATTTCACACCAAAATTGCACGACACGAAGTTCAATTACCACTTTATTACACTTATTTTGAAATCACATTTTTTTTGTCAATACCACTTATTTATTTCTCCACTTCAGGAAGCCCGGTTTTTGAAAAAGAGTAACGTTTTAAAAATGATGCGATTTAGAGCAAAAAACGGTGCAATTCGTGAATAAAGCACACTTCTATGGGCCAATCAAATTGCTGGAAGCACCTGTGATTTCAAAATGGATGTAATAAGGCAAGAAATTAGTCTGCAAAGGGAGTCAAGTGACACCATATTTGTGAAGTCAAGGTAGCATTAGAAGGATTTCTAAGGTCAATAACACTTACCTTAGCAATTTTTGTTGGTAGTTTTTGAAATAACCATTCGTTGTTCTGTTACGGCCCAATTATATACGGAGGCAGAGAGCTCAATTTTGATGACTATTACGCATGCGCATTATTGTTGACAGGTTAGTAGTTGTCCCCACATGTGTAGCAAATGCAAGCATGAAGACATTTTGCATGTAATTTAGTAAAAGTAAGACCGTACTTACTAGGATCATTTCTATAGTACGCGTCCCGTCTCTGTTTCCCAACAAAGACAACACCTTCAACCGTGATGACGATGCGAAGCGTTCACCTCTGAGCGCGAAGCACGTCACCGACTTTACCATTTTGGTAACTGGTCGGAGGCGATTGATGACCGTTCTTCTTCCTCCGTTAGCGGGGAAGCAGAGGAGGTGATCGCATTCTGAGCGGTTGAAGTCTTGTAAGAAAAAATAGTTTAGACACAAGAATTACTAATCACTGTTGTGATATATAGAGGCATGAAATACTAAGATTTCTTTCAGTTGTAGTGCGATTCACTTGTTGAAATTTATACGGGGTTTTGTCAGGTCACACAATCTTTTACATATTTACACGAAAACTTTTATAAATTCTCTATGGTTAGAAGGGAAATAATTGACTTAAGTTAAAAGTTATTTCATCTGTTAAACCAGAAATTGACGATTTATATCTACTATCCAATAATTATCGTTTCTTTTGGTATTGCCTTATTACCTTATTCCCTGCTAGCAGAGGTCCTTCGCTTCGCCTTGCCGTGAGAGACCTCTGCTAACAGGGAACTTACCAAACACGTTTTAGTATAAAAATGTGTTATGAGACCCAACGTTAATAAAACACCATATTCTACATTTGTTCCGTTTCTCATTCGCAAATTCAAAACCGTTCAAAGAAGGAATTACCTTAACCAGAACCATCGTCTTTAGAAAATTAATCCATGTTTATCATTGAAACCACAAATGTTTAAATTACATTTAATTTGCAGGCGCGTGGCAGACGTGGACTCGGGTCTCGTGGTTTTCATGTTTCAGTCATTAAATGTATTTTGCCTGTTCGCGGATCGCAAAGTTATTATTTCCTAAACATCTGAAACTCAATTTATTCTTGAAGTAAAAGGGCCTTGAATTTGGTCGCTTGTGTTTTTCTTGTTGCGTGACAGTTGAATGTTTATTGTACGCGACTCGATTGAGCTTGCTATTAAATAATGTAATTTTGCTAATGAATGTTTTTATCGTATATTTTTAGAAAGGGTTTCGGCAGGTATTCAGTGTCTGTTCCGATTTGTTACATTAACCAACAAGATTCAAATGGTGATTTACATAGAGGCATACACATTTTAGTGTAGATATTGCTGTATTTATATTGTTATATCAGATTGATATTTAATTTCATTTATATGCATATATTATCTAAACTCTTTGTACAGTCGCTACTGTTTTAGGTGAAACGATGTTAAAGGCAATAAAAGGTTAAAGCCGTGTTAAGATATAACTCAGCCTCTTCAAAAAACGAAATGTCGTCTTCAATAGTGAGATTAAACAGAACTATCTACAGGATAATACATGGGTACGTGTTGATATGTGTAGTTTTAGTTTGGCTTGTCCTCTGTATAACTGGAGATATCCATTCCGGCATTTCTTTTATTCGTAGGTTTATCAACTCCTGCTATTTTCTTGGACAAGGCTTGGACCGCAAGGTATGCTGGGATCGATGGTGTTGTCTTTGAAAATCGTTGGAATGAGTTTCAATTTTTGTAGATTCACGTGGTTCACGTGACCTTAAAGACTCGTCCTTTTTCCCTCACCAGTGGTGGCGACGCCAACTTCGTACTATCGACAAGTTGTGTGGGTTTTTCAAATATTATTGGCGGGTGTGCTGCTATGGTTAAAGATGGTTATGGAGCATATTACAGCGTCGAGGAAAGCAAGTAAGACATAAAACCTTAGTCAGCCTTAGCTTGTAAAGAGTGCTTGTCGTCGGTTCTCTTGCCTCACCTACAATTTTCTCTTCTCTGGTGTCGTTGCTCAGTCGTGAGATTCTTCTTATTCCTAATACCACGTTTCAGGCATAGAGGGAATTTATCGATAACTTCCGTTGAAGCAATTTGTGCCCACCGTTACCCTGTCAGTCTGCCATCGTCTTCATTCAAGAGATTGTAGCACTCAGCGCCGTGCTGCGCGCTAAAAAAGGGCAAACATTTTTCAACTCGGCCTTTTCTTAGCAACGTGAAGTATTCATTCTATAAACCCGTTCCTTTAACACATTCTTAAGAGAAGTTAGTTTTGCCCCGCGACAAAGTCCAGTGTGAATAATGGAATCCAATCCGGGGTCTTGAAGAAACGCGCCCCTGAAAGTTTGCCATTCCGTCCTGTTCTTAATTCTCTTGCAGAATCAACTTTGTCATTGCAACATTCACAACATCTGATGTGACGGACCATACCAAGTTTGAGAATTCTCTGGCTGACAGTTTCAGAGACATGAGACAAATTCTATTAAATGCAAGACTGTGAGAGATCTTGATAAGTTACGGCTTTACTTGGAAGTGTAGTGCACGTGTTATTATATAAACTTCTTCGATTGTCCCTCGACTTAGTCACTTGGATGTGGATCGCGACGTTTCGACCGCTTACTGCTGGTCTTTTATATAACAACTACACCATCTACGAGAAAACAGTACTATTCCATGTAATTCACGTGTTTTCTCTCCTATCATTTGGAATGACTGGCTCAACACGGAAGGCGAGTGTAGAAAACAAAATGGCTGGTTCGACTCTCAGTTTTTGACTCGCGCTTTCATACAGTTTCTTTTACGCAAATCCTCTAAGTCCTATAGTCTACTATAAAGTACAGAAATTGAAGCGGAAAGAGCGCTTTTACCAGCGCCATCATTCACATTGTACGTTACAGTCACTAGTTTTACCTGCTTCGCTTCCGTTGACCCCTCCTCGACCACTTTTGTATTATTCCCAGGGAAAAATTGGAGCATAAGATTGGTATGGTCTTTGATAAGAACCCTATTGGTAAATGAAGGGAGGGGGGAAATAGAACGTGACGCAGTGTCATGAAAAGAAGAATGCGTCTGCTATCAAGACTGAACTTCGTCACGTTCTCATCTATTCATTGCAGTTGAATCAAACGAAATCAGTTTAAAAGATTTAATTCGATAATAGTCACACTGCAAAGAGGGGTTCACAGCTCCTTAAGGCTACTGTATACCTTCAGATCGGCACTTTTCTTGAAATTTTGATTTTTAGCTTAAAGTAATGATCGAAATGTGGTCCCTAATGAAAAAAAAGTATTGAAAAAGACTAAATATTGGCGGAGAAATGGCGGTTTTACGCTTCAGCGAGAAGTAAAAATTACCCTTTTGATTGATGTTCTTAGCGCTGATTTCTTGACAATTGGGTGACAGGGGAAGGGAACACTTTAAAGAACTGAAACTCAAACAGTCAAGGGGGGGTTTGTTCGTTTGCCCTTAAATTTTCGGATCAATATCAGTTTCTGGGCAACCGTGCACCTACCCCTCCCCTAATCCAACAAGTTATAATGAGTTAAAAAGTACCCCCCCCCATCTACATTAAGAGCATAAGCCACAGTCAAATTAACAACATTTGTCACACAAGTCAGTTCACTTTAAAATACTGCCAAGGAGAAAATGCAAGAGTTAGCTAACTTGGAGGCAAACATAAATTCAAGTTTGCAAAATCTCAAACAATAGTCTCTAGTCTGATTGTGTCTATGAACATTTTCCGCAGGTTTGTGCTTTTACTTTGTGTTATTCTATGTCAAATTGCAGAGGGAAAAAAGTCCTTGAAAAATTATTTTTGGCCCCTGAAAAGTCCTAGATTTTCTTCTCAAAACGTCTGTATGAACCATCCTGCGGCAAAGTCACTTTTTTCTCAACTATATGTTTCTTACTACTGATTTATTTACTGGCTAGTGATTCCTTCTTCAAGACACATCGTTTTGATTTCCTTTCCTTTCCTTAGACTCAACTTCTTGAAAATACAGAACATGTTTACTGTAGGTAGTGTCGGCCGATACTAGCGACCGATATGTCGACCAGTACTCGGTCGATATGCCGAGTGTGGGTCGAGTGTCGGTTGTGTATCGGTTGATTGTCGATCGATATGTCGTCCTATACTCGACCGCTACTCTGTCGATATCTGATCCAAAAATACCATAACTTTAACTGCGGCATTTGTCTACCCATTCCCCCGAACCTACAGGCGGGGTGAATATATTCATAGTCACCAACTTCTACATTTTCAATCACCAGGAATAAAGAGTGATTATCTATTGTTGAATTTATGTGGATGCTAAGAGATCAAAATCACCCTGAAAGTATTGCACGATACATATCGCATTCAAAAACACCTTAACACACAATAAAAGACGCGAGAACTGGTTGAATGCAGACTCTGGTGCATAAGATGGAAGGAACGTTTAATTTTTGTAGAAAGAATTTATGCTATTTTGCGCCCTCCCGTCATTGACATAAACAAGCTGTCAGTCGTGCTAACGAGTCACGTTGGGCTGGCAATGATAATTGACTCGTTATAAGAGGTCAAATAACCGGGTGAGTAGGGGGGGGGAAGATGAGTCGAAAAAGGGGTAGGGGAAAGGGGTTGCACTCACATCCTATTTCATTCATGATCCCTACCCTTAGACTAACTGAAATGTGCGCCCACGTTTGACACTGTTGGATAAAAACTCCCGATTTTTCTTTGACGAAAAAACGGCGGAAACGTCTAGCAACCAAAAATCCGATCCTTCATAATAAATGCACAAGACAGCAACCTATTTTGGACCCAAAGTCTTCGCATTTCTGACCAAAATGAGCCGAAAACCACGACTATATCACGAAGTAAAAAAATCGTTTCCAGTGTTTATCCTTCGCTGTGACGAAAGATTAATTAACGCCTTGAAACGTACCCCCTTATTATAACTATCTATTATGGTATAACCTCCTTTGTCAATTGTTTGTTTTAAAAGCTCAAGTTTCTATGCTTTTAGCAACTAGCCCTCAGCAATAGAAGGCAGCACCCCCCGGAAGTAAGGTGAATCAAAACCAGTCTCTTTGTTCAGTCTTTACCTTTATAACTACCGGTCCGTACGAAAGGATTTTCTGTACACCGTGTCTATCGCTATTTTTTTCGCTACGAGAGGTTTGTGCGACAAAGCGACTTTGTGAGATCCGCTTACTAATCCGAAGCAATAGGATTTACCACTCAAAGTATGATCAATCCCGCTTATTCTGTTCTTTGTTTACAAAAGCTCAAAAGGTTTATTTGCACTTGTGTGGTTTGTTATTTCCGCAGACGAGACAAAGAAACCAGACCAGACCAGTGGTTTTAACCTTTAACATTGTAACCACGCAAGGATATTGAATTAATCAAATTGGGAAACGTCCAGCGACAACTATAAGGGATTACCCTTAAACAAACATTACCACATGACCGTTCGTACAGTTTAGTAATTTTCCAACGAAGTTAGGAAGCGTACCTGCATTAATAAGGTGCAATATGGTTCAGTAGGTCTCTACAGACTGGTAACTGACTACGATGCACAGATGAAAACGTTTAGTAGAATCATTTTGTTTTACCAGACCGTACCACAGTACAGGCCTGTTGATTAGCTTTCTTTAGTGTTAGCGTGTTAAAACTGCATGGTTTTAATCAACTGAAAAAGAACAACCATACTGTATAGTAAAACAAACAGTATCACGGGACAGGACTGTTCAGTAGCTTTGCAAACAATGGTCACACTGCATGATCTGATAGCTTCTGTCTCACACTGTGTAGTTTGACAAACACCTTAGGACAGTACTGTTTTGGAGGAACCATATCAGATATTGAGCCGCACTCTAATTAAACGTTCACCTATATCTATGCAGGGTATTAGGTAGCCTGACAGACAAAAGCAGTCTATTGAAATCCATGCTGCAGATCTGCAAACTGATACCGTATGTCTATGTTTACAGCACAAGCGAGACGCAGACACACTTTTGGAGCTAATTGGTGAAATGGTATAATGTATGTCATGAGAAGGCATTCAGTGCTGGAGCTAATACAGCTGGTAGTGATACAAATGAATATATGAAAGACCATATCTTTGGTCGTTTTACAGCTGGTAGTGTTATTGATGTTGGGTTAGTACTGGTAGTGTTTTTGGTAACGTTTTTGTAGAAGCTACTGTAATAGTTGATATGTGTGACGGGGTGGTGGAGGTTATAGGTGGTTTTTATTATTTGGTACTTAAGGTTGTGATGTTAGTGGTAGTAGAGTATAACGAAACTGAAAGTCTCGGTTTGTGATTGAGTAGATGTGCTGTCGGTCTTTGTTGTGTGGAATACGAACAGTATCACAGTCCACTACTGTTCAGTAACTTTCCAAAGAGTGATCGCACTGCATGGTTTGATCCACAGATGAAAACGTTAGAACCACACTGTACAGTTAAACAAACAGTACCACAGTACAGTCATGTTCAGTAGCTTTTCAAAGAATGGTCACACTGCATGGTTTGATCCACAGATGAAAAAGTTAGAACCACACTGTATAGTAAAACAAACAGTACCACAGTACAGTACTGTTCAGTAGCTCTTCAAAAAGTAGTCACTCTGCACAGTTTAATCCACAAATGAAAAAGCTAGAATCACACTGTATAGTACAACAAACAGTACCACAGTACAGTACTGTTCAGTAGCTTTACAAAGAATGGTCACACTGCATGGTTTGATCCATAGATGAAAAAGCTACAACCACACTATATAGTAAAACAAACAGTACCACAGTACAGTACTGTTCAGTAGCTTTCCAATGAATGATCACACTGCATGGTGTGATCCACAGATGAAAAAGTGAGAACCACACTATATAATAAAACAAACAGTACCACAGTACAGTACTGTTCAGTAGCTTTTTTCAATTAGCAGTGACATGTCTCAGTTCTACTCACATATTTAACTCTGCGCTTTTCAATTGTATTTGATTCTTTCACTACTGCATCTGATGTTAGTGAGTGCGTTAACAAATTACTCAATAAAAAGTGGGCGGGTGAGGTACTATCAACTCTCTTGGGATAACAAATATCAGTCAGCGTTAATTAACTAGAAAGGAAGCATTTTAACAGTGTATGCCGCCAAACATATGTGCTGAGCTGGCTCTATCTTCTTGTCCTAACGTTGTCTTTTTGACCCTTTCATTCTTGAGATCTGAATAATAATTCTCCTTAGTGAGTACCATGCACTCACGTATACGTTAGGGGAATCTAGTTGATCGTTTCCTCAATTCTCATCATGGACTTGCTGGACAATATATTGAAATTTTAAGGAGAAGTTACACATTGATCTCTCCGACTGAGAGAGTTAACAGACTGATCAAGTTAACCTCAAGCTAATCACGTCAATGACGTGATACGCATATTCAACACGAGTTATGCATTTTTAGTGTGCGTCACGGTATTTCCTACTACAGCAAAATACAGAGTTGGTTTTTATTTATTTTAAGTAGTCCGTTATTCGCTGCGTTACGTTTGCTGCAATTTCTCTCATTTCAAGCGATTTTAGGTTGAGTCTTACATGAAGCTTGGAAACGAAACAATAGTGTAACTCCTGTGAAAGCAATTTTTCAGTCGTTGCTTCAAGTGAGCAGTGATTCTTGCCACTGAAAATTTATCCAAAAAAGGAAATGTTGGACTTATTCCAATTCTGTTCTCTGGCACCACGTGAAGTTGGAATTGCGCTTTAGTAACAAAATTGCAAAACATTGCGTGACGTAACTAACAACAGTTGTCCAATATAATATCCGGTTTTTTCTAAGATTAACATTACAATATATTGCGACGATTTGTCGAAATTACCATAACTATACAGAATTTTTTTAGGTGGTTGAGACTTAAACTTTAAACTCAAGAGTCGATCCTGTTTATGTGTGTCTCACGCGAAATAATCCATTCAATTTTACCCAAGTAGCTGATACGACAGTCAAATGCAGCTAAGGTGCTGAAGTGGTTTATCCGTAAGCCGCATTTAATTTTCTCGCAAAATTCCATTTTCATAGCTTCAGGCGATTTTACTAGTTCAGAGATGAATTTGACCGAAATAAAACAATTCGGAAAACGAGTTAATCGAAGTACCAAAGACGGGAAGAATCACTGAACAGTTCCCTTAACAAACCCTTGAATGAAATTAATTTTATATTTCCAAAGGATATGGTAATGAAACGAAGCATCTTTGTTGAGTACCTTCAACACCAGGACTGATCATATTAGAATTCCTACCTACGACACACCTTTACCATAACCTATCAATGCGAGCACTTTATTGTAAGGTTTTGTTCTGTTTTACACGTAGTGTACTTAAATTTTGACTCGGAATACAAAACTTTAAGTGCACTCATTCAAATGGAATCTCTACTCTCCCGCGTCGCTCTTGGATTTCTTTACGTAAGGTGACACGTTGAATTATTTTTTTTTTAAAACTTCTCTCCGGTAAACAGACAAACTCTAGCTAGTTACTTTCTGCTTGATGTTGGAATTAACTTCGAGAGCCCAGCTATTCATATATTCTGAGTAACAGCTCAGCTAGTGGTCCGCATTACACCCATAGTTGCCTTCATTTACAAAGACTCTCCAGTTGGGGACACAAAAAGCCAAAGAATGAAAACAAAACTCGATTATTTCGACGCGCAATCCAGAAGTTTACTTAATGTGGCATTTCTAAGAAACCACTTACTTCAGCTGCTTGTAATTAGCCTATTATTGAAGTGCTCAAAATACAAAAAGTTACCGCAAGCTTTATAGATGAACACGTGAGGCTAACATGCTGTGCTAAAGGCTGTTTGCATATCTTCATAATCTGTTTTATGTTCTATTGTTCGGCCGTGTTAAGAGGCGAACTTGGGGGAATAATACTATAATACGCGATTAATTTATTTGTTCACCGAGAGCTCATTTCATATTCTACGGTAAGACACAAATGTAAATTCGTCGAAGGAATTTTTTGCAGCTTCTTTGTATCGCGTAGTAAATATGTAAAACGTCGGCCGTAATCTTGAAGATAACCGACCATGTATCTTTTCTCTACGGTATTCTTTTGAAGAATGTGCCAGTTCACGCCATCCAGCAATAAATGCTGTTTTATAATTGGCCATATCGGGAACATGATCAAATCGCAATGTAGACAGGACGAACTACCAAGTTAGCTATATCTCGGTTTCCTCCAACGTGAAGACCTTTGACCAGTCGCACTCTATACGATTCTTTCGATCGATCTCACTATCCTCCGCTAAATCCTCTTCGCTGTTGGAAACGCTTCGCGGTAGATTTTGAATCATTACCGCTACGTTAGGTTCGTTCTGTTGCAAAGCCATTTCTTGAGATTCACCTTTGTTCGAATCGCCACTGACGAGGCAGTTTTTCTCGCAGCTGCAACCAAACACCTCGTCCCCACTAGTGGATGTTTTCTCAGCATCTGCTGAATCACTGTGACCAGCATTGTCTAGTGAACTTTCGGTTCTTTCCCATTCTATACTCGCTCCCAAGTGACAATACGTGTTACTTCCTTTGACTCCTTCGGGTGTACGACTATTTATCGAGCGAAAATAAGAGCTACTCGCTCCCGAATTGCTCCGAGAGTTCTTAAAACTGCAATTATAATACTGTTTGTTCACCTCAACGTTTGTCATCGTATCTACATGAAGGTGCGAGGTACTGTTCTCGCTCAATCCTTGAGCATGTAGTCTGCGACTTGCAATGTCCATTTGATGGGCTTCGTGTTGTGCCTCTTTAAAAGCTTTGGATATAACTTTCGCCAAGCTTTTAGCTTCCAGTTTATTCGTACACAATACTGCGTGACAGTCAAGTGCATCTCCTTTTGGACCGAACTGATAATTGTAGAAGAATATTTTCTGGTTAGATTCGAGTACTCCGCAGAACTGTATCCTCCGCAAAGCGAACACCTTTTCCTCATCCTCGGTACTATGTTTGTCCCTTAGCGAAAGCTCTTGTTTTGTCAACTTTAGTGAATAGTGATTCAAAGATTTAAGAACGGACTTTTGCGACACGTACAGCGTTCTCACCGTGCCGCAGATTTCCGGTAAACCAGCTTTAAACAATTTTTCATAACCAAGATACTTTACAGAGTAAGTTGGAGTGTGAATATTAAAGTCAACTCTTTCGTAATCTCTGTCGGCGTCGAGAACAGCTTGTCGTTGTGGATGACAGGAGAAAAGTCTTAGCATTTCCCGATCCTCGTGATTAATTCCAGTGGTAGTTTAATTTTGTTCCTCCCTGCATGGCGTGTGTTTGAACTTAAGAGGGGTTCCAATAACTCGTACCAAATAAAACGCTAATCTGACATTACGCGGTCACGTACATGCGGAACTTCAGCGCGATCTTGCCAATAGTAATTTTACCACGCGTCCGATTTGGAAGCTGTTGAAATTTGCTTCGTGTACAAAGCGTGAAAAACAACTATAATTGACAGTTTATGATATGCAAACTCACCAATAGATGGGTTCGACACTTACTGCTGCTCGTCGAATTCGTTTCTGTGAGACGTTAAAATTCCAGGGATTTTGGCTCTTCCTCGTCACCCTCTGTTCCTTTAGATGCTTTAGGAGCAAACGGTTACTTAGCTTGTAAACTCCAAGAACGGCTTTTCTTCCCGATTCGCTTCGTTATAATCGAATTTCAAGATAAGAATCACAGCTCCTTGATGGCATGACATAGGTTTATATTAATCACTGCACTTCGCTTCAGTGCTAGTTCCTCGTGATTGCGTGGTATTATTGTTATCGCCCCAAAAATTTACGCATCGATCACTCACTTAGAACAGCAATGTTTATTCCCCTGGGGCTGCAAAGGCTGAACAACAGCTTTTGCCAAGTATGCCAGGGAAATACGGCCCGTATCTGACTGAATGTTATGCTTTTGACAGAGATGTCGCTTTTTTCGGGTCTTTTCACGGAAAATCAAACAGAACTTGTTTACTTTTCTAGTCCAGCTGTCACAGCATGTTTTTAAATCGATAAATTTGTGTGACGAATCTGTTTGACTATTCGTCAGTCATATCGATTTACGAAATCCGAGCGCGGTGGTGAGCTCAAAGCATTCGTGGTGAATATGTCTTCAAGCAGTTGCCCCTTAGGAGCGGATGTTTGACTCGCTTTAGAGTGATAGCGATCAGCTGTTCGGTGATTTTTTGAGTTCAAGAAAGGACACTGGAAAGCGTCTTGTTGCTGAGATAAAAAATCTTATGCGTGACCCAAAGGTACAAGACTGTGATAATAGGGCATGATTTCTCTCACTCCAACTTGAGTTAAGTGGCTATTTTCGTGTTGCGTGAAGACAGATATAGGTATCTGGTTATCCCCATCAGAAAGCCTGAGATTAACAAGGCATTTCGGGTTCGTGGAATGCAAATGGAATTGATTCGATTGAGTCATTTCCTGTTCAGGATTAGGTATTTTAGTGAGTAGCATCCGCTCTCACAGACAAAGACTTTTTAGCTTTTTTCTATTCCGTCACTGGGACGTTCATTATTGATTCGATCGTCGCGTGAAAATTCAATTACTTCGGTGTGATGACAACGAGTAACTTAAGAACAACAATAATTTGTGACAGTAATCCTTGCTAGTGACTCCCTGTTTTTGTGCACATGTTTACGTGTGATTTCATTGTAATCGAACGGATGCAGAATTCAAACGGATAAAAAATTAAGAGCGTAAAACTTAAAAATGTAGCTACTTAGAATATGTTCGTGGCGGACAGACGGGGTGCACATGTCAGATGAAGGTCAATAGAAGTGAAACTTTCAATAGTTAAATAAACTTACTCGTGCAAACAAAGATTCATTCTTTAATAAACGTCAGTTCTTGTCAAGCAAGCAAAAGGAAATGTTCCTTTTGGTTACCAAATCGGTAATTTTGACTTCCAATATGCGAGTGATCAAAGCATGAATTGGGCTGGTGTTTGCATCAAAGTTTACGTTGTAATTAGAAATAAAATTTTATATATGTTTATATAAACCAGGCGGTTACATTTTTATGCAAATCTAAGCTGACTGTTGAAGGAGAAGTAATAAGTTGTTTCCTCGTTGCCAGGATCGTTGTCGGTATTAAATAAAACGTACGTCTTAGTTCCTTTTCTTGTACATTTCTTAAAAAATTACATCATGCTATACATTTGCCTGTGCATTCTGTTACCGTCTTCAGAAACAAAAATTTAAACCCCAGTGTAGGATATCATCCATTATTTTATAAAAGAAATAGAGTGTTACGAAACGCCTGAAGAATACTGGACAGTGTCTTTCATTTTTCTCAGTTGGCTTTTCAGAAATTTCACTTAGATAGTTTTTGCCCTAAATTTGCTATCTTTCGTCTTTTTCATACTTGAATAAGATTGGCGTTTGCATCGATAGATGTTATCAATCCATGGGCCCAAATTTAATTGATTTAAGAGTCATTTAAATTATGCATTCTACTTACTAACGATAAAAAGCCAAAAGCTTTATCCGGTGAAGGAAATATCTGTAATGTTTCAACTTTTCTTCCCCTGAATTCAATTTCACTCTAATTCAATTTTCCATTGTACTTCACTATATCCTATGACCTTTATCCGGTCAGGAAGATATCTGACATTTTTCAACTTTTCTTACACCTTTTTGTATCATTTTCAGCACCTTTTTGTATCATTATCAGGGGTAAATAGAGTAATATGAAAGTTAAGACTTTTTAAGCCGGTAAAAAAGCGCCTATAGGTCATACCAAATTGGAAGCAAATCGCCTTGCTAAATCATCAAGCACTGCCGCTTCCGAAATATAGCCATAGAAAAACATACTGAAAACAAGTTAGTTTTCTCTTACACTTGGTAGCTCCTGTTTTAGGAAAACTCGGCTATCTACTTTTCTTCCAGTCAATTTAAAGAAAAGGAGTTTAAGAATTGCTATGAGAAAAAAGGTCTCAGTGTGTGCCGCATTAATACTCTACATGAATCAAAGCATCAGCGAAACTACTAGCTATGCGGACGCGAGATGCAATGGAGAAGGGCTTTGATGCGGCTTAAAATTCCTTTAGCTTACATTGCATTTGTGTAGGATTTCATACACTGAAGATAAAATTACAACCACAGAATTTACAAGATTATACTATGATGATGATGTCATTCCTGTTCGTCTACACTTTACTTGGTATCTCTATTGTTTTATAGCCAATCATAATTGGCCTCTTATGTTGTAAATCCTTCCGGTGAATGGTACACCCACGACTATGAACGTACATCAATGCCATGAATTTTTGCACGGAGTACTAGACATAGTATGTTTGTATTTGATGTATTACAGTGAGAATAGGTAAAAGTTCGGAATGCACGAAGCTTTGACGTTTTAGTTCAGTCATTGTCTACCAATATTTTCGGCCCTCGTATCGTTCAGTTCTCGGCTTGCAAGTCGAGCAGAAGCCGATCCGAACATAAGAACAAGATGTTCGCCGGTCTAGCTTCGAGCCTGTTCGGCAAGAATCGACTGACGATTGTTTAAACTATCATCAAACCAACTGAAGTTATAGGGGGAGTTTTAAACGTGGTCTGATTTTTTCAGATTACTTTCAGTTGTGGTACTCGTTTTACTAATCCCATTTCTTGAATGCCTTTTGAGGATTGTTAATATCCCACTCAAACTCAAGTCAGTGATTCGTGTTTTTAATCCTTTTATGAACTTGTGGAGCAACGTTAGCTATGCTAATTTTGTATTGCTTGTTTGAATGTTTCTTATAGGGAGCTGTTCAAAATATTTTCAAAGACCAATGAAAAAGTGCTAGTGATAAATAGAACTATTCATGGTTCCATATACTTTAAAATATTAGAACCACATCAGCAATGTTGAGATGAGGCAGTGCTGTTCAGTATCACACTGGTCACTAATTCTCAGGAAAAGGTTAAAAATTCAAAACCAGTAGCACAAATGGGAGATTTTAACAAATTCCACAATTTTTTTTCTTTCAAAAGACTACATTTTGGTTTTTAACAAAGGCCTATTGCCGCCACAGATTAAATTTGCTATAAGTGAGACAAAAGGACGAGGGAGGTGTATTAAAGTATTTTGTACAAAGCGGTCTTCAATCATTTTACTGTCAAAGTTAATCGATTGTTTCTTCAGCGCTGTCGTGTGGGGAGAGGTGATTTTCTGCAGAATTTCGCACCAATTTTACCTGGTTAATTGTATGTACCAATGGCGTAAAGCCTAGAGCTCGTTATAACTCAAGGGAATCATGAGTAAAGGTTAATGATATCGCCTTGAAATTCGTTCGTAACTGGGATGATCTTTTACACCAAAGAAAAGAGACAGATTGCAATCCTTGTTTATCCCGAAAAGATAAGAAAGAAATAATCCTGCACCGAGTTTTTTTAAAGGATTATAGCTGATTTAAACTAATAAATAGACAGAAATAGCTACCATATCGTTTCATTTAGCAATCAAGCATTATAAAACAGCTTTCATCCAGATTTTTAAGGTGGGACTGGAGGATAATTTGGCCATTTTTGGGCAGTGTTTTAGAATGCTGAATCTCAAATAATATTAAAGGAAATACAGTCATTTTAACAACAGCAAATCTTTGCTTTATGTGGATTCTGAAAAATATAAAGTTGTTTATACTTAGTTAAAGGAATGTCTGAAATTCAAGGAATTTCAGGGTGTGGTCAATTCCATGATATTTTACAAAATTGAAGAAATCTAAACAATAATTTTTTTTTCCCGCGTTGAGATCTGGAACTCAAAACAAACGATGGAAAATACATCTTTTGACCGCAGTACACTTCCAGGTGTTGATTTATTAGAATTCAGCAGCATCAAATCGCCAAATTTTCTTTCGAAGAATGCGTGACCCAGTCACGCACGAACAAAGCCACCATCAAATGTGTACTGCGGTGAAAACTTTCCTTTTTTCAAGTACTTTACGAGTGCAAAGTTTCATATCTCCAATATTTATCCTTAAGAAGATAGCCTGCTTTATCTGTTCCTAAGTCAAACTCTATTTACCTCAAAACGGCTATAAATTTTCCAAAAACGTTCACCTCCTATTGTGTTTACTTCGTGCCGACGGCAGCCATGTTATGTGGGTCTACGATAACCTTTTCCAGCGGATAAATGCATAAAAACCCCCCAAAAATGGTCAAAAAGGCCATTGTTAAGACGCCATGTTTTCCCGCAAAACCAATCAGTTGCGAGCTAATCCCCTCACCTAGCAACGACACCTCAGTAGCCCGCAGTCAGCGTGAAATCTTGAAGGTTTGTGTTATCAGATTTCAATGCTCGTCGCACAAATTGGTAAACGATAGAAAAATAATTGCTATATATATGTAATACAGAGGAAAAAATACAGTGTCTATGGCGAACGCCGAAACAAAAGGCTGGTCGAAAACTCTACATGAAGCCCGAGGTTCGGGACTTGGTTCAAGGCTTCGTTTTGACTGTTCAAAACTGGAAGAAGCTGGCTGGAAAGTAATTCGACGTGAATCGGGGAAGAAAGTTCTCCTGTCGTTTGTAGATCCGCAGGGTCGCAAATACAACAGCTCAAAGAATGTGGAAAGAGAGTTAAATTCCCGCGGAACACTGGAACAGTTCATCAAAAAAGAGAAAGACGAAACTTTCGTGGAAGTGGCCGCTGATGATGTTGACTCTGACTCCGACTACGAGCCGCCATTGAAAATAAAAGCCACCAAAGATGTAGTCAATGCCGAGTGAGTAATATATATGAATATATCATGGATTTCATTTGATAGTCGATTACCTGTACATACTCGTATATTTTGATAATTTCAGTCTTTCGGTTAAAATTTTTGCTTTAGTATTTTCCGAAGCCTAGAAGTATTCTCACAAAGGTGTGAAACGTGTTGGTGTGCCAACGCTGGCCGTCTGTTTATCATACCCTTATGCACTTTCTTTTGCTGTTTATATGGTAGTTTTAATTTGCAATAATTCAATGTCGATATGAAAAACTATGAATAAACTAACGAGTGTGAAATATGCCCAGGTTGCCTGGGTTTATTAGACAGTCAAGAATCTGCACTCGTAGACATACAGTAACTTAAACTGTTCTGTATGGTGCTTATATGTTTTTTTTTACCACGTTTATTTTAGGGCCAGTGTTGCTGAAGGATTGTTTGTTGCGACTACCTCAAGCATTTTGAATTTAGTTGAACAATTTAACAATTATTTCAACTGCACTTCAAATGGTGGTACATGCAAAGGTATATATTTTAATAATTTGAAATGAAATTTACTTTGCTTGTTTTTTGTTTGGAATTACATCACATGATGATTTATATATTTGCAAGATTTACCTAGATTTTTTTTAGAATTTGAAAGGTTTTCTTTGCTTATTTTTTCTTGAAACTATATAAAATGCCTGGCATGTCCAATCGAACGTTCGAACACCAATGGTTCAATTTGGTTTAGTAATTGAACTCACAATAAAATTTGGTCAACCATTAAACAAAATACACATTCCATTACCGTTATTATTACCAAACAGACGACAATCAAACGAAATCGAACATTTGATTACATAACAGTCAACAATTTGTTGATATTGCTGACATTTTGAATGGTGCACTGTCCCTCTGATTAGACCTGTGTGATTTACTTACCAAGAGACAGATTCCAAACAAAATTGAATCAGATCGAGTTTGATCATGGTTGATTGGTATGACTGGTTTGAAAATCGAACTCACAGCAAAAAAAGGAGATTCCATTTTGTTTGATTACCGAACCCAATGGAACGATTGGTGTTGGAATTGGTTCGATTTATTTGTGGTCAGAGTTTGTTTAATTGGAAATGTCAGGCATATGCTGGTGTACATGAAATAATTTTTTAAAAGTTTTTCAGTACACAATAAAAGACAGAACATTTGTAAAAGCTATATAGTGATTGAAACTGCAAATGCAAGTCAGGCAAATTGTATTCCTTTTCTGCTGTATTGCCTGGAACTTTTCAAAACAGCAGTATTTTTTCATATATTGAGTTTTCACTTGTTTCTCATGAAAAGTGGTTTGTACAGCTAAGGAAGTTCTAATCAAAAACCATGTTTTATATATTTTAGGCAAACTTGTACTTGTTGCCACAGAAAAGAAAGGATTGGGCGGTGGAATGCGTTTTCTCTTCCGATGTCACGGATGTTGGACAGAAGAAATTGATTATCGAAGCAGCCAGCTGGCGCTAAACAACCGTCGTCAAATGGTGTCTTTAGCCCTATCTTTAGCATTTTTTATAAGTGGACATGGATATGCTGCATACTGCAAAACGTTAGGGAAGGGTTTAGGGTTGGGGGTGTTATCAGAAAAGCCCTACCTGGAAGTCATTGGTGTAGCTTTGCCTCATATAAAAAATATTCTTGATGAGATGTGTGAAGAAGCTAAAGGGCATATGAAGAGCATCTCACATGGAGAATTGGGTAGCTGGGCACGTGGTGTAACAACCTGTGATGGCTGTTGGCAAATTCGGGGGCACTTCAGCCAAAATTGTACATTCGTAATTAAAAATTACCTTACGGGTGCTCTTTTATTTTATGGACACCTTTCCATGAGGGGGGCAGATAAAATCTGCAGTGATGACCTTTGGCAGGGAACCGCAAAGGCAGCAGAGGGGCACCTGGCCCAGATTTTGTGGGCCAAGGCAAAGGAAGAAGGCCTAAAGGTAGAGGTAAATTGGCAAGACGCTGATTCATCTTCTGCCAAAGGGTTTCGCTATTCCTATAGTGATGAACAAGAGTCCAAGGTTATGCTTTGTGGTGGACATGTGGGGAGGGCCCATGGCAAAAAGCTCCAAGAACTGCAGACAAAAAGCACTTTCACCAAAGGGTTTATTGATCTGCACAAAAAGGAGTTCCCACATATGGGGTCATTGAAATGTGTTTGCAGTGGAAAGCACCACAGCTTTGTTTCGACAAGAAGCAAGGCAGCTTGTGGTTGCATTGGCCCTGCCTTCATACAAAGTGCCAAGCGTAACCATTATTGCGCCCTTGTGCATGCTGGGAGAGATCCACAAAAGTACAGGGAAACCATGTTATCACTGGGAAAATACCACTGTAGGGACATACACCAGTGGGAGGGTGGTTCCTGTACATTTCACCCATTGGTGAAATGCTCATGCAAGAAATGCACTGCTGATGTTGAGGGATTTGTTGAAAAATTGCAATGTCCAGGGGAGACTTACCATTCTGCCAATGTTTTGAAATGCAAATTTCATGCATTGGCATATGAAATTGAGTGCCATGAAAGGGCCAAAAATGCTGAACAGGTGATTGACCCTGAACTGGGGAAGGGCCACTCCAACTTGCCAGAATCCACATTCAGCGTCCTGACTAAATTTAGGGCTAAAGACATCAACCTGCACCGCAAACACTACCAAGCTTCAACCAACCTTGGACTGATACAGTCCAATATGACGTGGTGTTTCAAGAACAGAGGGCCCGAATACCATTGGATTACCGACCTCTATTCCCGTCTGGGGTTACCAATACTGGATGGATGCCAACAAATGGTATAATTTCTTTAGCATTTACAGTTTATCCTTATTCAATACTGTAGTCTGAACTTTAGTCAATCTTTCACTTGTATATCCTACAATCTGACTAAATCCTTTAATGTTTTTTTTCTCTAGTGTGAAGCAGACAATAGAGAGAGAATGAAGAAACTGGAGAGGAAAAAAACTGATGAAGGAAAGAGAAATCGTATCCAAAATAAAATCAACAGAACAGAGGAACAAACACTTAGGTAATTTACGTACATCACATGAATGTCTGCTATATAATGTGTGCAGGAGATCTGTACAGATCTCATATAGATCCGATGCGAATATTTTATTCTACTTGCGAAATGAAAACAATAAATTGAATGCAAAGTATTGTTATGTGATTCAGAAGAGATCTGTATCAAAAGTTAATGAATACCAATTAGCTGAGCAGGAGTTTGTAGCAAAAGTTAATTCTATTGTTTGATTTGTAAACGGGTGTGCAGATCTGTACATGTGATCTGAATACTGTGCTTCGATTGGTTTGCACCCTCATGAATAGTTAATGAATTTTACAACAGTAAATAATACTGTAGGCCAGTAAAGGAGGGCAGCTGTATACTGTTACTTAGGTAACGGAAACCTTTTTGTTTTATTTAGAAAGAAGTATGTGAAAAGGCTCCAAATTCAGCACACATATGGCAATGATGAGGCTGATGATGATGTAGTTTCTGAAGAAAGTGCATTGCAAATAACAGAAGCTGCTATTTCTGCGGGAAGAGTACCAACTGCACCAGAACTGCGGGAAATTGCTGCCCCTGATGGGGCTGAAGTGACTGTTGGTGGAAAGGCATGTAAATGGTGTGGCAGCAAGTCTCATTCTCGAAAAAGCCACAAAGACTGCCCATTCAATCCAAAAAACAAAAGAGATTAGTGGTGGCCCAAATATTTCCTTGTCATTTTGGGGCTTAGGAACCTTGCATTGTTGTACTTTCTGTTTATTTATTGCAAATTTCACAACTCTACAACAGTACAAAGCTCTTTGTTAAATTTTGTATTAATTTTGGAATTTAGTTTCAAAAGAATTGTAATGATAATTTTCATTGCTTATCAAAAGATTTTTTTCACTGGAAAGGGGGTAAATAAAAACAAAATAAAGTAAGAGAATGCAAATAAAAAATAAGAGTGACAAGTTTATTTAGTTTACAACAATAATAATATTACAGTCATTGCAATTTCAAATTTATGGCAAGATGATCACAACAAAACAGATCAAAGAAAAAAGAATTTAGTGTCCAGGTTGTGTTCATTTCGCTGGCCACTTGGCAGAGTACAAGTTCTCTATTGTGACATGGTACACCTAGGAAGGGAAACAAACTATTAGAAAATTACATCACAATTTCTTTTTCTCCAGCCCCAGAAATCATGGACATTTTAGGGGCGGACAATTAGAAAAAAAAAACGGTGGGGATTATAAACTATTGGTGCTGGATTTTTTTGCAAAAGCACAATTTTTTTGTAGGATTTTTTTTCTCCTTTCCATGAAAATTTTTAGGCAGAACTATTTGTAGGTATTTTTGTTTTAGATAAGATTCCCTCGCAGAGTTTTAAAATCCCCCCCCCCCCTTCCTTCTGGTTATTTCTTATTTTCCGTTCCTTGCTTATCTCTAAATTATAACATTTCCCAGGGGATATGTATAACGCTGGACCACACAATTCTAAATAAATTTCTCCAACATAAGGCAGGTTCAGTCATTCAAAAAGTACTGTACCACAACGGCTAGTATAGGAAATATATAAAGGAATGATTGGAAAAGGAAATTGCTTACCGCAGATCCTTCAGGATCCTGGTAGTCTTTGAGGTCACCACCTACCATTTCCCGCACTGCCATTTTCAGGCAGTGGGGATACACATAAGTAGGCAATGACTTCCCACGGAAGAAACCATCTCCCACTTTGTTTCCAAACTGTAAGGTGAAAGAATATGTACAACAAATATCAATGTTAGAAAAGAAAACAATTTGATATTTTAGTATGATTATACTGTTCACAGCGTCTATTTTTAAAGACAAAAGAACATGCGCTAGAGATTCTGATTTTTATGATTGGTTCAGTTCTCTCGCAACTCTTTCCCCGCATTCAACAATTGATTGCCCTCCCAATCGACAATCCATTGCAGGACTGGCGGTGTGGTGAAATAAACATGGCGGATCGAAGGTCATGACCGATATGTTCAAATATGTTCAATGATAGAGCTTGCCAGGAATTGCTTTGGACAGAACATATTTCGCATGCAGTATAATGTCTTACGAAATGAGAACTCACTTTTCACCGATATCCAAACAAAGATTTTAACTTTTTCAAAAGATGTTCTGCCACGTGTCATAGTGAAAATCTCGATAACTACCAGCAGATAACAGCAGAATATTTTTATAATGCCGCTGCAACCAAGTGGAAATTACGTCAACAAAAAGCCAGAAGGTAGTGAAATGAATACAACATACCCACAGAATTCCGAAGAGCCGTTTGAATGCTCTGCGGCGGCATTGCTCTGGGGTTTCATCTCCTTTTCTTGAAATGCGTGAAAGGACCAGCCTCAGCCCTCTCGGCATACCAGCGTCAAATCTGTAAAGTAAAATATCAGTAAAACCAAGCCTTATACAATCATAAGAAGAAATCACTGAAAGTGGGAAAGGCAGAATATTTACCCGCTTTCCCTGAAAGCTGCATCTAATTCCTCCATCGTCCGGACTTGCGTCAGAAGTTACATTCACGAGTTTTCAGGCGAAAGAGGGATCCAGATAACGAACACTGGGGTTTTATTAGATACTGCTACAAAAGGAGGTTTCGTTGTTCATCTGGAATATTTTAGTAGTGACAGATCTGTCAACAGAAACATTCATTGGGGAATTTCTCAACAGCAGGAAACCATGTTCGGCACAGTACGGTGCCTCGTCTTTTCCCGCGAAACAGACCTTAGAAACGTAACTTGGATCGCTTTTTTCTCAGAAACGCAGCGCTGCACACACTTCAAATTTTGCAAGCAGGCTTATTTTAAGTTCTTCTACAAGGCAAATGGATTTAAAAATGAATCTGAAAGGGTCACTTTATCCTCCAGTATCACCTTAATCGTCCGTTTCCAAGGACACGCATTCAGCGGTACCACGTGTTTTCCGGCTCCGAAATGTCATGAAAAGAAGAGCAATCGCACACAGCACTGTTATGGCAGCCATTGCTGCGACCACAGGAACATTCATCGCTGTTAAGAAATTGAAAATGTTGCGAGAAGGCTTTTTTCCGATGATCTATCAAACTGAGACGAGTTATGTTCGTTCTAACTTTAATATCCTATACCAAGAGTAATTATTAGGAATTATATCAAAGCAGGAGATCAAAGACAAGAAGACGCCTGAAGGCGTTTACGCAAAATGTGTTGGTTTAAAATTGCTGACGCAGTATGTTTTTTTGCTGATTGTGCGATCATGGATATCTATGGTGCAATCCAACCTGACTTGCACGTGATTCGAGGTTACAGCCAATAAAAATCACACAATTTTTTCGGGACGGGCTCGGGATACGGGAAAGTTAAAAAAACAAGGCAATTTTTGACTCCCAAGACGACGAAAGGAACGCGCTACCGAATTTTATACGCTGGCTGACTACGTCATCTCGCGTAATAAAGCTACTTTGGCTTTCACTTTTAACCTTAAGTTGTTATCGCATACGAGGAAAGTAATTATTAGGAAACGACAGTAAGTGGTCATCAGGGAATTCACAACAGTTTAGGTGGGAGGAGGGGTCACCTTAAATCTGCATCTTTGACATCAAGTTTTCAGCCAAAAAATTCACGTGCTAGATTTTCTGACAACAGTGAAAAATGTTTATTTGTCCTTATTTAACTTAATTCTGTAAAATTATTATTGCTGAAATTGTTTATTCACTTATGACTTCAAGGGGTGATACGATTCCTCATTACCGACAGATGCCTATATTATGTAGATAGTCTTTTTCAAGGAGACGGAAATTAACGCACTCGACCTATGTTTCCTAGGCGTTTCAGTTATACTTTGTTATCCCACGATAGAAATCCTGAAGTATTTCGAGAATTTAGATGCCTTTTTATTGACCTACTCTCCTTGGTTGGAGTTGGTGTTCTGCACTGAAGTAAGTTTGGTCATTCGCAGAGAAATCCAGTGTTATAGACCCTTTTCACTCACGTGATCAGTGGCCATGTTTTTAACGGAAGCAGAAGAAGATGTTTGTATAAGAATAGAATTTAATTCCTGGGGATCAGTTTGGGACACCAACATGGCCGCCTTTTCTTTGTCTGGGAACACCAACATGGCTGCCGTGACGTCATGGGCAAACGCTCTATTGGTCCTCAACGTGTAGACGCGCGCTATTTCGTCGTTCTTTGCGAGATCTCGTCTTAGTCGCTGTTCCTTTTTTTGACATCCTCTGGCGCATCTTGATCCAGTATTCTCTGCATCACAAATGTCCATGTCACAATTGATGAATACGAACGGTTGATCTTCGAACTCAAAGTCTTCCAAAGAGAAACGGCGTACAAGACTTTAGTCCGACCTACCCTCGAATATGCAAGTGCCGCATGGGATCCCCACTACGGGAAAGATATTCAAAAGCTGGAAAGAGTTCAGAGAAAGGCAGCGCGATTCTGCGCGGGCAACTACAACCCCTATGCAAGCGTGACAGATATGCTTCAGGAACTTAATTGGGAAACCATAGCCACGAGACGAAAAATCGCCAGACTCTCCTTTATGTATAAACTCTCCCACAACCTTACCGATTTCTTAGTAACAGCCCATCTGAAACCAAATTATGAAAGAAGAACCCGTGGGAGCCACGATTTTAAATTTTTAGTTCCAAGATCAAAGAAAAATGTTTTTAAGTTTTCATTTTTTCCAAGAACAATCTGTGAATGGAACTCCCTTCCTGATGATATTGTAAATACAACCTCTGTAAATAGTTTTAAATCTAAGTTAGTTAATAGTTTTTAATATTTTTAACATTCATTTTAGTTTTTAACGGTTAGTGTGATATCTGCAGATTTTTACCGACCAAATTAAATGTAGAAGTAGAGGTAGAAATCGATAATATCCGGTAGGGGAGGGTAGCAACTTCAACGTGTCATCAACAGCGCAGCTAGAAAAGAAATGTAACTGTTGAGACAGGATATTTGCAGCAATGATCAGTGGAAACCAAGTCGCACTGATATTACTACCAATCTTGCAATTTGATTGGCTAACGCACCCGCCATCTTAGTGGTTTGTAATATATAACTAGTGGCAATAGATTCGAGCGAAAGTAGCATGCTAGTTTTCGAAAAAACCTTTGCAAAATTTTAGCAATTTTTGCAGATGTCGTAAATAAATAACAGCTGGGTACAGAACTTTACCTATGTTACTGTCTTGCCCGCCGTCGATAATGTCATATCTCTTGAGGTCACTTTTATCAAATGTCGGCGTCGCGAAGGAATTTTCAGCTATGATTGTCAGGCTTTTGTCTTTAGTGTCCACTTTCCCTTGAATGTACATGTGTTGTCGCAGTTTTACAGGAAGTGCGAAGTCGACATCTGAATAACTTGTTGCAAAGCTGTTAGAAAACCATAGTTCTTTGATTTAGTTACTGAGTTAGCTCACTGTATTAACTTGCACTGATTGAAGTAAGTCAAACTCTTGAAAGTTTATGGAAGTATCTTCTACTGCGATAAAACTCCAGTGCAATGGTGAAGTTCCCTTTTCCATTCTGGGTAAACAGCAACTTCCCGTTATTAGGCTTCACATCAACAGCTGTAGCAACTTCGCGATTGGAATTTCAATCTCGCGCACTCTCGTGTTACAGTATCAGTGACCTTAAATTAATAGGAATCTCCAACACTTTGTTACTGTAGACCACTCCTGAGTTTGTGTGCCTTCTGGTTGTACGACATCCAGTCAGCGGTGTCTTCAGTGAATACTGGGTTTCAGTTTCAGTTGCTCCACATGTGGGGTCCAGTAGACGAACATGCTCACGGTCCATGCCTTTCAGGATTTCCTTGGGAACAGTAATTGATACCTCGTTTTGTTGACAAGCAATGATTACGCCCTTAGGTGTCAATCCCAAGGAACATGCGTAAGCTGTTTTCATTTATAAATAAAGGGATTGCGCATATAGTTATTAGGTACAGTGCTGTACAGTAACTGATGTCTTGCGAGTGTGTACAGTACAGTAACTGATGTCTTTACGAGTGTGTTTATCTTGAATGGACACAGCCATTTCTATGGCACCTTTTGAAGTATTTGGCGGTTATAATCGTCTCCAATCGGAAATAAAACTGAAGGGTATTTGAAGACAAGGACTTGCTTCGAGCTCTTAATTGTTAATAATAATAATAATGATAATAATAATAATAATAATCTTTATTTACAGAGGATAACACTTAATAATGTAAACTAACAAACTCGTTGCCTTCTACTAACAGGCAAAATATGAATATACGAGTGTGTACAACTACTTAATTAAATAACTAATATCAAAAATATAATTGCACATAAAAATATAATTAAAAATATAATTAGACATTTGAATGTTTAAGCCAAAACTAGAACCAATATGTAAAGATAAAGTGTTATAGATACATGTTTGTATATGCTAAAAATTTCTAGAAGCGAAAACAGTGAATTTCCTTCTGCTCCTTGAAAATACGGCTGAACATATTATGTTTAAAGCAAGTTAGAGAGTCAACCTTTCTGACATTAAGTGGGATATTGTTCCATAGCCTAGAAGCTGTGACTAAGAAGGTCCTTCCTCCTTCAGTTTCCATTTTGTAGTTATTGCAAATAGCATTGTAATTGCAGTAGCGCGTGGATCTTGTATGGCGCTTGTTATTAATAATTATGTGATCGCTTAGATAAGGTAGATTGCTATGAATATGCTTGAAAATTAATGCGCATTTATCTATGTTACATTGTTCATAGAATGGTATCCAAGATAAATTTGTTGAACAGTTCCACTGACAGCGCCAGAGGATCTGCATACAAGATAACTCTAGCGGCGCGCTTCTGGAGTTTGAATACTCTGTGTAATTACACCAAATAACGCTTCCGTAGCTCATAATCGGTCGCATAATAGCATTATAATATTGCGTTTGCTGACTTAGTGGTAAATAGGCGCGAATGCGCCTCGGCACAGCTACGCGCGAGGCACGTTTCTTGCACACCTTATCGACATGATTATGAAAGGAGAGAGAGCTGTCAATATCTAAATCTAGAAGGTTTGCGCTATCGCCATTATCTTAAGGCTTTGTGTCGTTTGCTGAGGCTGCGAGCTTTGGAGTCTTGGATGCCAGCCTGTTTCCCGTCACCATCAGCACCTTGGTCTTCGACTCGTCAAGGGTGAGCTTGTTCGCAACAGCCCATAACAGAATCTCGCCGACTGAGCGATTTAGTGAGCGTTCTAGACCGGAAAAGTCCGCAATGTCTGCTGAGGCTGTAACGGTTGTGTCATCCACGTGGAAAGGTGGGTCATTTATGAACAATATGAAAGGTGGGTCATTTATGAACAATATGAAACTGAAACAAGGGGCCCATGTTGCGTTGTGGAGTTCCATGTTTAACGCCTCGCATGACTCGGCTCCACTTACGCGAACAACCTGTTTCCTGTCAGAGGTACGAGTGACAGCACTGAAGTTCTTGATTGGCGATACCGTACAGTTAAGTTTCTGAAGCAGTACCTCGTGGTCGACCATGTCAAATGCCTAACGGTAGTCCAAGAGCACGATACCCGACAGTGGGTTGTTATCAAGGTTAATCAGAAAATCGTCAATGATCCTAATTAGTGCTGTTTCTGTGCTGTCTCTTAAGAAAGCTGGACTGCCTTGAGTAAATAAGGTTACTATGTTACTTGGACCTCCTGATTTATCAGTGAGAATGCTGATTCAATTTTGAATTTTTGACACTCATTTGGAAACGTGATAGTGATATAAAACCGAGTATGGTTGTCAAGTTGAACGTCTATTTCTGTTGCTGTTGTTAAGCGTGCTGTTTGGAAATAGCTGAAGGCTCAAAGCACATGGCATGTTTCGCGGGATATTCTTAGGCTTAAAATAAATCCTAGAACTGAACCGTTTATTTTTGGCGTGGTAATAATTTTTACTTGGCTTGCTGGGATTGACGCAGTTTTGTAATGAGCAACTTACTTAAGCACATGTGCGTTTTCGCATCTGTGTATTTCTCACAACAAAAAAAGACGCATTAATTTGTGCTTTATTTAGCGGCACCACTCAGACAACACTACTAAAGCATTCATTTATCCATCTTTATTGATTTAATCAATATTTTTGTAAATACAAGCAAGTTTTATTTCGTACTCAGGAAAATATCAGTTTCGAGACAGTGTTCATTTATTTTGCTCAGTGCTGAACTGAGAATAACTGAAGATGGCAGCTTGTTTCTTCCTCCGCAATCCCATGAAAGTTAAACCAGCTACACACAGTGTTGTCATCACCGCCATGGCCGCTACGATCGGAATGTTTGTGCCAGCTGAATAAAAAACAAGAATAAAAATTAGTTTGATCTGCGGCTCCAGTAACAAGCCAGAGCGCTCTGCGATCAGTTCCTCACTGACATGGCACTTTGTTAAGGGAGCGTTTAATCACATAAATTAAATTAACGGAAAAATATTTATCAAATAAAGCCTAAGCCGTGTATTACACTGTAATAAAACACGACGGGCATTTGAAAACACGAGTGAAATGTAGAAAACACGAGTCGCAGACGAGTGTCTTCTACATTTCTCGAGTGTTGGTCAAGTTGGGAACCACCCCCCATCCCCCAATTGACCAATATTTCTAACATCCGGTTTCCCGTGGCAAAAGCGTCTTCAGAGTAGAAAGATCAAACTTCAGTCAGTTCTCTTTTCACTTAGATAATGACTTTTTTTGAGCTTGCAATTGTTACTAACTGTATGTTTAAACATTTATTTCCATTTAAACGACGAAATTCTCAAAATATAGGAGCATGGTGTCGACTTTATAAAACTAATGAGGCATTGTCTACTACACTTTAGGTCCTCTGTTGCGAAGAGGAAGACGTGTGCTCTCTGCTAATAAGATTTTAAATCTGCAGTATTGTCGCGTAGAAAAGCGGTAAAATGACTATAAATGAACGAAATTACATCTCACTTACCAACAGTCAGTGTTTTAGTATCTTCAGCTAAATCCATCGTTTCTTCCTCCTCATCCAGTTCCAAAGCTATCGGTCCCTGAGCCAGCGAGTATAACTCATCATTGTCAGCGGTCAGGTCTCTTCGTTGTCTGGCATCTTTCTTTTCACAACCTCTGGCGCATCTTGATGCAGTATTCGAAACATTACAGATTAGCATGTGACAATGGACAAATACGAACGGTTGATCTACGAACTCGAAAGCTTCCATGGTAAATCTGAAATACCCAGTAGGGGAGGGTAGAAGGTTGACTGTGTCATCAACAGCGCAGCTGGAAAATAAACATTTACACGCTATCATACATCTTATAACATGACAGGTATTCTTCAAAGAACGAGATCTTTAGTACTGTAAATAATTGTTGAAGATCCATGCCAATAATAAAATATTTGATGATTTTCACGTGGCGTACCCTTCTTTAATAAGTTGGTATTTTCTATTGTCAGCTGCATTCTGGGTTGGCGTTGCAAAACATGTTTCAGCCATGATTGACAGATGTTTATCATTAGTGTTTACACTCCCTTGCAGGTACATGGCTTGTCGAAGCTTGAAAGATAATGGGTACTCCACAATGGTGTAGGCTGTCTGAAAACTGAAGCACCACAATTGTTAACACAAACAACTATAGACTTCACTTCCAGACGTGAACAACACGAGGTAGACCATTTCGTCTGGTAAATCCATACATATCACATTTACTGAAAATGAGAGTAACGTAACAAGGTAATTGCTTTCTAAACGTTGGCAAAACTATCCAAATATCCTAAAAAAGAAACGTGTTAAATGACTGAATGTATGGTTTTGGTGATCTCGGAGAGAATTTTATAAAGAAACAGTTTTTGCATACCTATTGCCGTGATACAACTCCAGTGCAATAGAAAAGTTTCCTTTTCCTTTCTGAATAAACAACAACTTTCTGCTTCCAGGTTTGACACCAACAGCTGTAGCAACTCCACGATTGGAATAATAGCAACTGAATGGAATTTCAATCTGGCGTACTCGTGTCATCATGGCAGTCGGTTTAATGGGAATCTCCAACACTTTGTTACTGTAGACCACTGCTGATTTTGTGTGCCTTCTGGTCGTACCACATCCAGTCAGCGGTGTCTTCAGTGAATACTGGGTTTCAGTCTCAGTTGCTCCACATGTGGGGTCCAGTAGACGAACATGTTCACGGTCCATACCTTTCAGGATTTTTTTGGGAATGGTAATTGTCATGTCGCTTTGTTGACAAGCAATGATGACGTCCTTAGCTGAAAAATTTAGATAACATGTTTCGATTTCATTGGCATGAATCACTTCAATCGTAAAACAGGCCCAGCCCAAATATGGTTTATTTATTGAACTGCACTTGGCATCTTATTAACCCACCTTATTTAGTAATATTTGTTCCAACTTTCATACATAAGCTTTGGTTACTTGTTTCCAAACGTTACTTAATGGATAAATTTCCCCTAAAATTATCCATTAAAGAATCACCTTGACAAGTGTGTTTATCATCAGCCAATGACAATTCCGCGTCAGGACATGAACATGCGTAGCTCCCTTTGGTGTTAACACAGTCATGTGAACAGCCGCCATTTTCGTTTTTACACTCATCGATATCTGAGATGAAAAAGAAAGTCAATTAATCGTACTTAGTCTAAGATTTATACGTTGTGGCATCCTCAGTGGAATGCAGTGAAAAGATGACTTATAGTGGGATTTGTATGCGCAAGGCGTTAAGATTACACAACAAGGAATCGAATAAAAGATCAACCCTGTTGTCACTGCCTATACTGACTGACCTGTTTGACAGTTTGTTCCAATGAATCCTGATCGACAAGAACATCTGTACCTTCCCGGTAGGTTTGTACATGTTGCACCGTTCTTACAAGGCTTCTCAGTTTTACATTCATCGATATCTAAAATACAATTAAATGAATTTTTTTATGGGATATTCAGTTTGGAGTTTTGGACTTCCTACGATAACATTCAACAAAATTCGCGGCCTATAATTAAGGTTTGTCTTTCGTCAAAGCCTTACGGTTTTCCAGTAATTGAGCTGGTACTGACCTGTCTGACAGTTTGTTCCAATGAATCCTGATCGACAAGAACACGTGTAGCTTCCAGGTAGGTTTCTACACGTTGCACCGTTCTTACAGGGCTTTTTGGTTCTGCATTCATTGATATCTGAAATTCATTTGAATGAAGTTGTTTTCCTGGGATGTTTTCTTAGGAAATTGGGATAATCAAACAAGTTCACAAAGTAATTTGTACCACCGTAAGATAAAAAGGGGTGCTGACGTTTTGAGCGTTAGCCCTTCGTCATTCGCTCTGTCATTCTACTTTATCAACTTGTTTGATTATCCCAATTTCTTGTGTTCCAATTCTCCACCGACGCAGCACCAGTTTCTTTAGAAACTACCCCCACAATACTTGTTCTCTTAGGAGATTGCGACCTCCTGGGATGACATTCAAAACTCGCCTTTAAAGTTTGTTTCCAGTAACCGAAACGCTACTGACCTGTTTGACAGTTCGTTCCTGTAAAGCCTGTTTTACAGGTACACCTGTAGCTTCCCGGTAGGTTCGTACAGCTTGCGCCGTTCTGACAGGGACGTGTTGTTGCACATTCGTTGATATCTCAAAACAAAACGTACGTGTGTCATTCATGAATTACATGATTAAGTTTCAACGAATTAAAAACAGTGTTTTTCGAAACAATTTACCGTTTTCGCAGTTCTTTCCACTGTATCCTGATTTGCAGTTGCATTTGTAGCCATTAGAGAGATCAACACAACTTGCTCCATTCTTGCACGGTTTTTTGAGGCATTCGTTGACTGAAATTAAAGTTATAGCCGAGTGCAAAATGTAAATATAATTTCAAAACAATTTCCCCCGTCACAAATAATTTTTATGAAAACAGTCATAGTTACCATTGACCTACCTTCTTTTAGAACCCACACGTGTGCTGGGTAGGCCAGATCTCTGGTGTTTGTGTACGGAGTCATCAGTGAAGGCTTTGTACACTCGAAGCAGTGGTATTTGTCCTTTGACCACCTTTCAATGGCTTTGCATCCGGGTTTTTGGAGACAACGTTGTTGGCATTGTTGGTAGGTCTTTAGGTAATAAGCAATGAGCACACGACCTCTGCTAGTGCACCATTTATTAGGATAGAATTTCCACTTCTGATCTGAAAAAGGACACGAATGCTAGCTAGCTAAGTATAATTTCTCATCTGAAGAGTCAATTATAACCTTCATTTGAATTGTTCTCATAACATAAGAAACTCGAATCTTAAAGTTACCGTTGCCTTATAATAATCATTACAAAGCTTTACATGGAAAGTATTTCGAATGTAATATTGTGGCACTTCTTTCCTCTGTATTCTGAATTAATTTAATTTTAATTTAATCCATTTTTACTGCATACAATATACAAGTAAGCAGCAGGGAAGGACTAGAAGGGAACCGGAGAACCATACGTGCTAGTCCACCCAACTATTAAAGGTCAACCACACACCGGGGTCTACGTCCCCTACTCTTTTCGAACAGTGTTGTGGGGTCTTTAACGTCCCACAAGAACAGTTCTGTGAGACGGGGCCTGCGGTTTTTCGTCCTTATCCGAGAAGACTAGAATGTCTAACCATTTGCAGATGTCATAACAAAGGCAGCACATTCTCCTCAGTTATTTTAAGACCTTGAGTGTTGGTCTGGCCGATGTTCGAACTCACGACCTCCCGCTCAACAGGCCGGCGCTCTACCAACTGAGCTAACCGGGTGGCGTAAAGTTGTATTCGTAGCCGCAAGAGGGATCCACACTGCTTGTTCCGTGGTTGTTTGGTTTTTCTTTGACTTGAATTGGAAGGCACATAGGTAACGTTTGTTAGGAACACTTGCTGTATAGCCGAGAAACGTTTATACATTAGCTATTTCCAGAATGTATATATTACGGCACCACTTTTCAAATTTTGCCTACAACTTCTATTTAGTAACATGTATAGAATTACCATTTGGAGTTTGTAGAACCCACACGTGTGCTGGGTAGGCCAGGTCTCTGGTGTTTGTGTACGGAGTCATCAGTAAAGGCTTTGTACACTCGAAGCATGCGTAGTTTTTCTTTGACCACCTTTCAATGGCTTTACATCCGGGTTTTTGCAGACAACGTTGTTGGCATTGTTGGTAGGTCTTCAGGTAATAAGCAATGAGCACACGACCTTTTATGGTGCACCATTTATAAGGATAGTAATTCCACTCTTATTGAAGAGAAAACAACGATCACAGATAAGTATACAACTGGCAATGCAATCCATTAAGTGCATTTTTTGACCCTCGTGGTCAAGTAGGGCTGATTTTAAAACATGCAAAAAAAGATCACTCTCTCTGCTTTTACTTATCGTTTCATTTCTAGAGGTTGTTTATCATCTTTGAAAAATGAAATATTTCAAATGTAAAGAGCTTTCAGTTTCTCGTTCGTAACGTCGTAGTAAACTCTATCACTAGACACTGAAACACGTGTCTGTCCTATTTTTTTCTTGCTCCGGGTCTTTTATGTTGTATCATAGCTGGAGTCCGCGAGATGGAGGCCATACAGTTTAATTGCATTTCAAACTTTGATGCAGCATTCGCTCGTAGGTTGTTTGTGTATGATTGAAATAGTGGGCTGTCCCCCCTTATTTATTGTTTTTATCGAAGCGATTGTCGAACTCATCTCTAAGTTTCCTCTATTCACACGGTTCTGCAATCCCGTATTAACACCATACGTTACCTGCCCTTTTGACCAGTTTCTGCGTATACTCATCTTCAGTGGCGTCATTTGCTGCAAAAATACGAGGGGAGTGTTAAGATATCTTAAAACTGATGACTCTTCCAAAAAGTGTTTTATAACGTTCTCTGAATGCAAGGACTAGGCGTTATTAAGAATGTATAATTTTTACAACTCGTATTTCGTTCACGATAAAAATGTTATGAACGCGTTTCGTTAAGACTTGTTAGGTAAGATTTTTAAAAACATAACAACTCTACTTACAGAGGAATGCTTTACCCGTGGGCTGTTCCTCAGTCCCCGCTATCATATCACCATCATCGCCATCCACGAGTTGCACTAAAGTGTTGCCCTTGTCTCTTGATACGTCACTCTTTTTACGTAGCTTTATCCCCGTAGCGAAAGCCACAAAAAAAAGAATGCCAACCAGAAAAGACGTTTTCATTTGGTCACCTGGTAAAGCCAAAACTTCTCTGCTTTAAATAAAACACAAAATAGCACTTCAACGGCCAAGATAGTACGCAATACTGAAACCCCACGAAGCGCTGGGTTACGTGTTATAAGCAATTTTATAATTGCTATGACGTCACTCACACTTTTTGATTGGTGGATAATTGGTTCGCACGAGCGTTCTCCACTAGTTTCACACTGTATTCTCGCATGTTTTGTGTTGTTTTGTTTTGCGGTGTCGTAAAGAGGTGCGTCTCACACCTTCTCATAGAAAACGCCTGAAAATATGTTCACACACCTGTCTTAATCAAATGTTCTCACCTAAGATGTGATTCGCATCAAGCCTTGTTTTACATTTCACGGGAAAATTTTCACCCTTGGGGAAGATTCGTTACATGAATTAATGTTTTGTGTTTTCCCTTAGTTTTCAAGAATGAATTTGCGTTTATATGCATGGTACCGACAGCCGACAGCTTTAATGCATCGTTAGTAGGTAGATTCACATTGTTGCAGATGATGTAATCATTAAACTGAATAATACGCCCACTACAACAGGAAGGGTATCAATGGACTATGACCCGCACCAACAAGAAACATCTTGAGTAGAGAGTGTAATAGCTGATTTCATGAAATATAAAGAACAACAGTAGCAAGTGGTTAAAACTTGTATCTCCATATCTCCTTCAGTGACCTCATTTCGGGACAAAACGAAAAGTGTTTCGTAATTTATTTTTGGCACTACTTATCAACATCGGGTCATCGTTTCTCAAAGCACTCTCTAAGAAAGATCTTAGATATGTCTAATCGAGCGGGAGGTCCATACGGTAAGTTGTAGACCGGCTAAATTTTTTTCTACTCTTGCTTATAGCCCAAGCATAAACCGCGCTGTTTTTAAAGTTATGTGAAGAAAGTGAGGTTCTGTTATCCAGAAAACAGACAGAGAGATCGAGATTTGCAAGATATTTGTTATATCTCAACGCGAAAAATCTAAAGAATTGGAACAGCTATTGTCAAAGTCTCTCTAAATCAAGGGAGGGGGCTAAGAACATTAATTGTTAATTTGGGTTCATCTGTGGTTGTTATGTCAGTTTATAATATAGCTACGTTCTTACGCGCGCTCTGATTGGTCAAAAACCCATGTTTTATCAGAGTATAAAATATAGAAAAAGCGTGTTTTATTGTTTTTCGCCTCATTACCGGCTCCAATCGACAATTCTGTAAGAGATGACGAAAAACATTTTCTTTGAAGAAATTCATGACGGAGTTCTCTGCGAAGCAGCAGAAAGTTTTGAATCTGAGAATACTAAAACAAATAAAGAAGAAGAAGCGAAAACAGTCGAGAAGTTGGTATTAAATGGCGTCGGTTTGTTGATCTCTGTGCTTTGTTGTTTCTACTCGTGGCATGTAAAATCTATATCACAAAGCAAATAAAGAAGCCTTCTTTATTTGTTTTATGAGAGAAACTACTTAGAGTTTGTACAAGTTTTGTTCGCGAGACTACCTTTCTGCAGGTTTCGTTTAAACCGAATTTATTTGTTTTATGAACATGTTAAACCATGGGTCTTTCACCATTAAAGTCACGTATGTATTTTGGTTTATATCTTGGAATGAAGGGAGTTAGGGTAAAAAGATCAAGCTTAAAACAGCGTAAGGAATTCGCGATAAGAGATAAACAAATTGCTCAGATCACTTCCAAGTTTTACTGTCAGTGTTATCAAATCGATCGCTACAGAAACAGCTGTAATTCTTTTCGTATTCAGGAGACAAATAAGAAAACGAAAGAACATATACAGGAAACTTTTTCGCAACAAAGAGGTCAATAGTCTTGTTATTTTGGGCTTGGTTCATTTGGTTTGTAAGTCCTTGTGAGTAAATATCTTCTTAGGTTTCATCAACCTCTGGAAATCCTTAGGGTCAGCGTTCTTATTGCCATTGGAACTATTTCGAACTATTTAAAGCACCTTCATGCCCATCAAATATGTCAAATATGTCAAGATCGATCCTAGTAAACAGACCCAGATGCCGCCCACTTGCCGCCTTGAACCCCAACCCTCTGCCCTCCTTCGACCCTCTCCCTGGGGCCACCCTATCAAACAGTACAGGTTTTCCTTAACAAAGTAGGCGGTTTGCCCCTGTCACAAGCAACATCCTTGCTTCTTGTATTGATAGGTTGAGATAAAATGTAAAAACGTATATTACGCTACTTTTTCATTGGTAATGAACAAAACCGTTAAACATCTCTTCCAAGTAAGGCAACTTAATTAAGACTACAATTTTTCACCCTTAGTAATTTTCAAAGCTCGGAACAATGGTTAGCACGGTTTTAGAGGTAATCGATTTTAACCATGACGGTTTAAGAACGCTTTTGATTAAATTAATGGCTATATAACAATCAACCTATCAAGCAAATTATTGCACGCCTTTGGGAGCATGTGAACATAGGGCAATTTTAAAAGGGAACAAGGGAACAAGGAACCCCCCTGGCATGCAGACTCTCAGTCTCGGGACAATAGCAGCAGATAGAGCGAGCTGTCTACTTTGTGGCTCTGTTTCGTTCTTCTATTCAACCAACCACAGTGTACAGGTGTAAGAAAAGAATATCCATTTCTCGAGGAGTGCTTTTCTCACGTAGGCATATGTTGGGGTTCAATTTTATCCTTGGTTCAAATTTTATTTTCCTATGTTTCAAACTCATTATCATCAAAGTGCCATAACCAAAACAAAAGAAAACCAAATTTGAACCACGGATAAAATTGAACCACAACATACAAAACGCTTAGACTTCAGGGAATATTAACATTTTTAGGGGATTCAGGCGTCTAAAAAAGAGAAACAAAGCGTGTGAATCAAGCAATCACATTGAGAAAACACTGCAACTGTTACAATTTCTATCTTTTTTTCTTTTTTTTTATGTCCTATATAATCACGGGTCGCCCCTGTGCACCTACTGTTAGTGGTAATTTTTTTGAAAAAAAAAATGTAGGCAAGGGAAGAATGCAAAGGGAAAAAGTCAAATTTTATTTAGGCATTGAAACACAAGAAAAGGTGTAACAGAAAAAAAAAGGAAAAAAGAAAGAAAAAGAGAAGAAAAAAGGATAGAAAAAAAATAAAAAGGAATTTTTTGACAGTGTATATTGATTTCTTTGCCTGCAAATTTTGAACTTAGAATATTAAAAAAAATTAATAATAAAAATCGTGCGGATGGAGGGGTGAAATTACCCGGCCCCCAAGCCAGATGGAGAGTAATTCCTAGACACCGTCGTAGAAGCGCCAAGGGGGTGGGATGGCCCGGCCCCCAAGCCAGATCGAGAGCCATCCCGCGCTTCGAACCCAGTACCTATCGCATCCTAGTCGACTGCTCTATCCACTAGACCACGCCGGCTGCACCTCATATCATATGGAAAAATTAGGGTAGTCTATTGTTCTAAGTTTGATTTCAAACTGAGCATGCGCTACTTATGACGTCATGCCCAAGGGATTTCAGTGTGCTCAGTGCGTGTTGATGTGCAGGATTTCGCGCTTTCCATGGAAGACGGTTTACCACAAGAAACTATTTTCGCAAGGAAAGTACTCAAGAGAATGGATTTTCAAGGGCTTCACAAAGTACACAGCTTCTAGCTTGGAAGCCAACGCTGTTTTGGTTGATCTTGGCCACATTTCAAATTAGGAGAAGAGCACTGAGCCGCTCAAGTAACATTTACGGAAGCGAATATCAACTTCAAGAACCGCCAACGTCTTTCTACAAGAGTTTATTATAATATCAAGCTTTGATCAGACCAGTGGCAGATATAATTATCGCTGTATCATTCTTATCCTATCGCTGAATCGAACGCGGCCCAGTTGAATATTAAACGATGGGGCCTACATGTTCAGTGCATTTCGATTGAATTATTTGGATACGGCTCTTTCTGTCGGTTCTATTGAGATTGGCCTGTAAATTTCTTTTTCTTCCTTTGATATGCTTGCTTTCAGTTGCTGAACTGGCGTAAAAGTGTGTTTAAGAGATTGTTTGGAGAATCCTTATGATGTTGGTTTGGGGTCATGTTTAAATTTTGAATTTCAATCAATTGCTGTTTTCGTAACACCTATCGTTTTAAAGACTTAAGGTATTCCGCGCTAATTGGAACGAACGAGGGAATGATTTCCGAACAGGTCCCTACTTCATTATGCATGCTGAAGCTGTCTTGTCTGGTGTAATGCACGTGCAAACATTTCTTGTGTTCGAAGAACGAAATAGTATAGTTACAGAATGCATAATGAAGTAGGGACCTGTGCGGAAATCTTACCCGAACGAGCTGCAGATATAATACGTGTTATAAATACACTTCAATGTATAATAATTTCCTGATCTTAATTAGTTTAAATAGCTTATAAAATTCGTTTCTTTTTAATAGTCTTGTTCCTCTCTTTGATTGAGTCCACTGCCACTTGCCGCGTCGACGCCATCTCCATACAGGTTCCAGTCCCAGCGTAGTTTTGCTATGTTATGCAGAGATGATGCCATTCACCGTCCGTGGCCGATACTTTCTTTTGTCTGAACATAATAAACAGGCATTAGGGCTTAGTGACACATATGAGCATACCAGACTTAAGAAAACAGAAACGTCAAAACCATGTCAAACGTTGTTAAATTAAATTGCCAAAGACCGCGACTTGTTTGACACAACATTTGCTTGTTGGCCTTTTATAACTTTGAAATTGGACTGTTGAAACACTTCTCTAGTTAGTGATTCAGAAATTTTCTTTTCAGTGTTACTGATAGTTCCCTAGTTAGTGTGCAAACGTGTTCCCCTTTGTCGTCATCACGTTCCCTCTATTCTCACGATTCAGGGCGTATACTCGTCTGTTAAGTCAGTTGTGAGCAGCTTGTTTTGGAGCAATAGTTTACTTTGTATTACCTGTATTTTTAACCTGTTCTTGCGAGGATTCATTTGTATCATCGTTTGCTGCAAGGATTTAAATAGTAAGACTCGTAAGTGCTTGGACTTCTCCTAGTAACAAGGTATTAGAATATTCTGATTGTTTCATCGAATTACTTGTTTAATGTATCTATTCACTGTAAAAAAGACAATTTTGTCACTGTTATTTAATAAACCCAGAAATTCTACAAACACCTTTCGTTGCCCATCTTTCTCCTCCGTTTTTAAAAATCTACAAAAAGCGCGAAACACGTTTTCTTACATAGCAAAGTTTTAGTTGTAGATTGTTCCTCGCCTCCTGCCACCACACCACCGTCATCACCGTCCACGAGCTGTATTGGCGTTTCAGCTCCACCGTCGGTCATTTTACTAAGATTAATCTCAGCCGGGTACGCCACAAAAAAGAGAACAGCTACCAGCAAGAGTGTCTTCATTCCAAAGCTATACATACCTGTCTGGAGGAACTTCAAATTGCACTTTTGAGACTCACGACGTTTGTAACACAAATAGACGAAAAATCGCGGAGCTTTATAAGATTTGGAATGGTAATGACGTCATTCGCATTTTCTGATTGCTGGATAAATTGTTCGCACGAGCTTTCTCGTGCACGCTTGATTTTTGTCTTAGCATTTTCACATGTTTCTTCGCTATTTTTTGATGTGACAGCATAAGGACGTCAGGTTTACACCTTTACAAAGACAACGGCACGACATAATTCTCTAGTTTTTGCACTTTTTACCTAAGGAGAGACACATTGAGCCACAAAAAATAATTTGTAAAACTCATTCTCTTATTAAAGGAAGGTCGGTTTCACAAACAAAAGTTTGACATTCATGTCCCCGATTCTCGACACGGGGTTCGTCGGGGGTGTGGGGAGTGCTGGGGTGTGTGGGGGTGTGTGGGGTGTGTGGGGGAGTGGGGGGAGTGGGGGGTGGGGGTGTAGGGATCAGGAATGGCACTGGGAGTGAAACATGTCAGTTATTGAGTTGGGCTTTCAGAGAGCGCTCCAGTCTTCAGATAATTTAAAGTTATAGCATTCAAAACATTTTTCTTGTTAACACCATGTTCCAAAAAGAGCCTAACTTGTGAAAATGCAGTGGTACACACCTAGCGCCAGGTTTAATATAAATTCCAGATGTGACTTAAAACCCAAAAAGTTGGTTTGTGCAAAAATGCAAAATTTCAATCAATGCATAGGAATACGGTAATACTGGTTTGTCCCAACAGGTTAGTTTCTAAAACCACTGGAGCTGCATCGGTAAGAAAAATAGCAGTTATCACGCTAGTCGTGAGTTGATATAGTCAGTATAGAAGCTTCTTTGCTCGAGAGGTATCAGTTCTTTGTATAATGCGACGTTTTCAAGTGTGCACTGGTTTTGTTTGTGAAATGCATTTTTTTTTTCAGAAAAGATTTTTTTCTGTTGTTCCCTCCACTGTCTAATTTCAGCGCAATCAAAGATTAAACACATGTCAAAAATACATTTCCTGTTCATTTTTATAATCAAATCTATTTTAATAAAAACACCCTTTAGTTAATATCTATTCTCATACCTAATGATTAATTCATTTCTTAAAACAATTACACTGAACTTTGTCATATTTTGTAAAACATAATTGGAATGTATCAAATGTATTTTACGTGTTGATCAACAAACGTATCTCTTGCAGGTGGAGGGTGAAACCACTCTAACTTCCCCTCTTAGTCCTACTTTGTAATCAGACCATTTTTTCAATGAGTAGTGCAATTCTGCGGGTTCTGGCCCACCTCTAAAACCAATTAAGTTCCAATCAAATTTTTAACGAGCACCAAAATCAATTAAAATCTACAAAAATCAGACTTAACCCCAAAATTATACTAAAATCATAAAAAAATCGGATCAAAATAAAAAAAATCCTAAAAACCAGATCAAAATCCCAAAAATCAGATCAAAATCAAAATCAAAATCTATCAAAACGGTCCTTGAAAACCGCCCGACCCACAGTTTCTGCTAATTTCTAGTATGTCCTAACAAACTTTTAACAAATTCCAGGCAAAATGCCAACAGATTATCAATAAATAAAACCAGAATAGTCAATATTTGATCGATAATAATGATTCGTCCTAAATTTCCATTAAGGCATCGGCCACCAAATACATATAACTTGTTATTTGTCCAGCACCAACCTTATTTCTATGGATAGTAATTTTAATCCCATCATTTCCCTTCACTAACGATCGGCCGGACCCATGGATATTATTATCAAAATAAGACCTTAGATCAATCCATAAAGAGACTTTATCCTAATAAAAATCACTTTCAATCAAATTATCGGAATCATACAGCTGTTTAATACAACGCCAAAAATCAGTTTGTACCATGCCTTTGGCAAATAATCGGTTAGGGATTCCTTCAATATCAACAAATACAGAAGTAATATCTGTCCTTCTCCATATGTATAAAAAAATCCTTCAATAAATATAAGCAAAAGATGTCAATAGTTAAAGCGGCTTACATTGAAAAGTTTTAGTTTTCGCCCGTTCCTTGTCTCTCCTTTATCTAGCTATAGTAACACCAACGCAGGAGCGTAGCTAGGGGGGGTGCTGGGGTGCCCGTGACCCACCCCTTGGTAGGCCTTCTTTTGAGCAAACAACCTACAATATTAAGGAAGCGAAAACGCCATGACAAGAGTGAGTAGCCTCTGTGACCCTCCCTTTGAAAAATCCTGGCTACACCCCTGCAAACGCTACAACAGAGAGTTGTAGAGAGGCTCTGTCGGTTGGTTGTAAAGCGTATCTTTTATCGCACCGTGCGGAATACTTCATTTTACTGCAAAAAAAAAATTAAAATTAAAAATTAAAGTCCCCTGGTGCCTCGAAAACGCTCGAGTTTGACGTTAAAGCCTAAAAACTTGACAACTGAAACGGGCGGAGAAATTCAAATGGTATTGTCTCAGTTCCTCAGAAGTATACAAAATCATTGGGCGGATCAACACTTTAACTGTCTTGCACTGAATACTTTGAGCTGTAAACACAAGCCAACATGAGGGCTTTCTTTGGGTTGAGTATTTTTAACACAGGCGCTCCTCGCGAAAAGCAAACCGACCACCGATGCGTCACAAATAGATACAGAATCCGCGCTCTCTCTTTATACCCACGAGAAAAGAACTCTGATGACGTCTTTTGCACTTTCTGATTGGTGGACAAAGAATATGAACGTGCGTTCGCGTGGTTTATCAACGTTTAATAATCTCACACCTCGCTCTCACATATTTCTGCTCTCTCGTGCGTCAGTGAGAGACGACTCGCCGCCCGAGTCAGGTTCCATTCTTGATTTAATCGCTGCACTTCTTCAATAGCAAAATCAAAATATAAAATACCTGAACTCAACTCAACATTTGTGTCATTCGAAAAAGGCGAGAGCTTTCTTTGCAAATAATGATTGGTTGAAAATTGATGTGTACGTCAAATTGTTGTTAATACACGTGCCCTCACACCCTTTCTTTCATGGTCTGATTAGAATAACAAAACCACGCGATATAATAATAGTAAAACAAAGAAAAACTTCACAGGTTTTTACACGGGGAGGTAAACCCTGAAAGTCAGACAACGCAAGGGCGTGGAATCTGCGTGGAAATCACGTGCGAGCGAATCATATAAATATCAACCCATCAGGAAGTGACAGAAACCTCACCATTCTACTGCAGTGGTTTTGAAACCCGTGCCATTTAGATTGTGTCGTACAGTAGATACAGAAGTTGTAGACACCAAATCAAAGCGGGAAGTATAGGAGACACGTTAGCTTCTTTCGTAAAGATGAAATCAATATTTAGGTTGACGTTTGCAATTTGCCTCGCGGTTTCCACGGTTGGAGTAAAACTTGACGAAAATCATGATTGGAACACCTCATTGAAGGACGCAGGACAAATGGTGGATACTCAAGATGGCGGACAATTTATCACAGAACAAGGCCAAAATCACGAACCACCAACTGCTGATATATTGAACTGTAAGTTGTCAAAGAAAGATGTGAGATTTTATTTAACACTAAGTTTTCCCTGCCAGCTAGAAGTGTACATGATAAAGATTTCATTGCAATTTCTCTAACTTTCTTGAGAATGGTCTCGTTGCATGGTTTCTTCCTCAAGTAGAAACGACATTGAATAGTGAAAAAAAAAACAAAACAAAACAAAACAAAACAATAAATTTATTCGATAAAAAAATGACATTATGTGTTGTAACACCAAGAAAAATACTATGGCTAACCTTGTCTTATCTCTAATGATGGTTTACTTTGCGCTCTTTTAGTGAATGAAGAAGATATGCCGGAATATTCACAGAAACTGCTCAAAAGGGCAGGTAGGAACCAAGACGAAAATCCCCTTAGTACATTATACACACCTTGAAGAGCGGTTTACAGTGAATTGTGGTTAAAAAAGACCAAAGGCTAATACTCTGTCCACTAACAACAGATGCACGCAGCCCAATGAGCCAATGAGTCATTTAGCACTATATACACTTGTTCCAAACTGTCAATCGACTCGTTCAAAATACATGATATCGATGTAAGAATTTAAATAGCCCTGTACAAGAAATATAATATTGCTCCAGACATTTGAATGTATATCAGTTCTCATCTATTTTGTATCTTTTAGAGTGGAAATACTATCCTTATAAATGGTGCACCGCAAAAGGTCGTGTGCTCATTGCTTATTACCTGAAGACCTACCAACAATGCCAACAACGTTGTCTGCAAAAACCCGGATGTAAAGCCATTGAAAGGTGGTCAAAGAGCAACTACGCATGCTTCGAGTGTACCAAGCCTTTACTGATGACTCCGTACACAAATACCAGAGATCTGGCCTACCCAGCACACGTGTGGGTTCTACAAACTCCAAATGGTAATTCTGTATCTGTTACTAAATAGAAGGTGTAGGCAAAATTTGAAAACGTGGTGCCGTAATATATACATTCTGGAAATAGCTAATGTATAAACGTTTCTCGGCTATACAGCAAGTGTTCCTAACAAACGTTACCTATGTGCTTTCCAATTCAAGTCAAAGAATTCCTAAAGAAAAAGAAAACAACAACGAAACCAGCAGTGTTAATCTCCCCGGCGGCTACGAATACAACTTTAATTCAGAATACAGTGGAAAGAAGTGTCAAAATATTACATTCGAAATAGTTTTCATGTAAAATTTTTTAATGATTATTATTAAGTAACAGTAACTTTAAGATTCGAGTTTCTTATGTTATGAGAACAATTCAAATGAAGAAGAATGTTATAATTGACTCTAAAGATTATTGAGAAATTATACTTAGCTAGCTAGCATTCGTGTCCTTTTTCAGATCAGAAGTGGAAATTCTATCCTAATAAATGGTGCACTAGCAGAGGTCGTGTGCTCATTGCTTATTACCTGAAGACCTACCAACAATGCCAACAACGTTGTCTGCAAAAACCCGGATGTAAAGCCATTGAAAGGTGGTCAAAGGACAAATACCACTGCTTCGAGTGTACAAAGCCTTCACTGATGACTCCGTACACAAACACCAGAGATCTGGCCTACCCAGCACACGTGTGGGTTCTAAAAGAAGGTAGGTCAATGGTAACTATGACTGTTTTCATAAAAATTATTTGTGACGGGGGAAATTGTTTTGAAATTATATTTATATTTTGCACTCGGCTATAACTTTAATTTCAGTCAACGAATGCCTCAAAAAACCGTGCAAGAATGGAGCAAGTTGTGTTGATCTCTCTAATGGCTACAAATGCAACTGCAAATCAGGATACAGTGGAAAGAACTGCGAAAACGGTAAATGCGCTATGCACAGCTGAGAAGGTCATATATTTGGCTAACCGATGCATAGATTCATTTCTTAACCGATTTTTAAGCAATTTTTCATTTTGTTTGTCAGATTCTTGATTTTATGCATTTCGAATTTAATTTAAAATTCCAGATATTAATGAATGCGCCGCAAGTCCCTGTCAGAATGGTGCAAGCTGTACTAACCTGCCGGGAAGCTACAGATGTACCTGTAAAACAGGATTTACCGGATTAAAGTGTCAATCTGGTAAAGCAGCAAATCATTTAATTTGATTAAATGAAATAAAATCGTTAACTGTCTAGTAATGCATGTCTACACAACATTGTCAAGAGAGCAAAGTCATTTTTTTTAATAACAAATGTTACACTTTATAAAAGATATAAGGAGAGCGCATGTGATGCTTAAATAGGTAGGTACGTGGTGTAAGCATCGTGTATGGCTATGGAGAGCAATGTATGCCATATATTCACTAACGGGGAACCACTATATGATGCTTACACCACGTACCTACCCTTAAATATGGCAGACAAACTGATTACGTAATAACCCATTCTCCGATTGGTACGTCATATTTCCATCACGATCAGTTACCGCCTTAATGTCAAACCCAATCATCTCGTTGCTCCGACTTGGTTTCAACATATGGGGATGCTTACACGGGGGGTAGTTTAAGAGAATTTCTAAGGCACATAAGCTCTTTAAAACTGTTAAAACATGGAGTAAAAATTATGTAACGTCTTGGGTTATGTTTGTTAGTCGAAGAGAGGAAAACGCGGTTGCACAGTGATGAAAAACCTTTCGCGTTGGGAAGATATTTTGTCTACTAATTTTTGCTTTCTTTTTCATCTTACTGAACAGATGTTAATGAGTGCGCAGTAAATAAGGGAGGCTGTTCTCATGAGTGTACCAACAATTTCGGTAGTTTTGCCTGCTCGTGTCCAGACCCTGAGCTGAAACTGGCACCAGACAAGCGAACTTGTGAAGGTAAGGAAAAGTCAAAAAAATGAGACCGCCTAGCAATATGACATTAATCCCTTTTTTTTAAGTAACGACTAATTTTTATTACCTTGACATCTAACTACTGAAACAGGGAAAAACTCACCGCAGTGCAGTCAATACAGTTCTTCTGCGTAGAATGCATTTTACCCGCTACCAGAAATGAAAGCAATCATGAATGCTTAAATTCCGTTGTAGCATAATTAACGATAAACAAGGTCATCGTCTGAAAACTATATGTCAGTTAACACTGGACAATGATATCGCAACTTGTGTTTTGTACTTATTCGTTTTCTATTGCTTCACAGCCAGTGGAGTTTCAGTTGATTGTCACCAAAACAAAATGTCCATAACGCTGCCAAAAACACTTCTGCGTGGTATGAGCCCTGAGCACCTAACTCTGGCAGATGAAAAATGCGTTGCAACGGAGACGAAAACGCACTACACGCTGACGACGCCGTTAACTGGTTGTGGTACGATCGCCAGACACGCGAAAGATGCGGTGTTGTACACTAACAGAGTTCTAGAGATCCCTGTTAAAAATGACGCCATAATAACCAGGCAACGAGAGACTGAAATCCCTTTCAGTTGCTTCTACAAGAATTCAGGTGATGCAGTAGCTGTTGGAGTCAAACCTGATACAAGAAAACTGGTGTTTGAAGAGGATGGCAAAGGAAACTTTACGGTTGCTCTGGAATTGTTTAAAGACGAAAAGTAAGTTTTTATTGCGATGAAAGGTAATTTCCTGTGCGATAATAAAGATGGTAAGTGTAAGAACGTTTTTGAGGCTGGAGAATTTGTGAGAGATGTATTTTTTGGCACTGTCACAGATAAGCTCGACAAAAGAAAATCCGAGCTCTCTCAATAGGAGTCGAACCTACGACCTTCAAATACTAGTTCAGCTGCTCCTCCGCTGAGCTGTAGAAGACTAGTGGGAGCAAGGCCATTAAACTAGGTCTCCTTTTTAATATATGTGTAACCAAGTTTTCATCTCATCTCTTGACCAACAGGTTTGCTTCACTCTACACAGCAAAAGATTTTCCTGTAGATGTCAAGTTACGGGCTAATCTCTTCTTTCAGGCTTCAGTGCTGACAAAAGATAAGAACCTCTCAATCTTGGCCGAGCATTGTTATGCTACACCCTCTGCAAACCAAAACGACGCCTTGAAATACGAATTGATTAAGGACGGGTGAGCATGATATATTTATTTGAACCGTCATTATAACGATAATAAATAATAACTTTACATCATGAGGGTGACACCAGTTTACAGTTAAGAATGACAAACCTGTGGTTTGCTACCTCTTACGCTGTATTGTTGTATTTAATAGACAACAAACTATAAGAGAAATGGACGTCCTCAGTCAGGTTTATCTTGTAAAAACATAGTTTGACCCCAAACCTTGGTTCATTACAAACCAAGATCTTCAAGACGTTTTCCCGCGAGAAGACCGAGAAAGCAAGCAATACCACTCTAAAAACATGAAATTCCTAAACATCATGGTCCGCACTCTACGGCAAATCAAAACTTTCGACCTTGGTTTTCTGTGGTTGCTCTATTTTTCTGGAATTAATGTTAAGCAGGCGTTTGTTCTCACTGTTTCGTGCATCCACAGATGTCCAGTAGACACGACAACCGTCATCATTACGTCAACACCAGCTGCCACCAATCGATTTAAAACCGAGGCTTTCAAGTTCATAGGCAATCATCCGTTTGTTTTGGTGTACTGCCATATAAGGATATGTGACGCTGCAAACAAAGAATCGAGGTGTGCTCAGGGATGTTTGAAGAAAGGAAGGAAGACACGTGATATCATCACCAGCAAATCAAATGACGAGGATAAACTGTATCCTCTGGCCCAGGGCCCAATTATGCTTGCTGAAGAAGAGGGGGAACTGGTGAAGGAAGCGTCAACCACGAATGGTAAGTTTACGTTCTTTACTATTCGCGTTTTGGCATTTTGAGAGAAATTCAATGGCGATCCGTGTTTGGAGTTTTAATGATTTTGATGAATTGCTTTTCTTTAAAAGGAGCTGGTGGCAAATTTCAAGCACGCCCCAGTTTTTTTAGTTTGAAATTGTTTGTCAAAAGCGCAAGACGTTAATTCGAGCAAAAACGTATGGTCATAGCAAAACGTACAGTTAAAGGGACCTAAACATTGCACCACGTGTAGTTAGCAGTAATAAGTATAACAGAAAGCACGCCTCGCGATGATGTAAAGAAAGGTTTACCAACCCCTATGTAATTTTCTCTCAACAATATCTAACAGGGAACGCGCGATATTGAAAGATAAATTCATGAAAGACTAGTAAGCTATAAAATCGGAAATTAAAAGTACTGTATGGTTCATTATCTTGCAGGCGTTACCGTCCCAGCCGTTGTTGCCATGGCAATACTATCGGCAGTTTGCCTGACGGGAATGGCATATTTCGGTCGCAGAAGGTCAAAGCAGATTTTTGTCTATGATCCTATTTCAACCTCGTACGAGAACTGATGAAAAAAGGTTTAAATCTGCAGATATTTATTACAGATAATTGTAAATCAGAAGAAATTTATTTGAGATAGTTATAAACGGAAATGATATTTCGTCAATAAATAATGGTGATTACTGAATAAGTTGTGTTGAATTGCGAAGTATTCTGTCATCGTTGTTGAAGCTAACGACAGTTGCACATAATGACTGCTATTCGAAACAAGATAGAAACTATTAAACTACGAATAACTTCACCGAAGTTTAGTTTTTGTTACAAGTCCGATCAAAGAGGTATTCTTCATTATCGCAACCCTCCTTCATGCGAAATACGAAATTTCACAGTTCTCACACCCTAGTCCCGCCTCGAGGAACCGAGAATGGTGTTGGCCCTGTTTAGATTACACAAGAATTACTGTCTTTATAACCAGATAAAAATTGTATACAAGCAAAACTGAAAAAAAAACTGACTTCCTCGTTGGCTCTTGACCACCTTACGTCTTGTGTTCGGTGTAAAACGGTGTGACGAGTCTCTTTGTTTTAGGCCATTGCTGTCGTGGTCTGCGTTGTAGGAAGTTTCGTTGTAATCTTTTGTTACGTCACTGGTCCGTTTTACACCGAACATAAACCCGGGTATTTGGAAAAGCTGAATGGTGAATCCCGGAGGGGGGGGGGGGGGTGGGGAGGTGCGGCGCCCCCCCTCATACCCTGACCCTGTTTAAGACAGAATTCCGATTTGATACCCTGTTTAAGACACTTAACCCGAAACCATACCCTGTGCAAGACAATAATAGATATCGAAACTCTTTCACATTTAATCCATTGCCAATCACAAAACTATTTACAGCTTGTAAAAATTTTTCTGTTTATCGTCCAAGAAAAGATATCCTGTTCAAGACAAAAATTGATAAAGTGATACCCTGATTAGTAAAGGTAATCATACGGTTTCGAGTTCAATTTGGAATTAATTTGCACGAGTGAGTTTTTCAAAAAGCTGAAATTGCACGAGCCGCTTCGGCGAGTGCAATTTCAGCTTTTTGAAAAACTCACAAGTACAAATTAATTCCAAATTGAACGAGAAAAGCCGTATGATTACTTATTAATAATATAAACATGAAAAAATTCGCCTGGAAGAAGTACCGAAGATCTCATTGCGGACAGGAAGTAAGCATTTGACGCGGATTTGACACTTTATTTACTGATTGGCTGATGAAGATCAACTGATAACGCTACGAACTCAAAGCGATTCGTTTAAAAATAAAGAATATCATAATCCAGAAAATCGATGTGTAATTTGCACTGGTGTTACACTTTTTGCACTGGTGTTACACTTTTTGCACTGGTATTACACTTTTTGCACTGGTGTTACACTTGAACTGCACTGCTCTCAGCCAATCAGAATCGAGTAATTTTTTCATGTATATTATTAAGGCAGAAATCCCGAAAAACATACCCTGGCTGGCCGCACGTCCCCTTTAAGCCCTTATAAAGGAGTACCCCCCCCCCCCCCCCGGGGGTAGTGAATGGTCGCGAATAGTGACGAGTAGTCGTCAGCAGGCACCGCTTTAGTTCGGATGTGCATCGGCCGCCATGCCAGGTTTTCACCCTGTGCCAGTACTGCAGTGAACCATTTGAATGGCAATTAAACCCAGTAATTCCGGGGCAAATTCAAATGAACAGTTTATCCTGGTGGAATGTTTTGAGAAAAAAGTAAGTACCTTTCGAGGAATTACCTTTCCCTCCCTTTAACCGCGATTCCCGGAAGTCCACACTTAACAAGCGCCAGGCTAGTCACGGTAATACTTCTTAGAAAGAAAGCCCAGTAGATAAATTAGTGTTCCGCCGTCGATACTTGTGTTTTTGGATAAAATGATACGGTTCAATCCGTTCTGTTTCCTTAGTGCGAAAATGTACAGTTCCATTTGTCCAAAAAAAAAGAACACCACAAAATTCCATTCAAATGGTTCGCTCTCCCAGTACTCACTAAAGCGGTGACTATTGATGACTGTTCGTGACTTTTCGGACTAAGCGGCTCCCCAATTGCGACTATTCGCTATTCTGGTTTTCCGACTACGTCCTCGTGTATCGATTCGCGAGAGCTGATACAATAGACCAAACAATACATGTTACGCAATTCCCAGGACCATATGCGTAAGATTCGAAAGCGAAAACTCAACCATTTATTTACAAATGTTCCATTGACAATTCCACAAATTTTCCAGTCATCACATCGGGTAAACATCCAATTAGACAATAAGCAGGTTTTCTACGAAAAGAAATTACACCTTAACGAGCAAAATTACAACACACACAGAATACGACAGAACTTACCGACTGTTTCGAATTCAAAGTGTCCACAACTCAACGATTTGAATAACAAATTATGCCAACGCAAAACAAGGCGACTAGTTCTTCTACGACTGAGCACATGGAAAATGTCCCGGATTATGACGTCAAATGTAGGCACGCAATGGGAGTTACACCGGCCCCTAAATGAAACCTATGGAAACTATTTCATTTACAAACTATCTGCTGCCATTGCGATTCAACGTGAAATGCCGTGAAGCTACTTTATAACAGTCAGCAATATAAACAAACTGTCCACTTCTTTAGATAAATGTCACTAGGTAAGAGTGTCAATACACCCAATTAAGTCGACGTCCAAAGTAGATCCACACAAGTTCAAGGCATATTGGTAATGTCAAATGCAATGTCCAATGTTGGTCTACAAATTTGGATCGGAGTCTGCGTCAACCGCAAGTTTGGAATGCTGTCCAGGTACGTCAAGGATATCAAGGTGCTACTTGCAAGTGTGATCACAGTTCCAGATGATTCTGAATAACTAATGACTTGACAGTTCAAGACGACACAGCTTTGTAATTGGTCGTACGAGGGTTGTCACTGTCGTTTTCACCTCCTTTTGTCTTTGGCGCTTTGCGCGGGTCATAACGGTGCAGCTTGTCTTTACTCTTGCAGAACGCACAAGTCCATCTTCGCTACGAAAGACCTCGATGACTCGTGCAAGGGGCCACTGACCTCTCGGAAAGTTCTCGTCAGCTAACAGAACGACATCACCCACATCAAAATTATCCTTTGGTTCGTTCCACTTCCTTCGTTCCTGAAGAGTCGGAAGATATTCTTTAATCCACCGTTTCCAGAAGAGATTTGACAAGTATTGCGCTTGTCTCCATTGGCGCCGACAGTTCAAATCTTCTTTCCCGAAAATTCCTGGGGGCAAACTGTGACATGGTCGCAGCTGCAACAAATGGTTTGGAGTCAAAGGTTCTTCATCCATAGGATCATCACTGTTTCGCGTCAAAGGTCTACTGTTGAGGATGTTGGTTGCTTCCGTCAGCACGGTGTGAAGCACTTCGTCACAGACCACTTGTTCCTTCAATAAGACCTTCAAGATTTGGCGCACGGACCTGATCATTCTCTCCCATGCTCCTCCCATATGACTCGCTCCTGGAGGATTGAAGATCCACTGAATTCCTCTTTGAGCACAGAATCCATCGATCCTTTGCTGACTCCATTCTTCAATTGCCTCTTTCAACTCCTTGTCCGCTTTAGTGAAGTTTGTTCCACGGTCGCTCCTAATTTCCTCGGGGTATCCTCTGAGGCAAATGAATCTTCTCAATGCATTAATCATGGAATCTGTATTTAAGGTGTTTGCAACCTCTATGTGTATGGCGCGGACTGTCAAGCACGTGAAAATGCATCCATATCTCTTGACTCTACTTCTTCCCTGCTTTACTTCTATAGGGCCAAAAAAGTCCACACCGACATATGTGAAGGGAGGTTTGTTGGGGGTAATCCTGTCTTCAGGCAACTTTGCCATGAACTGCTCTCCAGTTGGTGCCTTCCTCTTTTGGCAATCAACACACCTTTTCAATACACGTCGCACTGCAGAGCGTCCCTTTACAATCCAAAACCTTTCTCTCAGAGATGATAAAACAGATTCCTGACCCATATGGCCCACACTGCTGTGGCTGTGCTGGATAATTAGCTCCGTCACGTGGTGATCATTGGGCAGGATATAAGGATATTTCAAATCTTCATCCACAGGAGCACTCTGTAATCTTCCACCAACGGACAGCAACCCATTTCTTAACTTTGGGTTCAATTTGAAGATCGAGGTGCCCACTTTCCGTGTTGTCTTCTTCATTAACCGTTCGCTTGCACCAGGGGAGAGCTTGCTAAGTGCCTCGAAAACCTTTGGAAAGGTCGCTTTCTGGACTTGTCGAACAATTTCCTCCTCAGCCCTCTGCAGCTCCGTTATGGATAGGTTTCCAACTATCTCGTCTGTGATTGTTAGGGGAGAAGCACTATCAAGGACTCCATCAATTTTCCAATTGCAAATTTTGCGCTGGAGAAATTTCTTGTACCGTAACAACCAAGCAAACGCTCTCTTCAATTTCCACCATGAAGAGTAATGCTGCATCAAACTTTCTATCGAATCTTGCACAGCAGCAGCGGTGTAGATTCTGCTTTCCTTTCGGACTTCAGGGTCACTATCTTTCAAGGTGGGCACTTCAATCATTGCTGGCCAGGAGGTTTCTTCCTTCCAAAGGAATGCTGGACCATTTAACCACCGACTATTCTTCATCATCTCGTCAAGCCTTAACCCCTTGGATGCATCATCTGCTGGGTTATCATCTCGGTTGACGTATCTCCAGTCTGACGTGGACGACAAGCTTCGAATCGTAGTGAGGCGATTCGACTCAAAGGTGTGAAACCGCTTGGTGTCGTTGTTCAGGCATTTCAACACTGTAGTAGAGTCAGTCCAGTAATTCACTCGATCTATCTTGATTTCCAACTCTTCACGTATGATTTGGTTCAGCTTAACTGAGATAACTACTGCAGATAATTCCAACCTTGGAATAGTGATCTCATGGATGGGGGCTAGTCGAGCCTTCCCCATGACAAGGCTACAATGGATTCTGTCGAAGACATCAACGAAGCGCAGGTAAGCTACTGCTCCATACCCTACACGTGATCCATCTGAGAAAATGTGCAGCTGAACACTCTTTGTTTCGCCAAAGTCTTTCGGCTTAAAACATCGATCAATTTCAAGTCCTTGTAATTTTGGAAGGTCCTCCAGCCAGCGTAACCATTGGACCCTTTCTTGTTCATTAATGGCACTGTCCCATCCTAGCTTCTTTCGGCAGAGTTCTTGTAGCAATAGCTTGGCCTTCATTATGAAGGGGGCAATGAAACCAAGGGGATCAAACAACGAACTCGCAACTGACAAGACTCCACGTCTGGTCATCGGCTTCTCTTCCAGTAGTCGCCGAACTTTGGCTGACACCTCCCAGACAAACTTGTCAGCTTCAACGTTCCACTTCAAACCAAGCGCACACGCAGTCGGTAAATCTTCTATGTCCAGGTTGACAACTGAACTTGCTCTTTCTGATTCTGGTATTCCAGCTAACACGTTCCGGTCATTGCTAAGCCACTTTGTCATCCTGAAGCCACCTTTCGCCAGCAATTCTCGTAGTTGTGCAGACAGACTTAACGCAATCTCGGGTGAACTGACAGATTTCATCAAATCATCAACATACATGTTTTTCTTCACGATTTGGACTGTTACAGGGTCGAATTCTGCCTGATAAATCGATGCTGTTTTCTTTAGGCAAAAGTTCGCACAACTTGGCGACGAGGTCGCGCCAAATAGGTGTTTCACCATGCGGTACTCCTGTGGTTCCTCATTCAAGTCTCCATTGGGCCACCAAAGGAATCTTAATACATCACGGTCTTCAGGGTCAACGTAAACTTGATGAAACATAGCCTCAATATCGGCTGCCATGGCAACAAATTCTTGGCGAAACCTGATCAATACTCCTACTAATGAATTCGTTAAGTCAGGGCCTCGTAACAATTGCTGATTGAGGGAAGTTCCATGGTACTTTGCACCACAATCAAAAACCACTCTGACTTTTCCTGGTTTCAACGGGTGTGTCACAGGGTGATGTGGAAGGTACCACACTGGTCGTTCTCCTGCATCTAACTCTTCTCTTGGAACTCTCTGGGCATGTCCCTTAGCTATGTACTCTTCCATCGTGGTTTGGTACTTCGTAAGCAAATCTTCATCTTTAAGCAATCGTTTCTTCAGAAGTCGTAACCTTTGTTCTGCCATTGGTTTATTGTTGGGGAGATATGGTGATTCTTCACGCCATGGCAGGCCAACTTGGAAGTGGTCACCCACTCTTTGCAGGGATTGTTCCATCTTGTTCAAGGCTTTGTTGTCTTCAACTGATGGAAGGGTGTCTATTCCAACAGCAGCGTCCTCAAAATCAGTTTTCCAAAGCCGCTCGAGTTGGCGATGCAAGATTTCGTTATCAGTGTCATGTTTAACATCTTCCTTTGGCTGAAGGACGTTCACATGCATTTGACGTTTTGCTTCATTGCTGTCTTGTCCTTTCTCTCCACAAACAGTTTCCTCTTGCTTCCTTGTGAAATCTGCATTTCTTTCCACTACACCAGTTTCTTTGTCAAGGAGAGTTTCATTACACAAATGTTCAAACGGCTCGATGTTGTGGTGGACTTCCTTTTGAGTCAACTGACTTTCTTTCGTGCAGACAAAGTTCATAGAATAACTGCGATCTCTTTTCTGATCCTCCATTGGACCCATCACCGTCCATCCTAAGCTGTATCGGATAGCTATCGGGTCATTGTGTTCACCAGATTTACACTCAAGTGGAAGGAACAAGCCGGGATTCTCCTTCAGACCAATCAACAGCATAACTTCTCCATTTTCTATCACCGGAATGTCAATGTCTCGAAGGTGAGGCCAGCGAGCAAGGTCTTCTTTCTTCACGATGCAACTTGTAGAAATTGGCATGTTATTGACTGTTCTCACATTCAACAATTCAACAGTAGCTGACTCATTTATAGACGTCACAACCAAATCTACAAGGCAGCTTTCCACCTGCGCGGAACCCGTCATTCCAGTCAATGTGAAACGAAGTCTATCTCCATCAAGCTTAAGTTCTTTCGCTAGCCTTTCGTGGCACAGTGTCACCTCCGAACCATTGTCAAGCAAGGCATATGTTTCAACCATCCTGTCACCGCCTTTTCCTTGAACTTTGATTGGCACGATCCCAAGACACACTCGGTTTTCTCCGGCCCCAGTTGTCGCCACGGCGGTTTCTCCATCGTTGCCGGCCCCAGTAACATTATGAGGCAAAGCATTTCCTCGTCTTGCTTGTGACTGTTGTTCAGCATTGCCATTGTTTGAATCAACCTTGTTTTCTTTAAGACCAGTTCCAGTTTTAGGTCCTCCTCCAGTTGCTTTAGTGTAACGATGCATTAAGGTGTGGTGATTACCTCCACATCCAGACTTCTGGCATTTGAAATTCACTTTAGGACACTCCTTAGCAATATGCCCCTTTACAAGACATTTGTTACAAAGTCCACCTTGTTGCACAACTTTCCTCTTCTCTTCATGTGTGAAACCTCTGAACCTCTCGCACTTCCATATTTCGTGTCGCCCAGAACAAACCAGACAAGGAGCTTGCCTGTTTACAAAATCTGGTCCTCTCTCATGTTCAAACTGACGACCATGTCTTGGTTCAGTTCCAGTCAAGAATGTTGATGAGTCTGGGAGAGGTCTGCTCTGATTTCCCTTACTTCTTCTCAAAACTGCTTCTTTAGAGGGCCCAGTGTTCATGTCGTGTCCAAACTCATTGTCCACCAACTTGGCTCTTTCTTTGATAAATTTCACAAAATCTTGAAACTTAGGTCTACGATCTGATACAATAATTTTCCCTGCGCACTCGGTCCATTTTGCACGGAGGAACATCGGCAACTTCTTAGTGAGCTCTCTCAAAGTATTCATGTGGTTAAGGTCAGCCACATAGTCAGTGCCCATTCCAGTCAAGGTTCGATTAGCAGTGTCCAAGTGTCTACCAAATTCCAGTAAGGAAGGTCCGTCCCCATTCTTCAGGCTAGGCAGACGTAACAGCTTCTTAATTTGTGCATCAGCAATTATATGCGGCTTTCCAAAATTCTCGCGCAATGTTACCTTTGCCACTCGATAACCATCAGAAACAGGTAAATTTGCACAGCTCTCAATTGCCTCTCTTGCCTTTCCCGTACAGTGCTGGATCAGTAGCTGTAGCCGTCTAGAGTCGTCAGGGTTGTCCTGTTCCAAATAAGTTTCAAAGTTATGAATAAACATCACATATCTGAGTGGGTCTCCGTCAAACTTGAGGTACTCGACTTTTGGCGAGGTAACCACTTGCCTCAGTACTTTCACCATTTCCTTTCCACTGTCAAAATGCTGTACCTGCTGTACTGGCGTTGTGCTGAATCTCACATTTTGTGACGTCTGAGTCCGTGGCATCTGCCAAGCCGAAGACCACGATTCTTTAACAGGCTGTCTATACAATGTCTGTGAAGAATTAATACTAGATACCACAGAATCAACAAATAGAGGAGTAGAATCCCTACTTAACAAGTGGGCAGTGGTGCGCTGCAATTCACAGGGCTGTACTTCGGGTACAACTGACGAACTTGCGACTGTGGTACTTGTAGGTGTCACCGATGATGTAACAGCACCAGCAGTTCCAATGGTAGGGTTATCCAATGAGGGCATAAATCTAAGCTGTCTGTCACTTGACGGACGAGAGACTGGATGCAAAGTTGCATAACCATTTGGCTGAACTGAGTTATGCAATGAGGTAGGAACAACAAGGGTGTCCTGTTTAGAGTGTGGTGTAAATGATCCAGACACTGTTTCATTTAAATAATTAATCGTAGACAAAGATGGAATGGCGGGGACTTCTGGTTTGAGAGGCGATGTGTCATCCACTGTAAGGGGCTCTGAAGTACCTCTTGGATCAGCCACGCCTTCCAATTTAGGTGGGTGCCAATATTCTTCGTCATGACTGACTACTAACTCAATGTCTCTTCTCTCTTCTCCTATTTCTCCTTCATAAATTCGTAGTGACACTTCAGCCTTTTCTGCCTCTATTTCGGCTTCCAATAACTCTCTTTTCTTTCGAATTTCTTGTTCTTCTTTGTCCAATCGTTGACGAGCTTTCAACTGGCGGATTTTAAGCTGAGCTAAGGCCAGGGCTTCCCTCTTTCGGGACATCGTACGCGTAGATGACTTTGAACTTGGTTTGGAAACGTCACTACCCGGACCTTTAGGTCTTAAGCTTGAAAATACACTGTTGTGTTGATACGCGGGCCGCCAAGATTTCACAGCGGAATCGAGATTTAATTTTCGCTCCATTTGCTCCTTATAAGCTTGCTCAGCCTTTTCCAACGCCAAAGTGTCAACGCTAGAGTCCAAACACTTGCAATATTTATCATGTGCATCAACAAATTTGATCCATGCGTCATTGAGATTTTCCATTTCCTTTGAGATTTCTTCCTGAGTGCCGCCGTGTTCCATCAAACGGGTAATCTCATTGCTTATTCTGGTCAGATTTCCAACATAGCCAGAGCGAGACTTGTTCAGAGCGCGTTTCTTCTCATTCAAATACCCCTGGACGTCTTGATCCACGTGGTGCGTATTAACATGAATATTTCTGGCGCCGCTTCCTTCTTCCATTTCCACTGAATCGCCTAATACGGTTATGAGTGCACGATCACTCGCTTCAAGATACGGAGAATCCAACTGTAACTCAAATTCACCTTCCATAATTCCAGAATTGGAGTGTTCCAAAATCGCAAGATCCTTCGCCACTTCCAACAACTTCCAAATACTCGCACGAAACAAGTCAAACTTCCAAAGTTTTTACCGAATGAATCTGGCTCCACCGCCTAGTCGAAGTAGTCGAAAACTGTTACGCAATTCCCAGGACCATATGCGTAAGATTCGAAAGCGAAAACTCAACCATTTATTTACAAATGTTCCATTGACAATTCCACAAATTTTCCAGTCATCACATCGGGTAAACATCCAATTAGACAATAAGCAGGTTTTCTACGAAAAGAAATTACACCTTAACGAGCAAAATTACAACACACACAGAATACGACAGAACTTACCGACTGTTTCGAATTCAAAGTGTCCACAACTCAACGATTTGAATAACAAATTATGCCAACGCAAAACAAGGCGACTAGTTCTTCTACGACTGAGCACATGGAAAATGTCCCGGATTATGACGTCAAATGTAGGCACGCAATGGGAGTTACAATACATTACAGCTAACCAATGTCTCCTAAACAAAGAGAATGCAATCGTTATTCCCGCGTGTATCGGTATACGACGACAGAACCCTTTCATTTTATTTCTGATTGGAGGTTATAATCGCCAAATACTTTTGACAGCGAATTGAAAAGGTGCCATAGAAATTGATACGGCTGTGCCGTCTATTTTTTACGAAACGTTTCACAAAATTTGAATGGCATTTTATCTTATTCTCGAAGTCTTTCAGGTTTCTTCATACAAACCAGAGGAGACTTAATTCATTGAACAGCGCCCAGAATGTTGCCACAGAGCAACCAACCCATAAAGCAATGTTGCACTATAAGTAACGTGAAATGTTTAATAAGTATTATCAGGTGTTAATGCGCTGGTGAGTGCATATTGCAATGTTTCTGCAATTCGGTCGTTCTTCGCGGGCAACACGGCTCCACCAATCCCAAGCAGCGTTTACCACCGTTAACTGGAGCAACGATATACAAGATTCGCAAAACTCCGTACCTTTCACTTCAAGTCACTCGAGTTTGGAGCAAGATGTCAGACACTTCAAGAAGTGTGATGATGATTCGTTGGCCGGTCGGCTTTGCACTCTTCTACGCCTTTTTCGCAAATCCACGGAACGCTGTGGATGGATTTCAAATGGACCGCCCCGATCAGACTCAAGGCGAGCTGTTGGACAATGCTGGCCAATATGGCGATATCCTAATAGCTTGAGAAAACCCCCAAAACCAAGAACAATTCGATAACGAAGGGATCCAGGGTATGTAAATCATTCTGACATTGTGTATATCCTAGTTCTGATGATTGCAAGTTACGTCTACGTGACATCGACCTATGAACTCGAAGGTGTACCGTGATTTTCTAATGAACATGTTTAATTTAACTTCTGATAGTAATAACTGACTTAAACGTAACGTTATTTCCCAAGGAGAATACCTTCCGTTAATTGGTACTGAAGAATTAACAAGTCCAATTTCACAATTTATTTACCGTCTTAAGTAGTTCTGAGGCGTGGCCCTCCGTTGCACGACAGTGCGAGCCAGGTTTAAATTCAATCTACTGAGTATAACCATGACTTTTATTGCTTTTTGAACTACAGTTTAATCTTGGTTTTAAGACGTAATATTAGTGCTATCCTTTACTTTCTCCACTAGGGTAAGAGTAGGGAATATCGCCATTTTAGCAATTATGGTTTTACATTTTCGGTGATCAGCTTGTGTTTTATTCAGGGTAGCATTTCCATTAAGGATAGAGAAATTCCACCTAAAATATTTGTGTGCGTTTGCGCAAACTGATTTTCATCTGTTGGTATGTACAGTCGTGCGAGATGTTGAACTACAGCAGAATTCAACCACGTTGGAGAAGAGAGCAAGTGAGTTAGTGCGAAAACTAAAGCTATACAAATTACTTGAGAAAATTACTATGGGACAAACTTCTTAGCTAATTACAAGGACTACAATAATTTTCTGTCGTGATTTTGCAATAGACTACAACAATGGCTATCACTAAACCACGTTTTCCAAGGTTTATGATAGGTATTTTATCGAACGAGGACTTGCATTAAATTTACGATACAATACTAAAAATGAAAACGAGGAAGAAGAGCGACCAATCTTTCCAGAATATTTATCCAGGCTTTTTCTTTGCTCAGTCTGGAAGTACCACCCATTCAGCTGGTGTACCGGCAAGGGTCGTGAGCTCATTGCTTTAACCTGAAGACCTACCAAGAATGCCAACAACGCTGTCTGCAAAAACCCAGATGTAAAGCCATTGAAAGGGGGTGGTCAAAGTACAACTACGTCCTCAATCTTCGAGTGTACAAATCCTTCATTGATGACTCCGTTCACAAACACTAAGGATCTGGCCTACCCAGCACACGTGTGGGTTTTATAAGAGGGTAAGTAACCAGGAGATTAGTGTGTGAGGGTGGAAAGCCAAAATAAAGCATCAAGAGTTTACTCAACTACAAAAGACCATGGGAGCCTTAACACTCTTCCAATCTGCTCGGGACCCTTGTTTGCGACCACTCTCGAAACATTTACTCCCTTTTTAAAAGTACAAGAATCGATTTATGTGTTCGCATAATTTTAGCATACGCTTCCTATATCCTTCCAAACTGTTTCCCAAGGAGTCATTGCGAAATACATGAAACTCTAATTCAAATTGCTCTTGTCAGATCAACGGCAGAAAAAATACTGGAAGATTCTAAACAAGAAATGTTTTGCCTTTCTGAATAGCACTTGAGGATGTGATTTTACGGATCAGCTCGTAATTGCAAAAAAAAGAAAAGCAGCCGCAATGGAAGCAGGAGACAGTTTTCACGATAAATAAAATAAAACCCTGTCGCAATGAGGCGGAATGTACCAACCTGCAAGGCAGTTACCATTGCACCTGTAAACAGGTGAGTGTACTCTTATTTCCAAACACAGTCTTGCTGTCTGAAAACCTGTTTTCGCAAAAAGATAGTTTCAAATGGCTCACTTTTTGTATTTAAAACTCGACAGATCTTGACGAGTGTAAAGTAGACAATGGCGGCTGCTCACATGACTGTACTAACACCATTGGAAGCTACGTGTGTTCATGTCCTGATGTGGAATTATACCTGGGCGAAGATAACCACAGTTGTAAAGGTATGAAAAAGCAATTTTAAATATTCAATGGGCACAAGCAAATTTACAATCTACGATTGGATAATACCCCACATCCACTTGGTACAAAAAAGATTCATTGTGTTCTTTGCAAATCGGTATCTAATCCACATTTAAGGAAGCAAATCTCGCAGCGACAGTTGCCATTATTAGAGCAAAGGGATGGCCACCAATCGGGCCGGAGAATTTACCCTCCTTAGTTCAAAACCTCATCCTCTAATTTCGAAACTCGACCCCAAGATGCATTCACCGGCTTGATTCTAGTCTTTAATATAAATTCAACTCAATGTTTTTGCCAATTTTGTCTCGGCATTGCTTGTCAACAAAACGAGTTGTCAATCACCATTCCCAAGGAAATCCTGAAAGGAATGGACCGTGAGCATGTTCGTCTACTGGACCCCACATGTGGAGCAACTGAGACTGAAACCCAGTATTCACTGAAGACACCGCTGACTGGATGTGGTACAACCAGAAGGCAAAGAACGATGAAAAGGTATACACTTTAACTCAAGGACCCATAACACTGGATTTCACAAAACCTAATGAAGAAAGTGATAACAGTTACAGCACCGACCTTCAACATGCTGAGACGAACGGTAAGTAAATACCATTGTATGATCACTTTTCTGTTTAATGTTAAAACTAATTTCTCCATCGCTAATTCCACTCAGTTTCTCAAACTTTGTACTGAGCTAAATCCCTACCTATGGCAACAAGCCCATACGCGTCTTCCCGCGCTAAGAGGTCGGACTACATCATACTTTAGGTTTTGATTGGTTCATTAATCTGTTTGCATCTTTCGTGATTAACCTGCTACACATTCAACCCAGAACCACTTTATCTGATGGCCAACTGTGTATGGCGACCCTTTGAGTTTCATTTCCCAGAACTTTTTAATCTGCCAACAATTTCAACATTCAATCCGACTGATTCACCACCCTCTCTAAACGAAGGAATCCATAATTCAACTTCCCATTGATTTTCCTTTATCCGTGACTAACTATCCTTTTCGTCCAACATAATGTTGTTTAAGATCTGTTTCCCTCTGTGTAATATGATCAACACTTGTTGCTTTTTACCTTTAGGAAAAACGAATCACGCATTTACTGTCATTTCCCTTCTACAGGACTCAAAGTTCCTCTTGTGGCAGCCATTGCGGCAATCACTGCACTGTGTGTCACAGGAGTCATTTTCATAGGAATGAGAAAGAAATTGCAACCGGCGGAATATCAAAAACTTCTTAGCGAGCAAGAATAGTAACTGGTGTCCATGTCAAATCACAACTAAGCAATGAATAAAACAAGTTGAAGTGTATTTGTGTGATGTTGACTTTTCAGGATGTTATTCCTGATTAAGGGAAGCCTGCATTGCTATGGCATGTTACGTTTGCTGCTTTTGGAACAGAGAAAGGCTCCAGTGCAATACCATTTTTCTATGCCGGTGAACTGTCCTCTGACAGAAGTCTGTTTCTGACTCCCAATTATCTCACTTCCATACAAAAGGACTTCCGTTAAAACTAACTCCCAGCTTCTGCTTTCTCTTTAAGATAAAAGCGTTTTTCTTTGCCCAACTACAATCTGAAAGTATTTCACAGCTTCACCATTATTACTATGACAACGACTAATTTTGCTTTGACGCTAAAGAAGAATCACCTGTTGATCTTATTAAACTGAATTAATTTACTAACTGCTACAAAACTTCGACATATTCTTAACAGAGGTTACAAACTCAGAACTACTATTTTAACAAGATTACACGAACAAAATTAATTCAGCCGAGTCCCCTTTAGTAATCCCCTTCAGTCCTTCGCTTTGCTGTCTCTCAGCTTCCAAACATTGCATCTGCGTTCTGGTTGAAAATGTTTCTATGGTTACCTCCTTACGAACACACGATGAAACCAGTCTCCTGACACAGACAGCTGTTGTCCAGTTTTTCTCCAATTTTCAGAATTTTCTTTCCAAACAAACAGACGACTTCTGTAATCAAAATAAACAAACAATAAGCATTCATTGTATTTCAGGCATTCGTTTGTGACAGTAAAATCATTTTGTTGTCAGTACTCTTACCACTAGTTTCATCTTGTTTGTAATTCTGCTCTAGATCGTCCCAGTACTTGTCGCTCACTTTCAAAACAGAACAAACGCGTCAATTAACAAGCAAAGTGTTTTATAATTTTAGGCTCAATCTGTTTTAATCACCTGGGGACCGCACTTACCTTATTCGTACTTAATTTCTCGCGTACTTAGTTTCGTGATTTTCGCGAGACAGTATTTCGCGAAGCTTTATTTCCGCGATTTCGATAGGGGAAAATGATAAAAGACCATTAAATTTCTCGAAAGCGTTTCAACGTCATTTTATTTTCAAAAAAATGTCTGAACTACAACCTTTCTAAACAAACTGGAACAAGTTAAGATTAGGTACATATTGTCCTAGAGTCCGCAATGTTCCTAAACATCCAGTTCTTCAAAGGGATCTACCGGTGGAAGTTTCGTTAACAACATCAGTTACGCCAGCCTTCTTCCATCCTTTTGCAATTGACTGTCTGCCTTCAGAGCTAGACAAATGGTTGTACATGCTAACGATCCAAGTTGCATGAATTGGTTTGAGAACGGAGAGTCGCAGGTCAAAATCAACATCAGTGGAGAATTGTCACGGAATTATCGAACTCGACTCCATCTCGAAGAATGTTTCAGTGTTGGAGCGGTACAAGAAACTTGTAAATGAGAATTACAAGGAACCAAATAATGGCAATTTTGACGACTGCAAGAAAGATATTCTAAGGTATTTGCTCGAAGACAGTGATTCAGATGAAGATGAGTAGTTAGATTTTCTGCTCAATATATTCATGTGAAATCTTTGCAAATTACCTTTATTGATCACAAGGCAAGATGCAAAATGGAGCTTAACAGTGAATAATTTATTATTTATGTCGATACAAAAGCTGTGCATGTCGTTGTTGATCATGTTTATCAAATTTTTTTGTGATTCAAATTTCTTACCATGGTATTTAATTTCGCGTGTGTAAATTTAGCGAGGATTTTTATTCGCGAGGCTTTAATTTCGCGATTTTTTGACAATCGCGAAAATCGCGAGATTGAAGACGAGCGAAATTAAGTACGAATAAGGTAGCTCTCCTTTCGTGGGACGAGTGTTGACTCGTAGCCCGAAAGAGGCTGGGTGATTGACGATAATACAATGCTAGCCCGCCCTCGAATAAACAGATCCCCAAATCGCTGGCTACTTGGCAAAACAGTAAAACTTTTAACAAGCTAACCACTGAGAGCACAGGCTAGTAAAACCTGTCAAAATCATGCTGGCGAAATTTACTTTCGAAATAATATAGTATAATCAAAATTCAATAAAATAATGTACATTTCAGTAAGTACCTTCTTGACCAAACATATTTTCCTTGCCTTTGCAAATTATGACACACAACAAAGCCAATACTGTCGACAAAAACATTGTCTTTATACGTGGTCTACCGAGGTGACGTTATGAATTCCTGCTTGATGGGTTCGTGGGGTGGTTATGTTCTTCAGTTACTTACAGCCGTGTTGGGGGTCTGTGTTCATGAAAAGGCGCAAAACAACTGAGGTGACTCGAAAAGCTACGAACAAATTTGATTTCTTTGTGATTGGAATAAAGCCAACGCGTTAATTACAGCCACAGCTGGGTGGTAATTAGTGAAACAAAAGGGTTAGCCCAGAGTCTAGACGAAGTCCCACCCCTTTGAAGCATCTAGACTAGAGATCTTTGTATAACGACCTCCCTTTGTCAGGTTCCTTTGTAAAGCTCTTTCATTCTCAAAAGGCAGTGAACTATAAACGTTTCCACTGACCACAGGGAATATATAACTCTAACTCTTGTGTAATCATTTCATTATCATGCAAAATGTTTTATCTTGCTTTAATTATGTTGGTTAAGACTTGTTCTTTGACTTTCTGTGGCGAGTTCTGACTTTTTTAGGGTATTTATTTGTTAGATCACTCAAAGCAGTTGAAAAATCCTAAACAGTTATATATTTGAAACAGGGATCAGATTTTGTTGAAACGGTAAACAAAAACAGTACCTCTCTTGTTTCAGTAAAATGATGTATGTTTCTCTGAGGCTGGTCAAAACTCGCTCTGTCATCTTCTCTCTCATATTGCGGTGGTCTACAATTTGTAGCTCCTTTAATAAACGCATAATTTCCCACCGACGTAGCACCAGTTTCTTCAGAAACTTAACCATTTAAGTGGGGACTTGAAGTTGTTGGCAGTAGATTTTATTCTAAGGAGCTCAATTCTTTCCCTCAAGCATTATAGGTAGATAAATTACAGAAAACCTTTTAGCCGCTAATATCAGTCAGCTGAATTTGAATTATGATATATAGCGTGATAAAGCCGGTGTCATTAACTCACGTCTGGTGGCTATTTCAGGTGAAGCAAATATTGCCAAGTTAATTTCGACGGCCATAATAGAATAGAATAGAAGAATGAACTGTGGAAGAAAGCGGGAAAACCACATTTATTGCCATATCTGCCATTTTTTCCTTTTGCAGACTACAAAACACGTGTTATTTCTATTTCCTCCAATGGTTTACCACTGGTATGAGTTGTTGATATTAGCTCTCTTTATATGGACACGCATGACCTCGTAAGTCACGGCCTGCTTCTATACATGTTCTACTGATCATTGAGACGCCGTGCGACAAGGCCTTCGCACTTCAATCTTGCTCAGGAATACCACGAAACGTTTCCCAAAAATTGCAAAACTGCTATTTACATATCAAAAATCCTATTTCCTCAGTTCTTGCTGTACATTGAACACTCAAACCCATCACATTACGTTCAACACTAGGATTAACTACGAGTTTCGTAAACGCACGTAAAAAAAATCGGCCTGACATGAAACCAAGCAACGACATTCATTCAACTCTTCAAAACCGCCCCATTTTTAGATGAATATATGTTATTTTGTATGTCTTTTGACTACGAATCCGAGTTTTTAAAATCCCACGGTCTTGGTAATTGGTTTTCTCTGTTCTAATCTCCAAGCCTTTACAAGTTCCCCCTCTGATCCCGTTATTTCATGTTTTTTTCTTGTCTCTGTCCACATGTACAGTATTTGTTGGGTAAAGGCAATAAAATCAAACTTCCAAAATAATATAATCAATGGAATTTTGGAAGAAATTTGAGTTGCCTGTCGGTATCGTCCCCGATAACGTGAACAATAACTTGAAAAACCGAAGCCAATAAACTATACTTTGAATAGGAATTAGCTAGAATGTAATAATAAAGACAAAACCATGATTTGACCGATGGTTTTCTAATTTAGGGAAACAGGAAATGAGCCATGACAAGTAAATTAATCAACATGTATGATTAAACTTAGAATAGTATGCTATTTTTTAAATTTAGATTCATAATGGAGTTCTCAAATTGGATTAGGAAGACTTCGTTTATACCGTACCGAATAAACTTTAAGTTCAGTTATTATAGGTTCTTACGGAAAATAAGCCCGAACTCTGGAACGGTGGGGTCGAGTCTAGAACCACTTTGGATCCGGTACAAACTGATTAGGCTGTAAGAAAAGGCCATATGATCACGCTGTATTTGGTATTCAGAAAACTTTCAGTATCATTACTATGTACTTTTGTATTAGCTTTGCAGTTTTGGAGCTCCATTTTTAATAACTTGCATTGCACAGATTTAAAGTGTCATTTAGTTGCGACACATTTTTCTGATTCATGTGTTAATTACGTTGATGAATTTTTGTTTCTCTCTTAATCAAATACGTGTAGACTGGCTATGCAAGGTCAAAAGCAATAGAGAAGCAACTTGAAGGCACAAAGAGTCGGTTTAATTAAGGGAATTCCAAATATATTCAGTGTTCCGGTAAAAACATCTAAACCACAGTTTACATCGCGACAAAAAGTCTCTCGTAAAAAAATATAATTTACTCTGTTTTAATGACAAATGATTCCAGTTACCGGAAATAAACGTGAGAATGTCTGCCGGGGTAAATTTGGAAATCAGTGGTCCAAGCTGTTTATATTCTGCCTAACTGAGTATTTTAATAGGATCATCAGTAAATTTATCCATAATAAAGATAAATCGAAAGGTCAAGTGCGTCGCTCTTAATCAGTAGAAAGTGTGTTGTTCGTGTAGAGACAAGTTACAAAAGAGAACCCAATTTTCAGCTGGAATAATCTTTTATAACGGCTGCCATACTTGGCAGACTTGAGGGAGAATTTATTTAAATTATCGGATTCGGTTTACCTAAGTTGCGTGTCAGCTTGCTATTATCGGTCAACAAACAATGAAGGAGTCAGTGATAATTGCAGCAAAAGAGTTACCGGTACCCCCCACCCCACCCTACTCGTGCATTCCTCACGCTTATCATTAGTCTTCTCCCACTCCCCTCCCCCCTTCTCTGTCCAGTCACTTTGCTCGCTTACCAATAGACTGCATGCATTACTACTTTCCACCTCTTTCTTCTCGGGGGACCACTCTAGCAAAGTTAGCTGAGATTTCAATTGCAGAATCGAGAAATACAAATTCGAGGACTGAGAATTTTAAGAAGCATATATGTTCATCGAAATTCATTTAATATCAGTACTGATAAGCCTCAATTAAAGATAAGGTAATTAGTAGCCCTCGACAGATTGTATTGGCCTGTGATCGACTTGCAGCTTGAAAGCCGGCAATATAAAGAGCAAACTAAAGTGGGATTATTGCCGGCTTTGCTCTCTAGTAGAAACGGACTAAAATATTTTCATTTTCAAATATAGCTTCAGGTCAAGCCATACATTTTTTTTATAGACTTGGATTATTATAATTCGCAAGATGTCTTGTAAGTGTTAAGACGCTCTCACGTGTCAAATGTGAAAACGTGTTCACTTGATAGTTGTTGCCGCAGGGTCTGGAAGGGGGGGTCTGGATAACGAATCACGGGCTAAAATTCTGTACATTCACGAATCACGTAATTTTTTTTTTTCGATTTTTTTTACGATTTACGTCACGGTGAATATATAATTCACGAATCACGGCTGTATTTTATGAGTTTTCCCGATTCACGCTCTGTTTTTGGGTCAATTCACGGATCACGCGAAACCCCTTCCAGACCCTATTCCCGGACCACGAATCGATAACTCCTGTGTTTTCCCGAGAAATTAATTAAACAAATGGAATTTAAATCACACATCATATCGGTATATTAGTCTACAATTCAGTAAAAGTAATTTAGCTTTGATTGGTTTAATTTCAATTTCGGTCCATTTCACGGACCAAAGTATTTACCTTTCAAGAATGTAATATGGTAGTTATCACACTCCAGTATTTACAATTTGAAATGATATTGAAATATAACTGTATAAATATAAACCAGGTGCACGTTTCCACTGACGAAAATCTTCAGTTACAACGTTTGATTCAAAAGTTCGTTCAATTAAGAGAAATAAACTACAGCTAAATTGTACCGATTCTAAAAATTAGAAAGAAGGAGGGAAACACGGTAATACTGATGGGGGTTTTCAGTAGATAGCATGGAAGAGAGGACGGTTTTACTTTTGTCACCAATTTTTCCATATTCCATTAATTGACAGGGTCTTATTTGGCTTTTGAGAGGGGCATTCGCTGGTTATTAATTGCCTTGCTTAGTTTGCTGATAAAGTTTCGTGTGCGCCTGCAAAAAATATATATATATGAAAATAACCCCTTTAGCTTGTATCCAATTTTTGATAGGATTAAATGGCTGTATTGCAAACTGTGTCAAAAACGCTTGTGAACATACGCAAAAACACATGCAGCATTCATTTACGCAGAAACTACGAATTATTTGTGATAGAGTATATTGAGGTCTGCACGTTTTTCATCAAAGTTCATCAAAATCCTTGACATGACGTAAGAGATCCGGCAGAGACTTATATTTCACACGTAGCTAAAACTAAAACTGAGCAGTCAGTTCATTGGCCCCAGATTCAGTGAAGCTACGGAAGGCTGACTGAGACAAATTATCCTTGTAAGTTATATTGAGTTCTTCATAAGCGTTCAAAGAATTATATTTTAAGCTTCTTTCTTTTTACCGATCTTTTTATAGAAAAGGGTAAGGGTTTTGACCAGATCACAGACGGTAATCTTCTTTTATTCGAAAATCGGTTGGCTATTGTGTCAGACGTTTAGTTTTCATCACTGGAAATACGTACGTAAAATGTATACCAGCAGGAACCCACCTCTAAGTAACAGCCCTTACTGTGCCCTGATTTCGAGAAAGCGCTCTCATGTCTAGAAGGAATATGTAAGTTAAATTAGGGTGAAAATTAGAGATAATGATTGTTCTCGTTTCTGATTGACTATCTGATCGTTTTCTTACAAGGGCGTACAGCGCTGTTGAGGTCATCTTTGGGTTGAAAGGCTGTGCACTCAGTAAAACATTTTTTGAGAGGAACAGACTGAGTGCCGCGAAACAATTCCCTTACAGATGCGATCAGATAACAATTTTGTTAATCACTCTTGTCAAGTTTAAAGAAAACATGAAACAGAATTCAGTGGTAGCCACATCACAATAGGCACCAAGGGAATAGTTGCTGACAACAGGAAAACGGGCATATAGAAGGCGCCTCTGGTAGCCGCCTCAGTCCATAGATGATCTCACCCCACCCACCCAGACCAACGACGGCACGAGTCAGCTAGACCATCACACCGGGAACACGCCCTACTCTTTTCGAACAGTGGCATGGGTTCTTTTACGTCCCACATTTACGAATCAATTATAAAGAGTTGTGAGACGGGGCCTACGGTTTATCGTCCTTCTACTAGAAGACTAGAAAGTCTAACCGTTTGCAGATGTCATTGCAAAGGCAGCATTTTCTACTCAGTTATTTTAAGACCCTGAGTGTTGGTCCGGCCGGGGTTTGAACCCGCGACCTCCAGCACCAGAGTTCGGTGCTGTAACAACTGAGCTAACCGATCGGCGGAAAACACGCGAATCGGAGAATTAACATGCGATAAATCTTTTCCAGTAAATTCGGTAAAACACGGCGTGGATGTCGACATGCCAATCTGGTAGGTACCCTTGGTGTGACACAGTGTGACCCCCCACCCTCCCCCTTTGAAAAATCCTAGCTACACCCCAGAAGGGACATAGAAACAACTAGCTTTGCATGTTTCTTTTACAGTTTTAAACACTAATGGCTTCATTTGTTATAAGAAAGAGTACATACAACGTAACAGAGCAAGCTATTTGTTAAATTGAAAAGTGGCGAGGACAATATGTTGTTTTGCCGTTGTAGCCTTTGGAAAAGATGACAAATTTTCAGCTCCTCACGACAGCTGTTCTTTTCATGCTGATCACGACGTTGCTGACAGAAACACAGAGCTGTGGTCCTATCCGATTTAGAGCCAGAGGAAGTTATGAGGTATGCAGACAAGAAAAAGAGGACTTAAAATTTGATTTCCTTGTTTTAGTTTCATAATGTACTATGCTCTTTTCACCTTAAGCCGATTTTCGATGTTTCTTTAGAAAAATTGATATAAACGAGACATAAATTTTTTTTAATGTAAAACGCAACCGTGCATCCCACAGCAGAATTAAGATGATTTTCTTACGTTCCAGAGATTAACCTTATTCACAATGATTTTCCGGCTTAAGTTCCCAGGGGCTTATTGCTTTTATGAGCGCGGCATTATATTTAATTAGAAAACAGTCCTAAGAAAATACGCGCGCTGATTGGTTAGAATTCATGTTTCTATTAAACAATTAGATTATGAGCTCGAGATTTCTATCGTGTGATAGTTGACGAGGGCGCAGCCCGAGTCAACTATCACGCATAGAAATCGAGAGCGAATAATCTAATTGTTTTAGTATAAATCTACTAGTCGTTCAAAACTTTGTCTTTTCTGGAACAGCCTTGACCAGTAAACTGTCTAAATCTTCTTCACGAACACTTCGAAAACGTGAAGAAGCGGCCGCCATTACGCTACTCACTATCTATCACAGAATAGATAGTGGGTAGCGTAGCCAATCAGAGCGCGGCATTTGTGATAGAACGCTAGTAGATTTATACTAATAAACAATTAGATTATGAGCTCGAGATTTCTATCACGCATAGAAATCGAGAGCGAATAATCTAATTGTTTTAGTATAAATCTAATAGTCGTTCAAAACTTTGTCTTTTCTGGAACAGCCTCGACCAGTAAACTGTCTAAATATCGTCTTCACGGCCACATCGAAAACGTGAAGAAGTGGCCGCCATTTTGTTAGCAAGGGCACACTGCTACGCTACTCACTATCTATCACAGAATAGATAGTGGGTAGCGTAGCCAATCAGTGCTCGGCATTTGTGATAGAACACTAGTAGATTTATACTAAAACTCGATAGAAACACAGAACTATCACGAGCTGTTGACGTAATAATGACGCGACCAAAGAGAATTTACATTTTGGTCATCAAAGTGAACAAGTTGTTTTCCTTTTTTTCATCGCGGTGTTTTCTAAAAGAAATAGAAAACATGTTCTTCGTGTTTCTATCGAGTTATGGAAACACGAGTGGAAGTTTGGGAGAACTCAAAAAAGCTGTAGAAAAACTCGCCTGCGGCTCGTGTTCCCACAGCATTTGAGCATAGAGACTGAGTTTCCGTATGGGAACAAGCGATCTTAATCATTTCACTACTCAGGCACCGTAGACATGTAACGCTATATTACAGCTGAGAGTTGCTGCCTGCTGTATATCATTTTATTGTATAAGTAAGAGTTCTGTTCTTTTTTCATTTCATGAATTTTATCTACAGAATGACTACGATGGATGCAAAATTCAAGGAGAAGTAGAACTTGAAATAGGAGGATCTCCGAGTCCTGGTGGAACTAGTCGACGTCGAAAACGAGCTCTTTGGATGTCCACTACACCTCAGCAAGTCACAAGCCAGAAAACCCAATGGTTTACCAGTGGAGCAACAATTCTTTCAACTCAACCTCCACACGTGACCAGTCAAGGAACACCAATGATCTCCAGTGGATCGACTACTGGATCGACCACTGGATCGACAACTACTTCGCCCCAGCCTCCTAAAACGCCTCCACAGAATGAAGGCCCTTGTATTGCAGTTTATGGTAATCAGGTTTTTAACAAGCAAAACTTCGATCACTTGGACAGAAATGGTAAGATACTAAATGGTTATCGTATACCAACTTCATTTCCTTTCCAGTTCCTCTCTTGCCACTTCATGTCCTACGTTTTTAATTAAAACAAGCAAAACAAGGGTTAATTTATTTTATCTTGGAAAAAGGTTATGTTTCAAGGCATTTTAGCTTGAACCGTTCATGGTTTATTGGGGTCCGATCAAATAAATTATATTGTCAAAGTGACTTATTACGGATTTTTTTTTATCAAAACTGAATTGAAAACGATAGGGGAGCAGAACTAGAATGACGTTTCTGGCGACATTAAAAAATGGCTATGGAGTTTTGTCACAGTAAATGCAACAATATATCTTGATGTTTGAACAATGGACCTATAGTGCAGTCACCCTTTTTTTTGGTATAAAGTTTTAACTCAGATTGGGAATAGTAATCATGATTTTGATCAGGACGAACTTTGGAACCTTCTCCCTTCTCTCCAAACTATGTTACACGTCATAAAAAAAAAAACAATTACAACCGAAAAGTCTCGTTCATTGTTTAAGAACAGTTTCCATTCTGAACTTTTTATTTTTTCCCTGTTGCAGGAGATGGGTCCATAACATTTGATGAGTTCTTGCAAGTTACCTACGTCCAGCTTTCCAGTGAGTATTTCATTTTATTTCTTTTAAATTCATTGAGTTGCTACCACTAGATTTTATAATAGGTTGAGAATAGTACTTTAAAATTCAAAATTCACTTTAATCAGTATCTTTTATCTACAGGTCTTCAAATGATTTTCGACAAATCTGCGGTTCATCTACAGCTATCGAATAGTGAAAACAGTCAAACTGTTTCATTAAATTGTGGCTAAAATTGTGTGAATTCCTGGATCTTTAATGGATTTGGGTATTCTTCTGCATATTATATCTTCAAAATTCGAGAGACTTTTCCTTCCTAACTTTTTGTGCGTTTGTGCTATGTACGTTGTCTTCCTCACTTAACGTTTTAAACGTGCTGTTCGCCTTTTTACCGCCACCAAAGGAATTGTTGTGAGACGTCAATGATCCTTAACCAACCTGTTATCTTACTTTGACGTCAATGATAAAATAACAGTTTGATTGCAAAGGTCATTGACGTCATCCTGCAAGCTATGAGGAATTAGCTAAGGAATCTGCGTCAAAAGTACGAACGAAGAAATATTTTGAATAAATAAAATTTAATCTATTTTACATTTTCCCTTTCAGTTGCAGATATGGGATGTACTTAAATATAAGGCAAGAAAGGCACAGTTTGGAGCTTGTAGTATCAGTTAGTTTAGCTTCAGTTCATCGCGATGCGTTTGATTACGTCCTTTGTCACTTTCTGAGTGAACACGATGTGATTAACACCGCCCTCACTCGGTACAGGATATTAGTTGACATCATCATCATCATCATCATCATCATCATCATCATAATTATCATGACTTAAGTCAAGTGTCAAAATATAGTATTGAGTCGAGGGAAAAAACCTCTACTAATTGGGGACGCTGACATAAAGCCGATTCTTAGATAACAATTATGCTGATAAAAAATTATACAGTAATTCACAATTAAAAGATATGGTTATTTACAATAAGATGATACAATTATTCACATTAACTGGAATGTTCAATAAACGACAAACAATTAGGTCAGCTTGTGGGCCAGTTGCTACAAAATAGAGTCAAAGGCCTTCGACATATCAGTTGTTAAAGTTCCCACAATCTGTTTATTGTCCCTCGCCACTCTCCAGTGCTCAATTAAATTAATAAGTGTAGTCTAACAGCTGTGTGTTTTGCGGTAGGCTGTCAAGTCTGTTCCAGATGATGGCCACACATCCCCACAAGCTGTTTAGCTACAATCTGCTCAAAGACTCTATCCGCAACTGGAAGAACAGTGACGGGTTTATATTACTCCTTAGGTAAGGGCTTGTCACGCTTGAAGACTAGCACCCATTCTCCTTTTTTCCACAACTGGGGCCATTTTCCCTCGTTTATACTTCTTTTTACTAAGTTGGTTAGCGAAGTTGCGATTTCCGCTGCCCCAACTCTTAGTACAAATGGGGGAATAGAGTCATGAACAGATGCTTTCCTAACTTTCAGTGTCTCCATCGCTTGTTGAACCGCTTTTTGAATAGGTTTTAGTGCAAGAGTTTCATGTTGGATCGAATGCCGTGCTATTTTTAAGACACTTGGGTGGTTAGTGAAGTCACTTCCGGTTAGGGAATCGACATTCTCCCCATCAATACCATCTGCAATTGTTGCAAAATAGTCGGCCAAGGTTCCCGCCACCTCCTTTTGATTCCTGACAATATCTTCACCAACTTTTAGATTTAATTGGGAGCTTGTTTTGGTGGCCTTCGATCTTAAGAATTGCATAAAAAGCCAGTTCTATAGAATCTGTTGGGTTCTCCTTAAAATGATTCGATGTATCCCTCCAATACGACTTGATTGCTCTTCGCCTCTGTCTCGTGGCTTCACTGCGGCATTAGCGTATCCCAGGTGGAGTCTGATTTGTCCTTATAATAGTTTGCTAATGCCTTTCTCTCAGCTCTAATAGCGTTCTTCCAATTTGTTGTCAAACATGGCTCGTCCTTTGCTCTCACCCTCGCTTTCTTTAAGGGAAGATTCTCATCAGTAATATTAGTCAGTAGAATAATCCAATAGTGGCATGGCCATCCAAATCGTCAAAAATTTCTCCAACGTGCCATGGGGCTTCAGAGAGGTCCTGGGTAAACTTGTCACAAATAAACTTGTCCATGAATAAGGAAATGAACGCTAAGTTAAGGATGGTAGATCCCACCACATTTAAATTGTGAGGATAGTTTCTAAAGAAACTGATGCTGCGTCGGTGGGGAATTGAAACACAAGAAATTGGGATAAGCAAACGAATTGATGAAGTAGGTTATACCACCGTAAGGTAAAAGGGAGGTGCTGACGTTTCGAGCGTTTGCCCTTCGTCATTCGCTCCGACGAAGGGCTAACGATGAAACGTCAGCACCTCCCTTTTACCTTACGGTGGTATAACTTACTTTATCAAATCGTTTGATTATCCCAATTTCTCACATTTAAATTGGTCTGGCTTGTTTGTTAACAGAATATCAATAAGGGTAGAAGTTGTCATTGAACCTTTCTGTTCCATGCGTGTAGCTTTGCCAATAAGACGTGTGAACTCTTTTTCCACTAACAAGTCCAGGAGTAACTTTTCTTCACTTTTATCTGGCTTGAGCCTGTCAAGATTGAGATCACCAAGAATAGTGGCAGAGTCCCTCTGTAAGGAGTTCATCCTCAAGTTGTAGTTGATAATTACCTGACACCGGTTTGGGTGGACGATATATGCCAATGATGATCATGTCAGTTGTACCAACTCTTATATCACCTGCAAGAGGCTCAAAGGTCTTAAAAGTCCTATTGAACCTCAGTCTTTTACATGGTAGTAGTTTTGATACATAGACCAGAATGCCACCTCCACCCTTCTTCCTGTCATTACGGTATAAGGTGTAGTCAGGAATGGTGAATCGATTATCAGGATATGTGGAATCAATTTTTTTTTCGCTGATAAAGATAATGTTAGCCTTTAGTTTACTGATCAGAATTTTGTTTCGATAGCATAGTTGAAATAGTATAAAGAATAAAAGTGCGTTACTCGTTAAAGTGCTCATTTGATTTTTTTGCAAGTCATCACAGTTAGAAAAAATACAGCGCTGCCTTTCTTAGAGCTTCCGGTTTTCCAAATTGTAAACCGCCATGTATCACTCCCAAATGGAGTAGATTAGTATGTCAGTCCAACAAAAAATAAGGAAAACTAGATTGTGTCCACTCTAATAAAGCGACTATAATTCAATTCCTGGGCATCTTGCTTGGGGAAATTACTGTCTGAACGACCAAATGTTGTCTCACTTGTCTTAAATTCCGGGTGTGTGTACAAAACGAAGACCGAAGACCGAACACCCTATATCGAAGACCTCCCCAAATTTAACAGAAAGAACACTGAAAATGCCACGGGCCTTCAATTCTACCTCAAGAACGAGTAAACAATAAACAAAGTTGAAGTTAACATGCATTTCTGCGGGGTCTTCGTTTTGTACATTACCCCAGAAAAACTACAAAACGAAGACCCCCCCCCCCTCCCCCCCAAAAAAAACATTTACTCAAAACAGCGCTGAAAGAGTGGTGAACCTTCAATTCTACTTCAAACCCGAGTAAACAATAAACAGAGTTGAGTAAATTTTTTTGCCGGGTCTTCGTTTTGTAGTTTTTCTGGGGTAATGTACAAAACGAAGACCCCGCGGAAATGCATGCTATCTTAAACTCTGTTTATTGTTTACTTAACTCGTTCTTGAGGTAGAATTGAAGGCCCGTGGCATTTTCAGTTTTCTTTCTGTTAAATTTTTTGAGGTCTTCGTTTTGTACCCACCCTTAAATTCCTTCCTTCCCTACAATCCTGATAAGTTACACAACTAGTTTTCTATAATTAATCATCATCAACACAGCAAATTGGCGAAATATTTTTATAACAAGATAAAGAAAGGGGACTGGGGTGAGACTATTCTCGGTCAGGCGTTCCTATCCATGTTGGCTTAGCATCCGGGATAGTCCAGTTTTGAATTTAATCTGCGCGCTGATTGGTCAAAGATAAACGAACGGGAGATTTAACAAGCTGGACATTGGACAACAAAGGCCATCTAGGCGTTCTTTCGAGATTTCTCTTTCCTTCCAGCCGTTGTTTTGATTGTGTGATTTTATGGCCAGGATTTTGGTTTTCCGTTGAAATGAAGATTCAGTGAATCATGCCGACTGCTGGTGAAGCAAGCCTAAAGTCAAAATCTGTGAAGACAGTGAAAAATGGGTAGGTGAGCATGACACTCGGTCGATAGTGATTATTTCATTGTCATCTCCCTGCCTCCCTAAATTTGTCTCAAAATATGTAAAACTTGCATGAAACAATAAACGTATGTCTAACTCAAAAGAAAAAGTACGTGGATCGGATTGGATTTGCGTCCTTGCTTAACTTGTAAGTCTCATGTTTCAACTTCAAGACCCCTCGAAAATACCATAATAGTTTTAGTTTGACTACATCACTTTTGTCATTATAGTCACCTTTTCTAGTGCAGCGCTGGATGAAGTATGCACAAATCTAGACTGATTAAGATGGAACAAGAGATATTTTTGTTGGCTTGTTTAGGGTTAACTCTTTAGTTTTAAGTAAAACGTACAGGTCTGGTAGTTGATTGTTGAGTTTGATCGTCTGGGTTAAAGTTGAGAGGGGGGGTTCATCAGAGTCAAGTGATGATGACTCTGATGATGACTTCCGCTCGGGTTGTCGAATCCTCAGTCAGTGTCATCAACAACAGTTCTTTTCAAAACTACTTACACTCAGACGATCAAACTCAACAAACAACTACTGAGACTCGTGGGTTTGAACCATTTACATGACCGAGAAACACAACATCAGACAGAACCCTGTCAGAACTACTTACACCCAGACGATCAAACTCAACAATGAACTACTGAGACTACTGGGTTCAAATCACTTACAGCTCGGCAAATAAAAGAACTTACACTAGATGATCAAACTCAACAAACAACTACTGAGACTCCTGGGTTCAAACCATTTGCATAACCAAGAAACATGACATCAGACAGAACCGTTAGAACTACATGTACTTACACTCAGACGATCAAACTCAACAATCAACTACTAGGTTCAAACCATTTACATGACCAAGAAACACGACATCAGACAGAACCCTGTCAGAACTACTAACACCCGGACGATCAAACTCAAGAAGCTACTACTGAGACTACTGGGTTCAAACCATTTACATGACCAAGAAACACGACATCAGACAGAACCCTGTCAGAACTACTTACACCCAGACGATCAAACTCAACAAACAATTACTGAGACTCCTGGGTTCAAACTATTTACATACACATAGTTCTGTCAGTATCTTAAAATGCCGAGTTCACATTAGCTAAACTAATGTTGAAATTTTCACAACAGCCTCCCAAACGAAAGTTTAATCTTTACACATACTGAAAAAAAGAGTCTAACAGTGATTCATTAGAAATAACTTTAGAGTCAGAGAGAATTTACACGGAGCTGTTGATGATGATGATGAAACCTTTATTTAAAATAACTCAGAGTTGTCCTGTCAGGACCTAGATCGGTACTGTTATCAGTGGGAGCCCTGAGTATAGCTTAATTTACAATAATTAAGAAATAGAAAACATGTACCGTGTTTCTATCGAGTTATAGAAACACGAGTGAAAGTTTGGGAGAACGAGAAATGCTGTGGGAACACGAGCCGCAGGCGAGTGTTTCCACAGCTTTTTCGAGTTCTCCCAAACTTTCACGAGTGTTTCTATAACTCAATAGAAACACGAAGAACATGTTTTCTATTTCTTTTAGAAAACACCGCAACGAAAAAAAGAAAAGCAACTTGTTAGCTTTGGTTATCAAAATGTAAATTCTCTTTGCTCGCGTCATCATTACGTCAACAGCTCGTGCTAGTTCTGTGTTTCTATCGAGTTATAGAAACACGATTTCTAACCAATCAGCGCGCGTACTTTCTTAGGACTGTTTTCTAATATTATTATAGAAACATATATAAAAAACTATGTATACTATTAGCTATGTACAAATTTTAACAATTACACTATATGCAAGAAATATATATGTGCAAAGTGATTCCAAACCATGTTTAACTAAACAGCTTTTAAACATGTTTAAGCTCCAAACCCAGCATTAGACAACAGGGAGTGTGCATTGAAGGTGTGCTCAAAATGTGAAGACTCCTCACAAATCAAATCTTTTAAAAGAAATTCAGAAGTATTGTGGAAATTTGTACTTTAAAGACCATCTTTATCTACAGTAGTACATCTACAATTCATACTGTGACTTTAACTGAATTTACAAGGAAGTGAAGAGCAGCCATTAAGGAGAATTACAAGGCAGACCCTGGGAGTGAAATCGGTAACAGCAGGGTTTTCAACAGTTTTTTTAAAGTAGCAGACATATTCCTGAAGGCACCAGGTGTAACAGTTTTTGGCGCTGCAAGGTGCATTGTGAATGCGAAAAAACCCTCAAATATTGGTGTCAAGTACTGGACATAGAATGGGAAATGACCAGATGCATGGTCTGGCCTCCGGCCTCAAATGAAAACCATGGTAACACCTTTTCACTGGTGGCATAGCTCTCCCTTCTTTATACAACCACATTTGGTTAGATTTCCGTATCAGCCCATACTTCGTTATATACAGTGTAACTACAATATATCACATGCGTGATCCTAAACAATTTAATAACAACATGCATAATGAAATGTGGGTTGGTATGTAACTCTAGCTCCACATTCCTGTATTGTGAAATTAAAATGATCTCTCAACTCTGTCATTTGCTCCAGTGAATTTTAAGGCAAGTTTTGTTAGTCCTAATTTTTAGTGTCAAAGTGGTATTTTTGTTGCAGTGGATTGTTAACATGTTTCTTTAAAATTTTAACTTGTTTCACTAGGGCTGCGTTCAGAACAAAGAAGGATTCAGTTGTTGCGAAGTGCATGGGAAGGAACTTAGCAGGTACATGTATGTTTTCTTCAACCTCCAAGACTGTCAGTAACATTCTTATGTTTTTAAAACTTTAATTATGGTAAAAAATGTTTGACATTTATAAACACATTTATTCATCAAAGTTAGTTTATTTGTACATTTTTCTTTATTGTAGCAACTAAGCAAAATACTGTGAAGGATTCTGACTATGAAGCAAAAAGGTACAGTGAACATAATAGTTATACTTTAACTGTATAAACCCCAAGTTACACTAGGATCACACATCATGGACCATTGTGAAAATTCCAGCTCAGTGTATATCTATTAGAAACTGCTATTTCAGTTTGAGGTCTTCTGTCATTCTCTCTGCCTAGCTCTGTTGGGTTTTGGCTGCGTTGCTGATTGGTTATTGGGCCAGACCTGAAATCTGGTCATTACGTGTTCAACTCACATCCTGACCACTACATTGTAGCTGGATTTCTAGCATGGTTATTCTGATTTGCAAATCCTCTACCAGGTTTATTAATAACCAACAGGTCTGCCACCCACCAATATTAATTTTTAGGATTCTTACTTTAAGTTCCAGTTGCTACATGTACATTTAGCCTCTACAACTGAGCATAATGTGAGAAATCTTTGCACAACGTTTTCGTATCGTGACCATGTCATATTTAGAAAAAGGTAATATGTTTTTGGTGCATGGAAGGAAAACCAACAACTGTGTCTTCATAATTGGCTGTTGTTGCAGTAACAACACAATATCCCACTGATAAGCATTTACCAGTTATGTTTGGCAGATTCATTAATTTCTGTGTTGCCTTACATGTACATTACTTATTTAGCCTGATTCCTGTCTCAGTGAAGAAAAGAAATAAAGGCAAGGAAAATAAAGAACCTGTGAGTTTTTATTTTATTCTCGTTTCATTTCTTAGAAAAATGAATATTTGCTTAAATTTATTTATGTGAGTATGTGCTACATTAATGAACACAGCAGGCAAAAGCTCAGGCAAATAGGGAAATAAATTGAATGGCTGCATCACAGCCTCCATCACAAATTTCTTTTCAGTATTATTTCATTCCTTACTGATTAACTGGATTTGTGCACTCCACTGTCACTCCTGCTTCCTGAACACAATAGATTATATTTTGCTGGCTGTACAGGTTTCCTGTGTTTTATCAATCTAACATGGTGGGGCTACATTGATATTATGCTAGAATGTTACACAGTGAATTTTCTTGCTCAAATGTAATTCTGGCTTGTATTTTCCATAGAATGCAGTTCAGCCTGTTACAACTGACAGGAAGACTAGCAGGGTAAAGCAGGCACCAGACTTTACAAAACTTCATGAAAGGTGGCAGGATAAATTTGCAAAGGCATGTTAGTTATGTTTTTAAAACGTATACATTATTCATTGTCTACTCGTCAACATTTTTAGGTTCCTTTTCTTGTAACCAGATCAATTTAAAGTATTCATTTATGAATAAAAATAGATTGTATTGTACCAAAAAGAAACTAAAAATAATACAACTGATCGCCCAAGAGTGCAAAATATGTTCATCATTCGTTGATTGTATTCTACTTGTGCGAGATATGAAAGGCTGTATTATATTACTGCTCATTGGTGCAGTAAGATGTTACCTCTCAACTTGCTCCCTTTTGATGCAAGACTTCAAACTTGCCATCCATTTACATCTGACACACTGTAATCATGTAGTACTACTTTGTTTTGCGCACTTTGTGCTCCATCTCTGTGACTTAGACTTGAGTCTTTTGGCCCACCATACTTTGAGGTATTAGATCTCAAGTTTGCATCAGGCAATGTGAAAATGCATGCTCTGTTCTGCTTTTCGTCAGAGGGAGCATTGATAGGAAAAAGTAGGGGAAAAGAGGCTACAAACAATCCAAAAAGTAAAATGTATTTTGAATGATTCTATAGTATAATATATTATACGACTAGTGCAGTCAGCCTAAAAAAGACAGAAGTGTTGCACCAGAAACCACCACGTGTAACGTACAACCCTCCACACATCAGTGTCATTGGACAGTGCTAAACACAACTGAGCACTTCTTTTACCCATCTCGACTGATGCCACTGTCACCAAGGATGTAGACAACTGTCTTGCTCCAGCCATCAGCGCCTTTGGACAACCACTCACTGCGCTTGTCTACGAAGTTCATGGTATACAGAGCTGCTGTCGTCACCACTCTCCTCTATGGATCTGAAGCCTGGGTCCTGTACCGGAACCAGGTGAAGCTGCTGGAACGCTTCCACCAGCAATTCCTCTGCATCAACATGGACATCAAGTGACAGGACTATGTGACCAGTAATGAAGTCCTGGAACGAGCCAGCATTCCCAGCATTGGGCCCATGCTGTTGACCAGACAGCTTTGCTGGGCTGGACAACTGTCACGCGTGGAGGACACCAAAGTTGTGTTATACGGTGAATTGTGCCAAGGCAAATGTGACAGAGGAGCTCCACGGAAGCGCTTCAAGGTCTAGTTGAAGCGTCAGTTCAGTGCAGTCGGCATCCCAGAGAGAGACTGGGAAAGCCTTGCCGAGGCCAGAAACAGTTGGAGAGCGATGACAAAGCCTGGTGCCGAGTCCTTCCAAGCATTGAGAAGGGACGAAGCAGAAGACAGACGCAGACGTAGGAAGGCATCTACTGCTCAAAGTCCCTCCACCCCCTAGTTTCGCATGTCGTCTGTGTGCAAGGGTGGGTCGGTCAAGCCGTGGCCTGCACAGTCACCAGAGGACTTGTCGTGAAAGACTTTCTTTCCACTGATTCTCGGACCCGAGGCAGCAGCCATCATTGCAGTCGAAAAGCTAATAACAAAAATCAGCCAATCATAAACTATTTCTTCAATTTTTGTCCCTGGGGGCCAGTATTCTCCTAGTATTGTACAGGGTAATACCCCGGATGATCTTGCCCATTTCAAAGATCAGATTGTTCTCTTTTTAATCAAGTTGGCGGAAAGTACAAACTATTTTCTGAAGCAAACATTATGGAAAAACCCCTTTGTGGATAGCTAACTGACACAGTGTATGTAAATTTTTAGAAGTATTTTTCGCCATACACATTCTAAACTTCGTTTCCAGTCATTTGGTAAATCTTTTATTGAACAAGCTTACCTGGAAACGTACTGGGGGAATATCGACCTTCTGCCTTTTTTTATGGACCTCGCTATCCCTGGTCTGTACTTTCAAACCCTGGAGCCGACATTCTCCCAGTTCGGCCTTCGCACTTGGTCAATAAGAGTGATAAATTTATTATTAGTATACTGTAGTTTAACATGGGATTGTTTGCTTTGTTTAGAGAAAGGCAGTGTCCAAGAAGAAAAACACATTAGTAAGTAACGTTAAGTAAAAGAAAGCTTACTTCAGACTTCAATATGCTTTTTAAAAAATACCAATACTGTATAAGAATGTTTCCTTCCTTAATCAAAAAAATTGAAATCCTTTCTTTCGTAGTTCCCCTAGGTTATTTCAGGATTTCACTGAAAACTCTTTGCAAAACACCCTCAAAAGTGCCAACCCTGCACCTGAGCAGTATTTGTACTGTTGCGTCATTGACTGCCGTTTTTGAACCAAACAACCTTTCTAAGCCCTTCCTGGTGCTTATTTGGCTGGTATCCAGCTTTTGTGCATTCCTCCTAAAACGGTATATGCAACTAGGAAACTAAACTGTTTGTCATGATCACTGCAGGTCGAACCTTTTCAGTTGTCTGAGCAGAAACTCCAGAATCACATGTCCAAGAGGCCTTACGCTTACAACAGCGAAGATGAGGCAGAAAATAACAGTTCAGATGAAGAAGATGAATTTGAAATAGATAGCACAGCATTGAAAGCAATCTTAAACAATACTGGAATAGCGGTGAGCACCAAAATTCTTTTATCTTTAACATATACTTTGCAATTAAGAAATAGAAAACATGTACCGTGTTTCTATCGAGTTATAGAAACACGAGTGAAAGTTTGGGAGAACGAGAAATGCTGTGGGAACACGAGCCGCAGGCGAGTGTTTCCACAGCTTTTTCGAGTTCTCCCAAACTTTCACGAGTGTTTCTATAACTCAATAGAAACACGAAGAACGTGTTTTCTATTTCTTTTAGAAAACACCGCGACGAAAAAAAGAAAAGCAACTTGTTAGCTTTGATTATCAAAATGTAAATTCTCTTTGCTCGCGTCATCATTACGTCAACAGCTCGTGCTAGTTCTGTGTTTCTATCGAGTTATAGAAACACGATTTCTAACCAATCAGCGCGCGTACTTTCTTAGGACTGTTTTCTAATTCATTTTACTTTGCATAGAAATTGTGTATTTTTACGTGCAATCTATCGCTCCTCATTAAAATCAATTTTTAGAGAGAGGAGATGCGGACGAATGGCCAGGCTACAATCGCAACAATTCCTTCAAGGTGAGTGCTTCTACAAACCATTACTCTAGTTAAGTTGGGGACTCGGCCACAGTGCATTATACTCCATCAACTCGATCTGATTTGCGTGTAGCTAATGTCTGGAAATTGCTTCGCTATATTTTGTCATATCACCTGATTATCATTTTAGACGTGCAGCCAAACATTTCGAATACATGTACTTTGCTTTCATTTATCGATTGGTTTGTAATACGCGCGTGGACACGTGGCCAGCTAAAAATAGAAATATACATGCCTGCCAACCCCCGCAGTACCAAGACCTGGGGTCCTTCTCCAGGTACCGGCACAGGTGACCTAAAACAAGGCCAGACAATGAAAGAGACATTACTGAATAATTTACATACAATGATGAAACAATGCGTGACGTGACTGGTACCGGTACCTGGAAAAGGAGCCAAAACTTGGAGATTCCCGGGAATACCTGGAGAGTCGGCAGCTATTTTTCACTCCCTCAAAACCCGACGGAAGGGCGCCTAAAAATTATTTTTGCGGTGAGCCAAAATTCATGCTGGCCATCTTCGCTTCGACTAATAACAGCGTGCGAAAACCGCGCCAACTTTCTTGACCATTGCTCTGTTTACGTTTTTCGATTGAGAACAACTCAAATAAGAACGCGAAATCCACTTCTTGATTAATTTTCCTTTTGGATATCTCGAAAATAACGAAGTTAACTGAGAAAAATTTGAAAAAGGCCACGGTAGGTATTTCCCGCGAGATTTGGCGCTCAAACCGGGAGACCGGGAGATTTGATGAAAAGCCGTGTGAGTTGGCAGGTATGAATACAGTTCTTGTGCATTTTGTACTACTTTTGAATTAAGCCTCTATATTATTTTAGACGACAGTTCTTGTAGGGTGCAGCTATTCTGTTTCAGTACTCAGGTCGTGATATTTCTGGCCTAACATCATACTTGTGTTTTGTTTTGTCATTAGTTCCTCACTTGTCCCAAACATCAGTTGTCCAGCTACTGATTTATCAAAAAGAACCTCTATTTACTGCTCTGTAAATCCTACCCAGAATTCAGTAAGCTCAACACGTTTCGTCCGTAAACTTCCGCGTACACCTGCTAGCTCCCAGGCTCCAGTGGGAATACTGAAGTCACGCAATGTGGAAGTTGGAGCTTCTGCGCAGACTCCTGCTGGTCATGGTGTAAAGAAACAGCTGGCGTGGGCAGATCAAGGTCAGTTGGATAGCCTCTTAACTCTTTTATTCCCAGGATTGATCAAAGTTAGTACAACTTCCCCTTTGTGTATCAATACACTATCAAGCAATCAGTCATTAACAATTTAGACTATCATCAACTCTGTGAACAAATAATCAATTCAAAACACATAGGAAATTGTATGATACCCACTGAGGAGTATTGATCTTCAGCGTTTCTTCTGAAGAACCAATGACCGGCAATTTTTATGCCTGTGAAAAGCTACTTTACTAAAGCCTTACCCTACCCGCGTAAGGGGAATACCAGCGGGTATAGGGGTGGGGGTACGACTACTTGTAGGCCAGTAAACTTTGGCCGTAGTTTGCGTCTCTATCTACCACATTTCTAATCACGTCTGAATCTCATTATTACAGGCACCGAAAACGATGAGTTTGACTTCCAGCCGGACAGTCAAGCGTTGCGTAGCATTCTGAACAACACGGGAATCACACAAAGTCACGACCATCTCGGCGGCACGGGTCGGGTGACTCTCGCTGGCGGGAAAGTTTTGACCCCGCGCGGCCGTGATCGTCTGTCTTGCAGAGAGGTAGAAAAGGTTTTTTTGTTTCAGCTTATCGAGGATCAATTAATTTCCTGTCGTTTATTAGGCCTTATACAATGATGCGACAGCTGCAATATGGAAACAAATAGCAGATTATTTGAGTGTAAACTAGAAGCTCTGAAGAGACAAACGAATTCCACCAATCGAGGTTTTCGCGTTTTGCAAGCCTTGCCTCTGTTCAGAAACTAAACCCATGTTGTCTCTCTCTCTCTCTCCTTCGCGTCTGTTTTACTATTTGTGAAATTGCAGAGTGGACCCTCCAGTATAAACGCAATTTTGAGTCAAAAATTGTTTTTTGTTGTTTTCTTTTTCCAGGAAAACACCAAGAGAATCTCTATATATTATACAGGTCCCAAGCGCACGCGGTCAAGTCCTTTCCGGTCTCGACTGGGAATGAGTGTTGCGGGATCTGCCGCGTACGATCCGTTTGTGACAGCTGTTGGCGTTCAGAGAAGCAAGCAGGAAGGTATCTGTGTAGTATTCTTACTCATCAAGATATCCTGAGCAAAATTCACCTCTCAGACCTTTTACAAAAATTCTTCGGGAACAGTCGGCACGAAGTGCTCTTCAGTTGATGAATCTTCTTGAAACTCAAGACTTTCCGACGATCATACGTCAGTTAAGAAAATTAAAAAGTTGATTTGCTTAAGAATTTTTACGAAAGTTAACTTGAATATGTGGCAACATAGAAACTGTTAAGAATTCATGACACTAAGATGCTTTCCCTGTGCGGTCGTTTTCGAGATGCAGCCGGGATAATTCGTTTTCTACTTGCATTGTACATGTATTATGATAAAACATATTATCAGAAAGATGACAAATAAGCACATAGAAACGCCATTCAATATGTTAATAGTAGTCGCTTTACTTAAAGCTGTCGTCCCCCCAAAAAATGCCATCGAACTTTTTCATTGCCATTTCCATTGATAAGAATTAATTCCGGCGATGGAAAGTAAAACAAATTTCTGGTCGTTAATTTTCAGAGGCCGAATCACATGTTCTGTCATCGGCTGCCAATTTTATCAACTCAGTGCAAACCTCTACAGCCCAGTCCCTGTCCACACCCGCGCGTCAACCTGCGGTCAGTACCCAGTCCCCCTCCTTAAAGGAACCTTCCTTTTGGTCTGAGATGTTTACACCACAGCGAGGCAATACAGTTCCAGTGTCTTCCAGTGTCATAAAGTCCACTCCAGCTGGGCTACCTCTATTTCCTTCCCAAGCTTCTTATTCAAAGCGAAGCCGTGGATTGTCTCGTGTGATTAAAGACCTGGACACAGGGCAAAATTCGAATATTTCTGCTTTCGGTACCCAGCCTTCTTCAAACTCTCTGTTGACTCCTCGTTCAAATCAAGCTGCGTTTGAAGCCCAGTCTGCCTCCAAAGAGCAGCCATGTTGGGCGGAGATTTTTAGTCCGTGTCAAAATTCCCGTCTCCAAGTTGGTAATGACACATCTCCAAAGAAGGTACTGGTTTCATCTTATATTATACATATGTAGAAATTCGTAAAAGCCTTGTTAACCATTGATTTATTGATATTTCTGCCTTATGCTGCAGAAACCTCATACCATAGGAAATAACATGCACCATTATGCAAATACAGCTAAATCAATTTCACTTTCGTGCAATATTCGTTGACCAGAGTTCTCCAGAAGCTCCGGCGACCGGCGAAAACCGGTCACTACTCGTCACGAACACGCCGGTTACTCAAAGAAATGAGTACTTAAGAGGGATATTAAAGATAAATCCGCGGCAGTTTCTTCGGTAAAAACAAATCCTTGACATCGACAAGACAAAAAATCAAATAAAATAAAAACATATTTATCTCTGGGCCATGAGATTCACGTAATAACTCCCGCTCTTAATTAGTGGTAAGTTTATTTAGCCCCCCCCCCCCCACCTCCCTAATTCAAATTTTCTCGGAGAAGCGCCCCCGACCCTCCCCCCCCCCAGATGGAAGGCAGGCGACCCCCCTCCCATACCTGCCCCGTGTGAAAGGCGCTCCGCGCTTTTTAATTAATCCACCGCCGTCTCCTTTCATTTCCTCTCCTACATAAAATTTTCTGGAGAACCCTGTCGAGACGTAATTTGCATGTTCATTTTTGGAATGCCTTGAAGTTTGGATTTTATCGACGCTTTCGCTAGCGTTTTGTTGTTCTAGCTTCCAATTTTGACCTTGTGTTTATATCTCAGCGCTTTTCCTGTTTTGCTGAGTTTTTCGATCCTACAGGTTTTGTTTTTGTCACCATAATAATTATCTCACTGAGATGTGTAATTGTAAAATATGTAATTTTGTAGGAATTTCCAAAGATTTGAAGATAAAACCCAAACGATTTCGAAAATATTTTTATTTTATGCTTTTTTTCCCGCAAATATACTCCTGGTTTGCTTTTCACACTTTTTCCGTTGCGTTCCTCATGCGTAGTCCTCGATCAGAATCCTTCCGTAATTTCTTTCTCGTCACCCTTGTGGTCTGAAAAAAGATTGCTTTGGTTTTAAGACACAAATGTTTTACACCGTTCGTGTATTTTGATTTCGTTTTTTGCTATTCTTGTGGTCAGAAAGAGAACGAACTTGCTGAGCTTGAGAGACAAGCACTGGAGGACTTACGGCTTCTTCAGATATTTGACCGCTCACCTGAAGAGACAACTGCCAGTAGCTCCAACAGCAGGAATCTAACAAGCTCTGGAAGCGCAGTGACTCATTCTTTCAGATGCAATACTGCAGCAACACAGTCAAACAACAATCTGTTGCAAAGCGAGTTAATAACTACATTACCCGGTTTACAAATACACGGGTTTGGTCATATCCTTGGTCCTCAAAATGTGACTGACATCTCTCAGAATAAAAACTTCACTTCGAGTGTTTTTCCGTCCATGTTTGCCGAGACGTACTCTAGGTTTGCTCCTCCATCGATCCTCGCTACTCCAACACCTGTAAAAAAGTCACGGACAGATCTTTTCAATACGTTGCACGAAAACTTAAGTTTACAAGGAAAAACGCCAGTTTCCGTTACGACGCCCTTCGGTACTAACCCGAAACCCACCGATGATATTCGTTTGGCCGTCGGGACATCATCGGGTCAAACTAGTCCCAGTACTAGTTGTTGCCGAGCGATGACCCCGCTCAACCGAAAAGGGAATACTTCAGAAGAAGTGATACTCGACATGGAAGTGTCTATGTACACTGCTAGGAGTCCAGGGAGCTGGGAACAAAGACTAACAAACCCGCTGGCTCAAATGTTTACAGATGGCGACTCCATGGTTCGTGAATTAAGTATTTGTAAATTTGATCTGTATTGATTTGTAATGTTCACAGGAAAGGCAATTTTAATTGAATTCTATTGCAGACTGTTATACCATTTCGATATCATTTATAGATGCTGCTCCGTTGCTGTCGTTCCTTAACGCGCATTTCCTTGAGTTCAGGCCTAGTTCAGACCGCCTAAGTTTTATTAACCGAACCTTATGTACTATATAAATTGAATCAAAGTTGTGGTGTATGATCAGGGTACCGCGTGACGTTGCCTTTTCTTTGCTTATTCTTTCTTTTATAGTATTAAAGGTTTGACTGTATTTTTTTCTTTTTTTTGCAGCATTTCGTCCCGATCAGTGAATGACACCTTCTCTGTCTTGCCTCCCTCCTTAAGCTTTGTGTTCTTGGTGTTGAGGAAAATCTGGTTTCATGTAATTAGCAACAGGGTTCCTGTCGGATAAATTTTTGAGTAACTCTAAAAAATAACGGTATTACTGGGCCTTAAAGTTGACGAATAATTAGAATTTCAACAGACTTGTATTTTACAGTATTTTTCTCAGTGTAAAAATGGGTTTGTTAAAATGTAGATTAGTCATCTCGGGAAACTCACTTCTGCAGCATCTCTAGAAACTATTTCTCTAATAACGGTTTGTTCTAATAGTTAGAACAAAGGTTGGCAGTTTTTTCTTCTCTCATTATTATCAAAGCCAACTGTGTGAAGGCACAGTAGTGTAGTGGTTTGCGTGTCGGACTTCCGAGCAGGACGTTTGGAGTTCTGGTGCTGGCACTGTGTTGTTTCCTTAGACAAGAAACTTTACTCCACATTGTCTGTCTCCACCCAGGTGTATAAATGGGTACCAGCGATACACTGCTGGGGGTGACCCTGCGATGGGCTAGCATCCCATCCAGGTGCTTCATGCCATTGAAACCGGGATAAGCTCCGGCCTTGTGGGCCTTTGGCTCGTGTGCGCCTTTTTTTTATTATCAAAGCCGAATAATCTCTTGTCATGTACAGTTTATGAATTATTGTATATGAATTAACTTTTACTAGGATAGATGTTTTATTTATTAAGCTCCTTGTATGTTAGTACAATAACTCCGTATGGCAATGAAAATTACAGAAACACCAGTTCTGAGTGTAGTCTCAGTTGGAGTTTGTTCCTATATACCAAAATTTTGGGTGAAAAACTGTAAAATGGCACAAAATGAATGACTGATGAATAAGGATGAGAAAGTTTGCGACAGACTACAGAAAGAAGGACTTTGATGCTCGTGCCCCATCTCGAATCTGCGACTGAGTGAGTGGCGTAAAGCAAGCCCCAACTAGATACGAATAATGAGAATTGAGAAAGATTGATTAACGCAAACTTTATTGATTTTCTTGCACATTCTCCTTACTGGTTGTGTAAAAATGTGTGGAGACAACTGAGGTGAATTTGTATTTTGGTCTTAGGGATGAGGGTTAGTCAAAGTGGTTTCTGACAGGTGGCAACTGGTGTTGTCTCCACCTCAGTAGAAAACAATTTGACGCTTTCTTGTCAATTGCGAAAACGTTTTAACACGAAAAGCGTAAAACCCACGTTTTGTTGTAAAATGGTAAAATGTCAAGTTTTGCACAATCACCGACAAACAGGTCCTTAAACAAGGAATGTGGATTTTGTTTGAGGTGTAAAGGAAACAGGGCGTGAAGAGGGTCAATGAGCAAGGGGTCAACAAACACATGTCAAGGAGTCTTGGGACGTCTTCGATCTCTGGCTACCGCGTGAAAGATTAGCAGAAAAGATCTGGAGAAAAATTAACTCTCGAGCCAGGTCGTTTTACAGGTTTATTGAATTATCATCTGTATCGACCTCTGAGTAAATACGAGTCTTGAAGAGGTCGCCGAACTTCATTCCAGTTCGGAGGTCAAGAGATTTTTCTCTCTAAGAAACGCCGGATTGCATTTACTTCGGGGACAGACTACAGCTTTATAAGTTGTATATAAGTCAAATAAGTGGGTTTTATCGCCTTCTATGCTATCCCTGTTCTCGGCTGTGAAAAAAGGAGAACGCGAATCGAAGAAAAGTTGCGAAGCGGAGGCCATTCAGCTTAAAAGAAAGACAAAAGCCATCAGAAGTGGAGAGTACATCGCAATTTTTTCCTGAAATATTTATTGGTGCAGACGCCTATTTTGATGAAATATGCCGCTGTCTGGTATAGTACTGGCTATAGGAATTCTCCTGGGAATAACCACCCTGGTTGGTATCCTTGGTAACATATCCGTGTGTCTGGTGGTGTTTTGGAATCGCTCAATGAGAAACCAGCTTCATTTGCTCCTTGTGAATTTAGCCATCGCTGATGTTGGGATGTCTGCGTCGTGTATGCCATTCGCCGTGGCCACAGTTGTTTTCCATCAGCAGGTATTGAGGTTAACATTTTTATGCCAGCCTTAAATGAGGACCGTTTCATGGTAGAGTTTTATAACCAGAAGTTTTAATATGTAATAGAATTCAACACATCGTATTACGGTTTTTTTATTTTGTTGTTTATCAGGCTAGATCTTCCACACGCAACTCGCTTGACTCTGATGATAATTTCTTTGTAGTGGACGAAACATCAGTCAACTCCAACAACAAGAACAATGGTTCTCAGAAACATCAACAGCTTTTCATACTCTTTGAACAATTGAGTATCTGAGAGGGAGGGACTGTGGCTAACTCTTATTCCAACTACTCATTGATTCTTACTTTCTTTCTTTCTTTCAGACCATCGGTAAACCATTCTGTTATTTCAATGGTTTTATCAACACGTTATTCGCCATAGCAAGCGTACTAACTATCTGTGCCCTTTGTGTTTATCAGTACATCTCAGTGGTTTTACCAATGAACAAATCTCTCACCAAATTCCGCTGCCTCGTAATGGTGTTGTGCGCATGGATTATTTCGATCTTCCTCGCAACTGGGCCCGCGGTCCATTGGGGCCGTTACGAGTTCACCTCCAACATTTTTAATTGCGAATATTTCCACTCTACAAACCAGGCCGAAATTTCCTACAACATAACATTGATGTTTTATGGATATGTCCTTCCGCTGGCGTTTATGATCTTTACGTACATCAGTATTTTTAAAGCATTGTATGAACACAAGTCTCGCATAGCAGTGACCTCATCAATTTCGTCGGCTCCGGTCGAAGGGGCGGCAGTTACCATGGAGACAAAACTCTGTATCACTATGGCCATTGTGTTTTTGACTTTCCTTGTTTGTCGCACACCATTTTTTGTTTTTCTTTTAGTGACAACTAAAGACTTGAAGCAATCTCCTGATTTTCTGGGACAGTTGTCGTTTTGGGCGATTTACCTACACAGTGCGTGCGATCCGTTTATTTTTGCGTTCAAACACACTGAATATCAAGATACTCTGAAGGACATTTTAAGAGCATTAAGGTTAGCATTTATTAGCAGCGTCTGCTGCTACTGGTGGAAACAAAAAAGTGACACCAAAGACGAAGCGGTTGACAGATGACAAAGGATCAAAAATCGAACGTTCCGTTTGAAGTACGGTTTCTTAAAGATCGTTATCACGGCCGTATTTTGACCCGACTTCTCCGTTATAAGAATGGACTTCCTGATCGACTGTTCCCTGAATGCATACCGTTCACATCAAACTTAAAATTGATTTTACCGTCTCGTGTTTTTAATAAACTGTGTTTAATTATGTTATTATCGCAATTTGAGGCCTCCAATTTGACCGACTTCCTTTTAGAAAGTGCTACGCAAGCGATTTTTCATTGGCAGAAGTGCTACAATCTTTTCCTAATCGCGTCGTTAGCGCTGCCCTTGAACTTGCGTCGCAACAGCAGCAAAAGCAGAAGTAATAGCAAGAGTTCAAATGTCGTAAAGTTCTAGGATGGCTAGACGTTCTGTTAACATCGAGAGCTAGCAGCGTCACCCAATTGAAAAAAATGCAGCGCCTCTCCAAAGCTTCGCGGAACTAGTGCATTTGAAAAACTGGACGAAAAAATCGCCTTTTCCGCCCCTTAATGGGCGCAAGTTCATCCGCATCCAAACGTGGTACATGGCATTCCTCTTAAACAGAGAAAACTAGGAAACGAAGTTTGCCGACGAGAAACGGTTTTAAAAGTAATTACGTCATTTCCGATTCAGTGCGCGCGCGTTGTCGTTTATACCAAATTAGGACGCGCTGTAAGTAACGGCGCAACCATGGCAACAGTCAAGCTGTTTTGTAAACAAACGAGGATTGAAAGCGACTGAGTAATCACGGAAACTTTCAACGCGAGGTTTTACAGCTTAAATCGTCTCGATCGAAACGCATCTCAGAAACGGTTTGTTCTTGCATTGCAAGGGTAAGTTCAAATCCAGCATTGAAGTTTGAAATTCAACGGAAATTTGTTTAGACAGTGAAAACTCTTCAAGTGCGCACACGTTCAAGGTAAGGATACTCTTCTTCTGTAGTCTTGCTCTTGTTGCAAAATCATGAAAGTACATTGTTTTTGCGTTTGTTGATCGCGTTGTTTTCCCTGTGTCTGTGAGTCGTTATTTATGTTAAACGAATACTGTCGCTAGTTTGTTTCTTCCTCATTCCTGTTTTTCTCTTTCTTTTTTGTCTTTCCTACTCGCCCGCGCACGCGACGTGATTCTTTCTTTGTACTACATTTTTTATACTTCCCATTTTTCTTTTATCCTTTCCTCTTCCTTTCAGTGTTTTTGTTATTATTAGTCCGCTAGTTTTCTTATTTTTGGATTCATCAATTGCCTTTTTTAGGTGTAGGTATAATAACACTTATTTTAGTGTTTACGCGTCTAGTACGCTTTTGCTACGGCTCGCTTGTGAATGCTTTCGGTTGGTGTTCGAGATTTACTAACACACGCACTTAAATCACTACTGAAAAATCTCTACAACTAGCATGAAAAATTTTTTGACTATGTCTTGATAGATTACCCGCCTTGAACCAAAAGCCGTGTAACCCACATTCCACAATAAGCCGCGTGAACAGAACGCAAATAAACAAGTTTTGCAAGTAACAACACAGTCCATTCTAATGGTCAAATTGTACACTGATAGTCCTCTTTCATATTGTCATTGCAGTCATGTGGTACGACGAATTTTATAGAGAAACACTAGCGCAAGAACAGTCCGCAACTTCTTATCAACTGTTTGGTAACCTTGGTTACCAAGTGACGCAGAGCGCAGTCACAGAACAGCCGATCGCACATGCGTACGCACCGGTCGTGACCGAAGGTAAGAGATGACACGTTCATTCCAATTTATTTATTTATAATTTATTTATTTAATTCCATTAGAACCTACTGGGCAAGGACCTCTTCTAATGTTGATTCTTGTTCTCATTTCCTTTTAGACCGTTCACCAGCCTTTCAAGTGTCAAATAGTCCGGTGCATCAAGACTCCTTGTTCAATCCCGGGACTTGGGGCGTTCCCCAATCACAAAACGTTTTTGAGAACTTCCAGGAACTACAAGTTGGTCATTACAATATGAATAACATGACGTCACCATTGGGATATTACTCCCCCACTGACAGTGATGGACTGTCCGCATGTTGGTCTCCAGGTGTCGAGAGTTCAAACACATTGAAACGCCCTTTTGAGGTGAGACTGTTTGATTTTTTCTGTAACAATGCTACTCATTGGCTTTCACAAATACTTTACGCAACATTTGTTTTATGTATATAGACTTCGAAATATCAGGGCTGAAAATTAACTCCAGTGCTTGGTGGCCATTTGGGCCAGTTTCCTTGAATTCTTAGTGGCCCATCCCAAAATGAAGTAGCCTTCGATTTCCTCTAGTTGTGAATGTGGATTGCTCGTGGAATCACTGTTAAAACGACTCGGAATTTCCACTTCAGAACTTAAAGTGAATTCACAAAAATGGATGACCTTAGAGTCCAGACAAAGAAACGAAGAAAAAGGTAGTCCAATTAAACTACATATTGAGTTTTATTTTTAACTTTGTATTTCGCATAATTTACATTGCATTTTTTCGAAATTCTGTAGCATAGTCGCACATCGGGCGTTCAAACCTTAATTTTGGTAGCCCTGGTCAGTTTCAATTCGCCACTGGCGACCGTGCGACCGCCAATTTTTTGCCCTGCAAATATATCTCTACATATTTTTATGGCCCATTTACGTTGTAATTTTGCAATTAGTCAGTTTTAACTCGTGGAAACTAGCATCTGTGGGTTTTACAATCATCGAGTTTAAATTAAGGCTTGTTCTTTTTTCTGTTGTTGTTATCCCAACTCTTTCGCTGTTGGTCTAAAACAAAGCGTGTCTTAACCTACTCAAGAGGAATCACTTCTTCTCAGGTTTTGCTACGTTTTGTAAGGGTACTTACCTGCCGCAAGGCCTTAGTACTTTGTATTCTCTTGCCGAATTTTCAATATTCAGCGCAATTGCTGTGCTTTATGTTGTCCTCATTTTCAAAAGGAATTTATGTATAAAATACTCTTTAACGTCAATTAATTTCCGATTTTCCCTTTTTTCAATTTGTTCAGAGCAAGAACTCATTGCTTGCTGAACTCCGCAATTTGCAACTGGAAAACATGCAAATAGATGATAAAATCAAGGAGCAAAATCGTACTAACTGGGTGCTAGAGAAGCGAATTGCAGAGACACAAGAAAAAAACAAGAGGATTCGACAAGATTCTGCTTGGCTCCAAGGAGCGTATGAGATTGTACAAGAAAGGGAGAAAATTGCTCAGCGTATGAGGAAAGAAAAGGAAACTTTGAAGAGGAAAGTTCATGCCAAAGAGACGGAGATCCTTAATATCACAATTGACGCTAAATTGCTAAACAACCTGAGAGAGGAAAAGGAAGACTTGGAATGGAGGATCTATGATTTTAGTGAAGATCTCATTGATATGGACATCGACTTTGATATTCTGAAAGAAACATATGATAACGATCTGGGAAAAATGGTTATCTTCCCTTTCTGGAGACTGGAAAAAGAATTAAAAAAAACTAAGAGAGCGAAGCAGTTAACGGATGAAGATGAAAACCGCAAAGATGACACTGATGAAGACGAAGAGGAAAAGGCAAGCAAGTTACTGAATATATAGTACTGGGCATTTAATAGTATAAGGATCAAAACGTTTCTTTTACTATACAGTGTGGTTCTAACTTTTTCATCTGTGGATCAAACCATGCAGTGTGACCATTCTTTGTAAAGCTACTGAACAGTACTGCACTGTGGTACTGTTTACTGTACTGTGCAGCGTGGTTTTAACTTTTTAGCTGCTATTTGACAGCTACTAAATAGTACTGTACTGTGATAGTAGTTGTTTTATTGTACAGCGTGATCCCAGTCTTTTTATCTATGGATCTCTCGGCAACCCATGCAGTGTGACTCTTATGCAAAGCTAGGAACATTGCTTTCTTTAGTGTTGCTAATTGTGTTTGTTACTTCTTTTTACTCATAACATAATATCTTACTTTGAGTAATATTCTTTGCCCATATAAAATTCGTCTTAGTGCTGTCTCTCTATATTTTGGCTACTTTGCATTACTTTCCAGGCCTCTACAATGTCAGACAAAAGTTCTGTGTTATCACATGACTCTTCAGTAAGTGACAGTTTGGACTCGTATGATGAAAATGACTTCGATGCCGATTCACAGAGATCCAGCTCTCTATCTTCTGAAGAATCATGCGTGAAAGTTGAGCCCATGTTTGAGTTTACTCATGACTTTACCAGTGCTGTTCATAGTGGATCTGAGAAAAAGAAATCAAAGGTGAGGCGATATCATTGTTTCTTATGTTTATGACTATGTGCGCCAGTCTTTTCTAGCTGATCTATAACTAGGCAAAATCACTCCTAGTCTGTCACGGTAAAACGTTCCAGTGGAAAAATTCAACGGCAGGTAATTTTTCTCACCAGCGTTCAGCTGATAACAAACCAAGGACATGCGCCAAACTGATAACCATCAACCACTGACAGGTATAAATGATGACCTAGAGGAAGTGTCTGGGGTTTTGTTAAAACAGAATTTTCTCCTTCAGTGCGATATGTACCCGGCAACAGGGGCGCTTAATGGTAAAAAGGTGGGGCCAGATTGGTTCAAACAGGAAGGATTATTGGGCATCCTTGAAGGCACATTTCTTATTAGCTGCCAAAGTCTGGGGATGGTGGCAACAATTGCTCGGCTTGAAAAATATATGTGTTATTTTCACATCATGTTCTTCACTTTTCCTCTGTTCATAGGGCAAAGGGCTTTCCCGTTTCTTTCGCCGTTTGCATGGTTTTTTCTGCCTGCACGGGAAAAACCGGAAGAAGAACTCGAGCAGTTATGAACTTAGCACTTACTTGTAGATTGATTTTGCAACGTGAACTGAACAACGACAAAACACTTCTTTGAGGGTCTTGTCTATTCCTGAATGGCCCATTTTTCTATAAATGTTAAAGTGTAATTAATTTTCATATTTTAGATTTCTAATATTTGTAGATGTTAACTTTTTAAGTGTCTTTATTTATTTAATAAAGTACTTCAGTGTAATAATCTGTTAGTGTTTGCTGTTTGTACTCACGGTAAGGGCGTGGCAGTGATAGGGTGCCATTTAAGTACCTTCTAAGTTATCTTGATTTGCCAATCTTCACAGTTCAAGTTAAGTCTCACAGCGCATAATACCTTGTTCCAATGTTGCATTTCACATGTGCCAAATTCAATTTCTATTTTGGTTTACTAGAATGGTTAAATACGATATTTGATCCAGAAGCCGAATTAAACGGTGGCAAATGTAACAACCTGGAGCGTTATGGTGAAAATTTACGCATTGTATTTGACACATGAAATGTGACTTCTCAATCATGTGTCGGACATCCGCCTACTCGTGGACTGTCTCAATCGTGGATTCAAAGAAACTTAACTGGAGGAAAGTCAATTGATTCAAACGTTACATTTCGCATTCATTTTATTTTGGAATTTTATACGTAATTTTATCGTAATCGTCCCATATGGAATTTGACGTTTAAACAGGGCCTTCCCGCTAGTTCCATCTGTTTTGATGAAGCGCTGGTTTGAGAAACTGGCCATTACTTGTGGCAGCTGGTGGAAATCGTAACTCTATTAACATGTTTGTAACAAACACAGTGTGATACTTAACGCGTCATTGGGGTGTTTATTCAGCGGTCTATCAATTTCCCATGCCATTGTCGGACCTGCAATATTCAGCACAAACATTGTTTCTAAAACAAACACATCAAGAAATGAAGTCTTCCCTCTGCGATTAAAAGGTCCCTTCTAAGCAGAAACATTCTATTTTTAACACATTTTTTTACACCTTTGTTTGTCTCCTTGTGTGGTTAAGTTGGTTGAATCAACCCGTTGTTAGAGCTGAGAAGACTGACGGGTGAATAGCATCTCCTGTGACGAGCTAATGCGGGATTTCATTGTAAAAGCGGTTTGACTTCGGAAATTAAATCTCAGTTATACCTCCCCAGCTGATAATGACCACATGTTCATAGAGCACTCAAATCACCGTCGACATTGATGAGTTTAATGTAAACAACTCGAAAGCTGAAAGAGGCTAAAAACTGTCGAGACGAAGGTCGAAGATTTTGACCCTTAAATCCTCCCATGATGAATGACTCAGACGCATTTCGGCGCAGTTCCTTTCCGTCAACGTATCAACTCTAAAGGAGCTGAATTTATTGTCTGAATTCTTGTTATTAATCGTAGCTGTTTACAACGAGAAAGGTAAGTTGAGTAGGTGACGTTTAGAAGTAGGAACATTTTCCTCTTGGTGTATAGATGCATTCTTTTGCAAATCCTACAGTCGCACATTAACACAATTTTGAACTGAACGTTTGACTTAACAAGCATTAATTCAGCAAAAGTTTGGCTGTCAAGCTTCCTATTTCTTTAACAAGTGGACTTAACAGCTGCTTAACCTACTCGCTTTTGACAAAGCTACAGTTCTTGTTAAACGCCAACTTCGTTAGCACATGCAACGAGTCAAGTTGACTATGCTTTTGTAATTGACGATAAAACGGTTCTTGAGGAATCGGAAACAGCCTTTAGGACCATATGAACAAGCCCGAGCTTTGTCGACTGAGATGAAAATATAAACATTTACTTGTTCTGGAGGAGTCAAGTCAACAGGAACTCAAATCCGGTAGCCGCAGCCGTTTGCTAAACACAAACCAAGGGAGGTTAAAGCAATTAAAGACAAATCAAGAGATGTTCTTAGATATCTTCTAACACAATCAAATCAAATCGACTATCTCCTCTTTCTCGTAAAAACTGTTTTTATCGGGAAACAGTCTGTTCATTCTTAATTCAACAATGCAGCACTTCAAAGAGAGTTTGGCAGTGGTAATTAAACGGCGATTCATTTATTTCCCGGCTGATTGATTCAAAAAGAACAGTTAAATTAGTTAACATTAAAATATTTAACGTTGCAAAGCAAAACTGAAAAAAGCTTTGTAAATTCATATCATTTTGAAAGTTGTTTGTGATGCATTCCAATCATTTAGGAAGTAAAACAAATATTGCCGATTGTTGTCCTTTCAGTCAAAGTAAACAGGGACTAAAACAGTAAACGTTGCGGGGAATACATTGTCAGTTTGATAAATCTAAGAGACGAATGTTAAATGCAAACTGAATATTCAAGTTATTGTGATCTGGTAGAGAAAACAACATATGGACAGTAAATTAATTGGCAATTTTGAGACCTGAAAAAACTGAAATTCGTTTTTTTTTTGGACAAAAAGACTGGGATTTGGTGCTCGGATTTTTTTTCCACTGACGACTCTTTCGCCGGGGCGGTTCAAGATATTACATGGAAACTCTACAGAAATAGCAACTAGACTCAGTAGTAACTCATATCAAAGCACGCAACGTGGATTGGGATATTTTACACCGACAATATTCATTTCGTTACTGATCAAAACCTCTCCGTGGATAAGGTAGTTTTTATGCTGGTTTCCCTATTTAAGATCGTTAACTGAAAACAACTTATAGACTGAAGTTCTCAGTTAACATTGATTGAGTACCGATATTGAATTGTGTCTTGAAAATGCAAAACAATTTTAATTAAACAGTCTGGTACTTCCCTGTCCTCATCATTATTCCGTTTCCAAGCAACCACTTCACAAAGTCAACAGAAAGCTTGACGCTTGAAAAGTATGATTCACATTCTCTGCACTACTTCTTTGTTACCTAGGTCGTGGCCTCATTTTTACCAAAGTGATTTTTATCTTCGTATTTTTCGCCTGAAGAGTCACGGCTCGTTGAATGACACTTGACTGTGTTCTGATCCCACGGGTTACGAAACTGTCTTCAACCTCCTTAACAAAGGTTTTCCTTCCGGCCTCAAAACAAACGGAGTTCCCTGCTTTCTGCTCGATTGTATCACGCCAATACGAAGACGGACTTTAGAACACGAGAACATACAGTTCGGACAAAATTGAAATGTCCATTTGCTGTGAGGTAAGTGTTCTTTAACTGACTGATCAACATACCCGCATCTTACTTTACCTTATTAGCTGTTGTTACATGTTCCCCTATGGCCAAAAAAAAATAAATAAAAATAAAAAGAAAGCTTATCTGGAGTTTTTTTCCAATTTAAATCGTATCAGTACAGCATAATAACACGTTTATCTGGTAAAAACACCGTCGATATTGCAAATTTCAAGCCGTGGTGATACATTGAGCAAAACCTACACGAAAAACCCACTCTACAGTAGCAACAGTGTACATTTAACATTTAACCTAATGTGGAGTTATTGCAGTCGAGAGATGCTCCTTATTCAATCCGAGAAAATTCGACCCTGACAATTACCCTCACTTCTTATTGCTTTAATAATATAAATGCGCTTGTTGTAAATAAATAAATAGCTCCGTAGACTTTGTTCTTTACTTCATACGGGTTAGTTTTTCACAAAAACGAAATAAATATAAACCACGTGCCAAAAAAAGTTCGCAGCGAGACACGTGGTAAGGCAATTCTTGGAGGTCACATGACCGGCTGACGCCATCTTTCGGCTTGGAAGTACCAGCCTTTCGACGGGTAGTGAATCATGTAAGCCTTTACAAAATATCCTGAGGGGTAGTGAATCATGTAAGCCTTTACAAAATATCCCGAGGGGTAGTGAATCATGTAAGCCTTTACAAAATATCCCGAGGAGTAGTGAATCATGTAAACCTTTAAAAAATATCCCGAGATCTTCTGATTGCCCCCTCGAGGAGATCTCGGGATATTTTAAAAAAGTTTACGTGATTCACTACACCGTTTGACCTGAGAGAAAGATTTGGCTGTGATTGCTCGGCATTTCAGTGTGTGAAGTTTGTAAAGTGGATATATAAGGATGAACGTGATCTAACCATCCAGAGGAATAGTTTTACTGAGCAGATAAACTTAGAAAGTCGGAATTGATTCTCTTACCCTAAATTTGCTCGTCTACGACATACCTACTTTTGCTATTCCGAGAATTAGCTGTGTCAATATTTAGTCATAATCAAGAAAACAAGACGAAGGAATCTAAGTTTTCAGTTTAAGGCAAATATTTAAGAACATATCAGTAACGAGACCTGGCGAACTGAGGTCGCATTCTTTAATCGGAACTAAACAGTAACGGGTGCTGGTGACCTGCACGTGTGGTCAAAACATAATTACTTTCCATCGGTTTCTCATACTTTGGACGTTAAGAACTGAGGTCACTGATCATGAAATATGAACATGAAAATCGAAAGTTTTAGCCTCGCCATTTTAGCCCGAAATGAGAGTCAACATGCGTGTATTGGTCAGTACATGAAAAATTGATCAGTCAACCTGTCAAATGATGCAATATTCACGTAAAAAAAACTTCAATGTCCTAAAAAACTACCTTCCGAGCCAAGTCATGTTGAAAATTTCATCCTAGAAATTGTGATACATCCAATGTATAGGCAAAATACGTTATGATTTTAGGACGGCCCAACTATTCTTCTTTTCGATGTGATAGATGTATTCATCAGTGGAGAGGGAGAGGCGCATTTAGCTTGTAACAGAGATGAACAAAAATAAGCCACTACAGCACTTTGTAGTTCTTCTCCTAAGAATTTTTCAAAGCACTTTAATGTGTGACTTTCAATCCGCTCGTGCAAAGCTAGGACTCGCAAACCTTTCTCCATGTGTCATGTTCAGCTTTTGCAAACGTGAGAAAGAAAAAAATGGGGAGTCAACATTTGGGTAGTGTGCTCCAATACGTGGCAAGGATAATTAAATGAGCACGTACAGGTAAAATTAGGTTGATAGCCTCAAGCTACAACGCTTTTCTGTAAACTCAGCTCACTAGTTTCCTTTTCAGCTGTAACACTTAAAAACTGTCTCTTCCAGGGGGAAAAAAAAAACAAGAACAAGAACAAAATCTTTACACCCGTCAGTGAAAAGAAGAAACCGTTCAGAGACCACGAAGACAAGTCGTCTTCGTTTCTACGGTGTGTTTTTGTTACGCTTTTGGTTAGAAATGTGTTTACAAAGTGAATCACCACCTCAAACGACTTCATCACGTAACTACTGACAACTTTCTAAATATGTATCAATGAGAAAATAAGTATTTTGAAAGCCTTTCTAAAGCTGAACAAATAAATTAGTGATACTGAGGACGCGTTCTAATATTAATTGCTGAAATACGCTGTAGTTTACACTTTTTGGCGGAAGAAACTGTGCATTTTATACTTTAAAGGAATCAGGTTCATAAACAAAGTAGATATAATTTTTATTTACTTATAGAGCTTCCACTCATCAAAGATTTAAAATGGCCACCCCATTAGTGATCAAAATTTAACATCTCTATACAGTATCAACACAAATTGACGACCAACTTGATGACTTTCAATAAATCTGATGTCGGTTTCTATAAAGTAATTGTGAGGAATTGTTAGACACTCAGTAATGACAATTTCTGTTACAAGTGGGGATAGGTTCTAAAGAAACTGGTGCTGCGAATTGATAAAGTAAGTTATACCACTGTAAGGTAAAATGGAGGTGCTGACGTTTCGAGCGTTAGCCCTTCGACTGAGCGAATGAGAATTTCTGCTTGATCCTGAGAGGGAAAGGGTTGATTTTTGTTTTTTTTGCGTTTGCGATACATAGTCAAAACTAAGGAAGGAATCTATTGCTTATGTGCCATCTTTCTAATGTGTCGACCCCAAAAGGAATCTTTATTTTAATTAAAATGACAAAAGAAAAAATATACCTGCAGAAGTCAAAACGCGTTCTAATTTCACAAAGGGAAACACATCAGCAATCGATCTACGCGTGTTGCATGTTTGATGCCCTGGAGGGATCCAGTCACTACTTTATATTATCACAACCTTCAGCTAAGCGGGCTTGAGTAGGTCTTTCTCCAGGGTAAAATAAATATACGACAGATATAAATCAACAGCGAAACGCATTATCTAACGATCGAACATACTGTGTATTAAAGAACATCTTTATCAAGTTACTCCAGCACCGCATTAGCCAGAGCCGACCAAGCTAAATCTGCCGGCTAAATATGCCGTCTACATTATAGAGTCACCAGTGAGCTTTTCAGTTCTCACTTGAAACGATTTCGAGACCATTTTTATCTATTCTCGCACTTCTAGACCAGTATCCTTTGTAAAACTGTCACCAAATGGTGATGGAATCAAAAAGAGAACAACTTTCCACAGATCGATGTTCTCAGGCACGCATAAAGATTGCAGGTAATAGGCAGTCAGTTGCTTGCGGATACATGTAATTAATGTAATGTGAAGGAGGCAAGATGGCGCCATAACTTGGCATGAAATCGTGTAGAAAGTAAAAACAAATCTTAGGGTGCGTTTCTTTGGTATGATCCGTATTGGGATTTGTGATCCGAGATCACACAGATCATAGCACATCAAAGGAGCCGATGAAACCTTGTCCAGAGTAGATTCGTCGGTTAGTTTGATGTGCCATGATCCGTGTGATCTCGGATCACAAATCCAAATACGGATCATACAAAAGAAACGCACCCTTAAGGAAAGAAAAGTGTATCTCTTTCAAGGCGCCTGCATTCTTTCACCTTACACGGCCCCGCTTAATCCTTCAGTTTGGTCGTAAGATATTTCGTTTTTCTTTTTAATGAGGGCACACTGTCACCGAGACAAACATCCTTTGTTGTACGAACAGTTCCGTCCGGAAAGCATTTTTCCTCCCTCCGTGAATTAAATCAACCAAATTATTTTTGAAAATATAATTTGTTCCTGAACTCGAGGGGCTCTCTTCAATGACCCCGATTAAAAGGAGAACTGTAGCTAGTCCAGCCATATCAACTTACTTTACTGAACATGGCGAATCGGTTCAGACTTGTCGATAAGAAGTTCCAGAACCACCCGTAACGGAAGACAATCTTGCCTTCGTCTTTTATCGAACGAATGGAATATTTTAATTTTGGATAAGCGCATTATTAGTTATATTTTCTTATATTTTCGTTTGAGGTTTATCAGCTTTAGCTGGTGTTCAGTGTCTAGCAACGTAATGAGCATTCAAGGAAAGTAAAAATATTTTGTGGGTGTTCGAGTCTTATGATATTTCGTTAATTGTGTTTTTTAAACAAAGGTAAAGCTACCAAATTGGCAAAGTTGTTGTTTGAGTACAAACAAAGTCATCAAAAATATGCAATCAACGATCGCGGATACAGGAATGATAAATGGGTAGATCGCTTCAGATGCTCGGAAGTGAAAACCGGTTCAAGGCGTTCAAGTGGGGTAAATTGAAGTGCCATAAAAGCTTCATAAGGTTAAAATGGACTTCAGGTTTCTACTGGGTACCACCCCACAAGAATAGCTTTTAGAGCGTTTCAGCAAACGTAACGAATGGACGTGTACAAGACTGATAACATTCTAATCACGATTTTAAGGCTTCAAAATTGTTTTAACAGGTGAAATGGAAACGGCCGAGGTTCTCCACGATCTACTGATTTTACTATTCTAGTCAAGAATAGAGGTGGTCTGTTTTCGTTTCAATAAAGCGAATGTTATGCGAGTTAATACAATTCTACAGATGAATGAAACAACCAATCTTCAAAGAGTTTGCGTTTGTAAAATTGAGAACAATTAATCAAATCAAGCTTCAACAACAAGCTATCAAAAATTTCGCTATGACACCGCTCTAGCACCTGGAAAATGTTCAGTTATCGTGCTGGGAATGGTTCATCGTATTTTGCCTCGCGGGGAACAGCATCCTACCAATACACGATATGATCTCTTTACGGAATTATTCTACTTTTCATTTTCATGCAAATCAGGCTGTTCATATTTAAAGAGTTGGATTTGATTTATCCGGTGTAGATTGCCTCAAGCAGAC